>VZTQ01004250.1:0-212978 GCA_013400755.1 Pelecanoides urinatrix | reverse complement strand
GCCACCAACTGGATTTAACTCCGTTCACCACAACTCTCTGGGCTCGGCCGTCCAGCCAGTTTTTTACCCAGGAAAGAGTTTACCTGTCTAAGCCATGAGCCACGAGCTTCTCTAGGAGAATTCACGCAAGTTTTAGGCACTTAACTGTTTACATGATTTTTGTAGTCAGGGATAAACTCTGGCAACTCCCAAGTGAGCCAAAAATCAAATCAGGCTCCAAAGAAAACCTCCTTCAAAATACAAGAATTTGATAGTGATAAAATATGTGTAGACACACATTATCAGTTGTTAGCAATCTCTTCATAAACTAATCTGTGGTCCAGCTTGTGAAAGGGGAGCAAACTCATTCCAGCTCTAGGGAGTTCTTCCCCTGAATGTGATGGGGAGAAACTCCTTGACTACCACTAGCTGCAAGAGGGAGTCATACAAAAAAATGTTTTAAGTATCTTGTTTCAAAATCAACAGCACTACTCTTTTAATGAACAAAAGATCTATCCTCTCCCTTTCTCTCCCCAAATGAGATTAAACACATTTGGCTTCCCCTTGAAAAGAGATTAAAATGCCTGCTGAACTAAAGTACTCTAAACACCAAGGAGGCCAATTCTGATATTTTTCATTTAGTTTTTTGGCAGTCACAGAAAAGGTGACTGAAGACTTTGCCACAATAACCACATAACTCTTTCAGTCCCTCATTTAATACTCTTGCCAGTCTATTTTCCAGTTAGGCATGGTCCACGTGCAAGATTTTTCACACCTCGAAATTCTAATGCCTATACCAGTTTCATAGTCTGCAGTAACACAGATGATTAACTTATTTTAGCATAAATGAGGGAAAAGCAGTATTATAACCAATACAGAAAGATTTACATGACAAGCCTGCTTTTTGTCTGCTAACTGGAGCAGCTGTTACTCTACTGGGAAAATATGAAGCCATTTATTTCTCTGTAGTGTAATATATTCAACTGCAAAAAGATTCTTACCACAGACCGTGTAACAGCTACCAGTCTTTTCTAATACTAGCATGAATACATCTCCTAATACCATATCTGCGTTGCATCATAAAACTACTGCTTAGCAAGCCAATAAGCCTACAGGATGCAGTGTAGCCTAGGAACAGAGTTTGGACTGGTTTGGACACAGCTCTATCCGAACATGCTATGACAGAATCATAGAAAAAATCAGGCTGAAAAGGGCCTCTGATTATCCGCTCCCCTTCTCAAAGCAATACTAACTACAAAAAGTTAGGTCAGATTGCACAGGGCCTTCTCCAGTTGAGATCTGAAGTTCTCTAAAGCCACTGCCTCTTTGGGCAACCTTCTCTCCTGCTTAATCACCTCACTGTGAAGAATGTCATCCTTATGCCCAGTCAGAATTTCCCTCCCTGCAAATTGAGAGCGTTGCCTCTCCTCCTGCTGCTGCACAGCACCAAGAGGAGTCTGGCACCATTTTCTCTCTAGTTCAGGCACTGGAGATAGTAACTACATTCGTCTGCCACCTTCTCTTCTCCAAGCTGAACACACACAGTTCCCTCAGACTCTCCTCATACACCAAGTGCTCCAGCCCCCTAACGATCTCCGTGGTGATCTGATGGACTCTCGTTTGTCAACAGTTTTACAGGTGCTGGACCGGAGCTGGCTCAGGCAGTCACCTTAAGTGGTTATGAACTTTGAGTATAGACACGCTGCTTGTTCTCCATGTCTTGCGTAATGAGACTGAAATATAAAGCTCATTGTTTCTCTAGCCCAGATTCTAAAGCAGATGGTAAATGTTATCTACTACCCTCTGAAGGGAATGGATGGGAAAAAAATCTTTTGTATAGGAGAAAATGGTTTTGAATTCCTGGAAGAGTATTATCTATTTCTCTTAGTGACAAGGTCCACAGTCTTAAGTCTTAGATTCCTGGTTAGGAACAAATAACAGAAATCTGGGTATTTTTACAAATAATAGGGCTACAAAAATGACAAAGACCATACCTTGTCTTCATATACAACATTACAGAGTTTTGTTTAGATTTTCTTTTGTTGAAAAACACAGAATTCAGCACCACAACTTACACCTCTGAGCTGCTGGTACTGATAAACTCAGTGTTGAAATTGGTTGCACTGAATACAGTAGCAATATTTTAAAATACTATACTGCAAACTTACTACTGCCAATAAGATACACTAAAAGGAGAATCCTGGACAATAAGGACTATCTCAGATAGTTATGAGCAGCCAACTCACACCCTGTAATATGCACGTCAAGAAGAAACCCAAAGAAAAATTGGTGAACTTTTAATTCACTGAAGCAAGTTCTTGAATATGGCACTTAAAATATCTCACACATTTCATTAGAGGAAAACAGATCTGAATGAGGACAGCAAAACCAAAAGAGACTAAAAGAACAGGATTGACTTAGTAACAGGAGAACAACATGATTTATTCTAGAAATAAACTGAATTAATTAAAATCTCTTCATGCTTCATGTTTAAAAAACAATTAAAAAATCCCAACCCAAACAAACAAACAAACGAAAAAATGGGGAGAGGGCTTATGACATAACACTTTGTACCAAGCTGAAGACTGAAATTCATTTCTGTGGTTTATAATGGGGTACCTTTAGGAGAGAGCTACTCTGTCTGAAAACACTACAGGAACAGCAGCCCAACCTAAAACGTCTGTTTAAATTCACACTGTTGAAGTAGTTAAAGGAAATCTGGGCAGCTGCAAGAAGGACTATGTTGCTTCTAAAAACTTGATTTAAGGAGTTCACAGCACAGACACCACGGTTTAATTTTCCTGGAGGGTATCAGTCACAACCAGCCTGCAACTAACGGGAGAGTGTACTGAACCCTTTCTCTACATACACGGATGCCCCACCAGGCCTCCGCTTACAGCGTGCAAGCATTTAATTAGGTGTCAGGGGTAAAAAACCGTAATTTCAGAAAATTAATTCAAGTTCGTTATTTAAGGTTTAAAAGAAAAACAATGCTTTTCGTATCAGAACAAGCCCCCCTCCAGTTGCCAGGTGCACCCGAGCGTTCTGCTGTCTGCCCCGTGAACAGCGAGCGCCGCCCAGGCACTTCTCGGCCAGCCCGCTGCTCCCCGGCACACAGTCCGGCCCCGCAGCCCCCCACCAAGGCGAGGACCGCCACAGAACCCCCAGCCCCCGCCTGCCAGAGCCGGGACAGATGCTGTCGGCTCCAGGCTGAAGGAGGCGGAGCGGCCGGGCGGAGCTCGGCCCCGGGGCTGCCCGGTTGCCGCTGTGCCCCCTCAGGCCCCCGTACCTGCTCGGTGCCCATGTCTGCGCGGGCGAGGCAGCGCCGCGGTGTTGGGACGACGCCGTTACCTAGTAGCGCCGAGCGCGAGCGCGGCCGTTGGCCGCCGCCGCCCTGGCCGCGCGCACAGCGAATCCCAACTGCCAGGCGCGAGCGGCGCAGGGGGCGGCTCGGCCCGGCCCGGGGCCAGGGCGGGCAGCGCCCGCTGGCCCTCCGCAGCGAAACACGGTTTAGCTAATTACAGCGGCTTTGTTGTTCTTCCAACTTGTAACGCGTTATCTGAGCAGCAGAAAACTCGCAGTCCTGCGGAAGCCTGACCCAGCGCCTGCTGCAGGGGAGAAGGAGAGAGAAACGTCCAGAACTGGAAGCCAAGTAAGAGCTTGCTTTCTGCCATCGAGTTAGCGAACAGAGCCACAGCTGCACGTGTGAAGCACCCTGGAGTTTCAGCACGGCTACCTGCGCAGGTGTTGCTGTAAGGCATGCAATTCACTAGCTGGTGAACAACAGAGAACGGATTACACCTGTGATGGTTGCTTTTAAGCTATTGCAATATATTTGCAGCTATGGCAAGCTGAATCTCAGCTTTGCTGTTACTTCACTGAGATTGTCTTCCAGTAGAAAATGCTTGATACCCTCTTGAGGCCTGCCAATTTCAGGAAAATAAAGATAGTTAAAATTGCTTTAAGTAGCACGTACCACACGCTGCTGTGTAGGCGGGGATTCCTGCTTACCTTTTGAATTAATGGATGTGTATCAATAAGTGAATGTGGCTGCTTGTCTTTAGGCAAAGCAGTGAGACCCACATGCCCCAAGTAAACATGCAAAAGAACTCGGCTGTGCTTCCAAAATCATTCTTAATAAGCTCTAGTGGCTGGACTGGGGTGTCCAAACCACAACAGCAACCACAGATTTTTCAGGTACCACATAGTGCATTAGCCCATCTTGGTGCACAATAGACAGAGCATTTAAACAACCTGCCACCGTTGTATTAAAGAATACAAGAAAATATAAATAAAAATCTCTTTGTTTCATTGGTAGTCAATGGGTGTTCCCTGAATTATGAGTCTGATGCTTTGACCAATCTAAATAAAATACCGGTATGGTTGGTAAGACTTCCTACACTTTGCTGTGACCAGGTTTGGATTTCAATGGGATCTGAAACAGCTGTTGCCATGTGAGGTAGTTTGTGGATTTTAAATGAGAGGTTTTGTTATGTTTTTCACAGTAGCAACACATAAAAGGTAGCACTGCAGTTTACAGTGGAGTTAGCCTGCTGGAAAATCCCTATAATGAGCTCTGATTCAGGCCTATAACCAACCTTGTGAACTGTACATAGAGCATTGTAAGAGTCTATATATCGAGTTTCAAACATAAAAGCCCCTTTGTTAAAATACCACAGGCAAAGAACCAGTAGGGTATTTTTGCTTTGTCCAGCTGAAGAAAATTCAACATCACTTGGAATTCCCAGTGCATTTTCTAAAAGAGTACCAAAGCCTGGTTTTGATTTTGAAATGAGAAATACCCTCATACTTAACATATCTTAGGGACATTCAAACAAGCTGTATGCTGTACTGGCTATAATATATAACAGTCTAGCTGGAAAACACGCAAAGGGAAATCCTTGCTTTTTCTCTTTAATACTGTGTCATTCAACTATTAGAAACTATCTACAGAAGGCAGTGGCACATTCAGCACACATCGCCATACATTGTTGGGCATTGTGATGCATTTTGCTAGAAAGTGACATGTTGTTTTTTCATTATCTGATTAGGAAATAGCACACCTGCTTGTACTCTTCAGAGGAGGCAAGAGACACAGTTAGGTTGCTAATATTAGGAATGTTACAGAGAAAATAAATTCCTGTGTATATAGTATTTTTCATTATCAGAGGAATTTTATTCTTACAGAGAACTAATAACTTATATGTTGCTGTTTATTCTTTTTCCCCACATTTCATTCTTTTCCTTCAGTGACCAGTGAAACACAATTTATTTACATAACACAATACCAGCTGATTTTAATCAGCTTTTCCAAGGCCATAGGAGGACACAGCAGAAAAAATGGTTTACAACTTAGTTTCTTGCCTTCCTGTGTTTGGTTAACATCTCACTTTGATCTGAAATCCCATAGTCATACCTAACAAAACAATCTAAATCTACTTTCAGAGATAAAAATAAGATCAAAAGACTAAAATGGTGAAAGGATGAAAAGAAAGAGTGAGTACACACAAATACGAAGTGAGTACTCCTCAGCACCTGTTTTAGAACTGTACTAAAAGCTATTAAAAAAATGGAGCAGACTATTAAAAAAGAAAATCCATCATTACTAGCCAAAGTCAACAGACATAGGCATTCAGTATCATACAGTTCATATATTATTAAGTAATAAAAAATTTAGCAAAGATTGGAGCATCAGTGCAATAAAAAAGGATCAGTGGCACAGTAAAATTAAATACAGGAAGGAAAAAAGGCCATAGGTAACATTTTTATCACTAAGTTTTCATTTTCTGAAAGATTCCATGGCATGGGGTTTTTATTCCACCTTGATGCTTCAGTTAAATTCTTGAGTGCCAGTAATCAAGAATACATTTCTTTCACCCTTGAAACAGAGGCAAAAGTATTAAACAGTAGATAACAATGTGGTTTACTCCATGGAATTAAGAAAACTTAAGCCAGAATACCATGTACAGTGAAGTATTTTCCTGACCAGATGTTTTGTTTTTAATGTGAAAAAAGTGAGTCTTTAATTTTTAACCAAAGCACTCACCGGCATACTTTGTATGTTTAGATTAGAGCAAAAAATGATGTTTGAAAGTACAACAAATGTAGTAACTCCTTTGTGTACAAAAATTAAAATTCTCACATTTGGGTATTGCTTTAAAAATAATTTCAGGAAGGGTTTTTTTCTTCCCTGGAGGTTTCAGATGACAGACTGAAAAACATTAACAAGCATGAAAATGGAACAAGATGTGTGAATGCAGTGGAATCACAGCTTCTTAAATGCCTACAACTCATCTCTCAAAGTTGTATTCCTAAATCACTCCAGCAGTTACGGCAATCTCAACTGAACACTAAGCGTACATACTGCAACTTATTCCCACATAATACCGTTTCTTGTACTGCACTTCATCTAAAATCTCTTTTGTCTCTGTTTTTTTTCTTAAATATATATGTGTATATATTTCTAAGTTCTCTCACATTTACCCTTCATGGACTCATTATAGTTGTAGATAAAACAAGTAATCGATCTCACACTGTAAAGACCTTTAATGAAGCAAGCAAAGCTTTCTCATAGAGGCTTCTAATAGTGGGGAAATTTATAATGATTGATAATTGATAATGATTTCTGTAAAGGAAAAGTTTTAGTCATCAAAATTCAAGTTTAAGGGTTTTAAATCAAGAGTTGATACTTAAACTCTGTTATGTTCATAGGCAGAACTTGAATTTTGGACAACACTTAAAATGCAATTAGACACGATAATTATTTCAAAAAGACAATAAATTTAACATTTCAACTCACCATGAATGGTGAGTCATTATATTTTATGCAAGTTTTCAGTGGGAAAAAAAAAAGCATACATTTTTCAATTCAAAAATTTTTTTAAAGACAAAACCACGTCTATAATGTTTTCCTTGTATACCTTATTTTTCCATACCTAGACTAACAATATGGAAGCACAAATATAAGTAGTGGTTTTGTAAGTAAGAAGTAATTCCTATGAAATACTAAGAAATCTCCCCCTATTTCAAAAAGATTTTATTTTTTTTTTAATCTATGATCTTTGATGTCAAGGTCTTGTTATGCATATTTTGAGTATGGAATAATTAATGCACAAAAATAAAATTGAAGACAGGACTAAAATATTATTTTCTTCCCTAAAAGAAGAGTGATAATTATTTACATAATGTTGGTAAAAATCATTCTCAGAAACATGCTGTGCTATAAGAAGCATGTGTTTAGTCAGATGAGTCTTCTGCTCATATCACAATGGAACCATCAAGGAAATATCACTTTGCAGATTGTTGTAGAACAGCCACCATAGTAACAGCACAGATGTACAACACAATCTTACAGTTACTGGAACACAGAAAAGATTCTGTTAAAGACAGTGAACAGATCTGAGGTCGTCTGCATCAACAGAAACAGCAAGTTACAGGCCAGAACTTGTATGCCTATTTCATCTTCACAGCCACTCTGAAAGAACACTAGAATGAGCTTGATCACCCATCAGTGCCAGTTTAAAAAAGAAAAAGGAGTCTTCATTTACTATCAAGAATATCAGAATAGTAAAGGAGAAATGAATATTTTGTGGTCAGTGTAGGTATGCTGACTTACTGACTCTGGATGCAAATCCTGTGTGTCACAGGAACGCTCTTGTTCGCACTCTTCTCAAAGGTGAAGTCTTCATTTCACTGGAAGGCAACAGTTTTGTCACTGGTGTGTTACTGGGTCAAAAATCATCCTGTATCTTCCTGTTGTGTTGTGAAAGGAACAAAAACTAGTACTGTCACATGAAATGACTGATTCTTTGAATACTTTTATGTAATAGTCTAGCCCTTATTTATTAGGGCTAACCAGATAAGAATTGTTATGTCATAATTCAGGTACCTGCTTTTAATTAAGAAATTTCCTTACACTCTCATGCACAGGTAGGTGACTCGGCAATTCAACTTTGTAATGTTACCATTAATTTGGTAAACTTTCTGGACACTGACTCATTCTGTATCTTGCTCACTTCTCCAATGCCAAGCAGTATTTTCAACTGTGTCAGCTGCCAGGTTCTTAAGGCACAGCATGATTGGTTTCTGAAACAAACAGACATTAATTGCATGCTTTTATCTTGCCCCAATTCTACAGTGTATTTTTCCAAGCTTTTCCCAAGTGACTTACCTTCCTTGGCAAGAGTACAAGCACAACTGTCCCAGTAAGAAGATGGTCAGGTATTATCTAGACAACGCATTTTTCTAGTTTGCCTCCTTTGTTAGAAGGCCTTTTGAAAACACAGAAATTTCAAGCTGTCTCAAACTACTACTAGTGTTAATCAGAGTAGTTTGTTTTCTAGGGNGAAAGGCAGTATTCCTGGTAAGAACCCTCAATGCAAGAAATGTAAATACTCAGATAATTTCTGAACTTAATGCTGCAAGCAACACCAAACCAAGCACATGAATACACTATTTCTTTCACTAAAAAGAAAGCTCATTTGTGCATTTCTAACAATGAGAAAGCTTTCATTTCCTCAATGAAATGCGCCTTTGTAGGGAACATTGTCCAGGCCACAAGGGTTTACCACCTCTTTTGAGTGTAATTCCTTTTCTAAAGGAAAATTGTTATTTTTTTTAAATTCAGCCATCTACTTGAAAATGAAACAAATGTACAATTAGTGCCGTAGGAGACTAATGTGTATAATAAACATTCCATTTAAGTTGCCTTACATAGTCATTCAGCAAAAGCCGTTAGAATTTAATAAAGGTATCACCTCAGTAAATACTGTAAGACATTAAGACTATTACATATAGGAACATAAAACTTTAAAAACAGGCACATATAAAAGAGTTCCAGGAAGTTATCTGGTAAGTTCATGATTCATCAGGAGTAGTCAGCATGGATTCACCAAGGGGAAGTCATGCGTCAGCAACTTGATAAACTTCTGTGGTGAAATGACTGGCCGGTAAATGAGGGAAGAGCAGTGGACATTGCCTACCTAGACCTCAGCAAGGCCTTTGACACCGTCTCCCATAAGATCCTCGCAGTCAAGCTGTTGATGTATGGGCTAGACGAGGAGACAGTGAGGTGGACTGAAAACTGGCTGAATGGCCAAGGTGTGGTGATTAGTGGAACAAAGTCTAGTTAGAGATCAGTAACAACAGTGTACCCCAGGGGTCAATACTGGGTCCAATCCTGTTTAACATCTTCATTAATGATCTAGATGATGGGGCAGAGCATATCCCCAGCAAGACTGCAGATGACACAAAACTGGGAGGAGTGGCTGATACACCAGAGGGTCATGCTGCCATCCATAGGGACTTCTGCAGGCTGGAGAAATGGGCTGACAGGAACTTCATGAAGTTCAACAAGGAGAAGTGCAAAGCTCTGCACCTGTGGAGGAACAATCCCATACACCGATATATGCTGGGGGCACACAGCTGGAAAACACCTTTGCAGAAAAGGACATGGGGTCCTGGTGGACACCAAGTTGAACATGAGCCAGCAGCGTGCCCTTGCCACAAAGGCAGCTGATGGTATCACGGGCTGCATTGGGCAAAGTATCACCAGCAGGTTGATGGAGGTGATCCTTCCCTTCTACTACGCACAGGAGTACTGCGTCCAGTTCTAGGCTTCTCAGTACATGAGAGACATAGACATACCTGAGAGTCCAACAAAGGGCCACAAAGATGATTTTAAGGGACTGGAGCATCTCTCCTATGAGGAAAGGCTGAGGCAGCTGGGACTGTTCAGCTTAGAGAAAAGGCTCAGCAGGGATCTTATCAACACATAAAAGTATCTGAAGGGAGGCTGCAAAGAAGATGGAGCCAGGCTCTTGTCAGCAGTGCCCAGTGACAGGACAAGAGGGAATGGGCACAAACTGAAACACTGGAGGTTCCATCTGAACATAAGGAAATTCTTTTTTTACTGTGAGGATGACTGAGCACTGGAACAGGTTGCCCAGACAGGTGGAGTCTCCTTCCTTGGAGATACTCAAAAGACATCTGGACATGGTCCTGGCCAACCAGGTCTAGGTAGCCCTGTTTGAGCAGGGGGGTTGGGCAACATGACCTCCAGAGGTCCCTTCCAACCTCAACCATTCTCTGAATCTGTGAAAAAAATGAAAACACAGAAGTTTTGAAAAAAGGCAAAGTTTATTTTTTTTTAATATAAAAAGGTAATGAACTGCATAGAAACATGACTTCAGTCATCTTAAAATGTTACTCATCACTCATTTACACTTGGTAATTCCCAGTAATATGGCAGGAAGCAAGACGAGCTAACAATTGTCTACAATGTATGTATTTACATTCAATTGAAGTTATGCATGCACAATAGTATTTTTAAATAAATCAAATTCACTCAAACACAGTTTGATTCAAGGTATATTTTAAGTTTACATAAAGTACAAATAAAGTCTTCAAAACTTAAGTTCCTTGGATAAGACCAATTTTCATTTATTTAGATTTAAAGATAAGTTAGCTCCAAAAGTAGTAAGAAATGTAAACACCAGATACCATGATAAAAATCTTATTTGTCATAAAGTGCTGGCATATGCTTTCAGCTTTATTTTACAGATGTTAAAAACAGAATACTAATGTATGAAGACTTTCACAAGCTTCCCTGTTGCAATTTCAGTTCAATAATATTTTTGCAGAATTTTAAAATTCAACAATTTTAAAAACATTCTCTTCTACCTTTATCCATTGCAGCTTTTTGACATTTTCTTCTTTATCTTAAGTGAACTTTAACTTCTGAGTATGTATAAAATAGTTCATATTTTTAATTTACCCAGTTCAAATTAGACTCCATGCTGGTAGAAAAAAAAGAAAAGGTTAGAAAAGACTCCAACTGGGAAAAGCCAAGGACTTTGAAAAGTAAGGGTATAAGGTACCTGAACACAATCCAACAACTGCCTCCAGCAAAGTCATTTTATAATAATATATATTATCAGTATCACTGAAAAAAGTTATATGAGAATTAATACAGAGGAGACTCAGTGTGGTTCATTTATACCTAGGCATCTGAGCTTCATCCATGCTGAATACAGCATGAGAAGTCTTGGAAAACTTTTACTTCTTCTGACAAACGTAAACTGAAAGATAGTCTTACATGCCTTACACCTCAGTCGACTTCTCACTTCTCGACATGAGTGTCACCCAAAATAAAGATAACAGTCCTGAATTCCCCCATGCATTATGGTGATACCTTATATTGCAATCTATTTGTAAAAAAAGACCTGTTCCTTCCTTGTGCCAAGAAAGATAAAATACAACCTTTTACCACTCATTGTGTTCACCTCAATCATATGTTGTTCCAAAACCTCAATCTGCCTATTGACAAGTCCACAGGCACACTTTAAAAAGATTATCAGATTGTGGTATTTTATTATAAAAAACAAACCAAATCCAAATCAAAGACGCTTAGGTCTAAGCTCTGAGGAGTGGAAAATCCCAAAAGTATCTTAAAGTGCCATTTACTTTCAAAATATTTATGAGAGTTTTAATACAATCCCTACACAAAAAGACTTCCAGCCTCAGTGTTACAATGAGGATTCTATCTTGTCAGTATTAATTTCAGGCTGTTAAGGCATGACTGGTATTTGCTATAAGTCAAAACTTGACATAGGCATTATTTCCTCAGAGCCTAGAAACAGGAAGTGGAAGGGATATAACTTAAAAAAATAACAAACCCGCTAAACAAACCAAATTTAAAGGCTTAGAACAATTATTAGGTAGTTTGTCTTTAAATACTAAAACACTGCAGTCCGTTTCTCAGAGCAGGGGTGAAGCTAAGTTATTGCGGCTAACAATAATTGACAGAAAGATGCACTGCATTAGAGGAGTGTAATGAAAAGCTTTTAATTGCAGCTTCACTGGCAAAAAATGGTTATTTTCAGTTTATTCAGTTATTACTTTTAACTCTAAAGAGGCTTCCTGGTTTGGATTTTTTTTGTGTGGGTGTGGGTTTTTTGTGGGGTTTTGGGGGTTTGTTTTTTTTGTTTGGTTGGTTTTTTTAAGATGAGTAATAGGTCAATACAGTTAGACGATACTATTTCAGAGGTTTTATGAAAGCAAACTAACAAGTGTATCAAATATTCACATCAGCATGGGACCCTCATCCTCTTCAAATATAACTTACTGATAAGAACCAAAGGACCACTAGCACAAGGACTGACAATCTACCCTTTTTCTATTCAAGCATTCCAGAGATCCAACACAGGAAAAACACAGAGTATGCATTATAATCTCTAAGCGGACCAGTTCTATAAGGCAGAAACATTTCCTTAACTACTAATGATCCTAGAGAGAAAGCAGTTTTCCAAATGAGCCCATCAGATGTATCATATTCCCAAAACATACCAACTTTAGCTTCCATCTGAAGTGATGAGAATGGTGGTCACAAATAAGCCCAGTAAGACACCTAGATTCAGTTTTCCTGCTTAGACCAATTTCTTATTAGAGTGAGTCATAAAAGCATGCATGTATTCAACCACTGTTTGGCAAAGCTTGAGTTTAAACAAAACTCCTTTCCAGGTTTTGGTTTGTTCAGTCTGGCATCATTTTTGGACTAAAACTTGAAAAGTGCAAAAATATTTAATTATATATTCTTAAAAAAAACAATTCATTTTATTGGTGCAACAACCCCAATTTCTCAGGAGTTAAATCCATTGCCAGCAATGGATAGAAAAGGAAGCACCAGCATAAAAGAATCAAAGTGCATTTCCAGTATGCCAATGCTGCATGAATTGGCAAGCCATAATCTTATATTCACCACTGGAATAGATTATGCTAAATTCATTTTATAAAAGTCTATATCACACATTAACATACGAAGTCTGTCATGAAGTCTTGGGGATACTGCAGTGAATCATCAAAACGGAAACGTTTGGAGACTGTGCTGCTGTCCTCTGGAATGTTTTCTTTGTCTTCCTTGTTGCTACAGGTACCATTACAGGGTTTTATATTCTGCTCTTCTGAGCATTTTGTTGTGTGTCCTGACATCAGAGAAGAGCAATAAGTTTCTTCAGGGCTACATAAGAGTAGGAACTCCCCTTGCTGCAACCACAAATGAGAAAGACAGGCCTCTACTGTGGGTCTTTCCCTTTGAAAGAGAAAAGGGTAAAGTTGTTTAAGTTAATTTCAGAAATACTAAAAGTGTAATTAAAATATCTCTGACACATGCTAAGAAATCTTCAGCAGAATTGACACTAAAGAGTCAATATTGCTGTTTTTCCACCACTACTACTGCTGCTAAAACACACGTTAGACCCTATTATAGTTACATGCATCTAAATTTTAGTTTACAGTTTCCCCCTACTGCCGAGTGTCAGAACTGGTAAGCTTTTAATCAAAACAAGGAACAGGTATTTCTCAGCTGGTATTCATAGTCCCTTGGAATGTTTTCAACATTGTGTATATATATATGTGCACGTGCTTATGATTTTGAAGTCCTAGGTTTTATACAGACCATTGTAAACAGGGAGGATAATGAATATTCAGTCATTAGGTTTTCAAGGAGGGCCAAATAACGTCATCAACTCTATCTGACATTTTGCAGCATTTTACTCTTGCAATTCATCATAACTGGTGTAAACCCTTCCAAAGTGTAGTTACTACCAAACAAAATACAGACTTACAAAATGGTTCCTTTGGATAACCTAGTTTAGTGCTACTACAGTTTTCATCACATTTTGAATTGTTAAGTTCCACAGAACTTGCTGGAAATGCAATAGAGCCCACTACTTGTCCTTAACTCTACCAGAACACGTGAGTATTTTTGGTCAGAGACTGTAACTTTACAGAGTTGACTATCCGAGGGACAGATTTTTCCTCTTAAGATGCAAGAAGGTATAGTCATCAAGAATTAGAACAGGGAAAAAAGAAAAGGTTATTGAGGATATAGTGAAGACTCCAGAAGCAAGAAAGCAAGTAGAGTAGTAACTGTGACGGAATGTCAAACATCCCACAGGTCCGCACTAACATTTATCAAAGCAGGCTCTTCATAATTGCTTCCCTCATGATACTATGGTTTTTGTGAGTTATTCCAGATATTGACAAACCCTCTATGTGAGAAGCCAAAATAGAAAGGACTGTTCATCCTTGATCTTGTCCAGATGTGAGTTTATATGGAGTCCTTATTTAGTCGAAGTGGATATCATCTCCCATCGTCCCCTCCTATCAAAGAACGTCTTTTGCAACCAAACAACAGGGTCACTCCTGCTTGCTGCAGGCTCTCTGAAGAAGACAGGGACTACTCTCTCACCACAAATGACAATACGTAGCACTGTAGCTGATAATAACTGACCATGCCTAGTAGAGCATGACTAACTGACTTTACAATATTATTTCCCCCAATATACCTTTTGGGGTGTTTTTCTTTAGGTTTGTTGTTTTTTGGTTTTGTTTTCTGTTGGGGGGTTGGGGGTGACGGTGGTATTGTGTTTTGTTGGGTTTTTTGTTTGTTGGTTGGTTGGTTGTTTTTTTTTTTTTTTAACGGCATTTGCTGGTGCAACAGTTTAAAAAAATCCACATTTAATGCTATACAGCAAGAATAGACACAGTTAATGTCTGTAGTTCTCCCACTCTCAAAGACTATCTTCTCAAAGTTCAGCTGCTTTGAAAGGCCTTGATTAGAGTCTGAACTCCCAAAGAATGCAAAGTTATGGAAATGTGCCTTACAAACAAAAAGAAGTTTGTGCTTTTGATTGAGAACATTTTTTTTTAGAAGTCTGAACATGGCAAAACACGATATATTTCTGAAGAATATATGCTCAGTCACAAGACTGCCATGTTTTCATATAAAATTATTAAAGTAGAAAGATACATTAAAGATAAGTCAGGAAACAAGAAAGCACTGCATCAAAAAGATTGCATTTTATCTCTCCAAATTGTGCAATAAAAGGTTAAAATATAGACAAGAACGTGACCTTTCTAGAATATATTTAATCAGATTTGTTAATAATCTGTCCTCTGAATGAAAATATAACCAAACTCTGAATACAAAACTCAAAGCCCAAGCCTGACTACAATAATAGCCAGACAGTGCACCAAAGATCCTTTTCATATATTATGGAAAAGTATAAATCTACACTTTTAAATATCCAGCTGATAATACCAATGCATTGTGAAATGTCTGACTGATCATATCAGTGGTATTAAGCTCCCAAATTAACATTTGCTTTTTCTAGGTGCTCCACAAACATGAAAGATAAGATTCTTGCCTGGAGGAGTTCGTTACTTACTCTGGATTTTTTATGAGAAGTTTTTGAATGAAGTCTTTGGCAGGCTGTGAAACTGATGAAAAAGTTTCTTCTGAATAATCCACATTAACTTGAGATATATTAAGGTAAGTTTCTTGATTATCAGCTCCCACAAATGGAGATTCTTGTGTCAGCAGCATGTATGAAATTACACCTATGTTCCTGAGATAAGAGCACAATGTATAGGATACCTAAACAATATACCCCCCACATTTATTGTGCTGCAGATCAAACCTCCTGATGTATGCCACACTCAAAGAATTAGAAACATGTGACATCTCACTTTTATGTGACTGAAGCATGTATGCACATGCACATATAAGGAAAGCTATGTATGTATCTCAAGGAAGGGATTTTTGAAAATTGCTTACTTTCAGTATACCCTTTTCTTCCCACTGAGATTGTTAGGAAAAATATCACTTTTACACATCCTTGACATATGGCAATTCTGGATGATAGAATTGCAAAAAGGTAGACTTTCTGATTTGCATTTAAATAAAAACCATCTTTCAGTGTAATTCTGGATGAAGTATCAAAGGCTGAGATTTAGTCAACCTTTCTGTACAATCAAATCAACATCTGTGTTACAATATCCTCTTGCTGAGATTTTTTTCCCTAAGAACATGAATGTGAGTTCCACACATCATGTGATTTATTATAAGTCTTAGATGGTTTCTTGATGCATAATAAAAATGGTTTTGTGATCTGATAGATCAAACCTTAGAACTCATTACAGTGTAGAAACATGCCACTGCTGTGTTTGTCATTTCGAGTAGAGCGCCAATAGTTTGTTTTTATGTCTTCCCACAAAAGCAGGCAAATAATCAGTGGTTAAAAAACATTCAGGAACAAGTTTAATTACTATTATGAGTTGAGAATTTCAAAGGAGTAATTAGAACACAGCAACTTTTAAAACTGATTTTTAATTATTTAGATGCTTAAGAAGAGCATATGAATATTTTATGTTTTTAAGAAAACATCCCAAAGCTAGCCTTTACACCAACATAGCTCATTAAATTAATAGGCCACAAAGTATACTTAATAAAGTTGTGGATTAGTTTAAGGTACTTGTCTCATTTTTTATGACTCATTCTGCAGATATTGCTCTAAAGGTAAGAAGTAGAAAGTTAAAATACTTCTCATCATTTGTATAATAAAATTATTATTTATATATTATAAAATGATACAAAAGTGGGGAGAGAGGAGTGTCCAAGAGTAGTTAATACCTGAAGCATGTCATCCAAGAGTAACCAATACCTAAAGTATGCTATCCAATCATTCCTATTGTTCTCTTAGAACAAATATCTAGACTCTGCATGCTCAGAAGCCATCTGCATTCCCTACGAGGTGTGCAACAGACCCATATTCCTGTAAGCCCCGAATTATATCCTGAGGGCTCCTTCCCCTGCCAACTCTCCCTCTTTTGGTCAGCACACCAACAGAAGACTATTCTTGGAAGCCAGATAAAACTGCATCAGAGTCTGGATCTGGCCCCTAGATTGTTAAGTGGTCACGCCTACCTCAATAAAATGAATTGACATATATTACCTACCACATATCTGTAGCTGTGGTAATAGGATCATAGTTCAGGATTTCTGGAGCTAGAGAAAGAGATGGGGAGAAGAAAAACACTTCAATATATACATTATTCAAGTGGCCTTGAATCATACACTAAATTTCCAGCTCTTTTTTGCCAACCATTATTATTATAAGACTAAACATGCAGTTTCAATAATCGAGTTTTTTATTTTCAAGCCACAAGGGTGGAAAAAAGTTATTTTTGTTTGATTAGACACACCGATGCTTAACTGGTTCACACTAAAACGGCACTATATGGCCTAAAGTCTATTCTAGCCAAGTCCCAAGACATTTTCTAATTGGATGCATGCACATAGAAGATTCTTCTAAGAGGTTTTCAAGTATATAGCTTTTTAAGGGGAATGCATAAAGCCTTCAGCACGTTAACACTGCAAAGCCAGATGACCAAGCCAATTTTAGGATCAGTGGCTGTTAGCATATGCTAGATAACAAGTTATTCACTACAGATTGAAGTGCTTTTAAAATTGAGTGTAGTCAGATCATTAAGGAAACTGCTCCTCAGAGAGGGCCCAATGTTAATGGTAGTCTTTCCCTTTCTGAGGAATATTTTCATCTCATTAAATCATCATCCTAAATAGCATTCCTAATTCAAAGAACATTTCTTTGTACATGCTAATATTGTATTTCAATTCTAATCAAAAGAATTTAGCAGCCAAAATTTCTTGTTGAGTTAACAGTCTGCGTCATAGCAAATGCTACAGCATGAAACTAGAGGTGAANTTTTTTTTTTTAACGGCATTTGCTGGTGCAACAGTTTAAAAAAATCCACATTTAATGCTATACAGCAAGAATAGACACAGTTAATGTCTGTAGTTCTCCCACTCTCAAAGACTATCTTCTCAAAGTTCAGCTGCTTTGAAAGGCCTTGATTAGAGTCTGAACTCCCAAAGAATGCAAAGTTATGGAAATGTGCCTTACAAACAAAAAGAAGTTTGTGCTTTTGATTGAGAACATTTTTTTTTAGAAGTCTGAACATGGCAAAACACGATATATTTCTGAAGAATATATGCTCAGTCACAAGACTGCCATGTTTTTATATAAAATTATTAAAGTAGAAAGATACATTAAAGATAAGTCAGGAAACAAGAAAGCACTGCATCAAAAAGATTGCATTTTATCTCTCCAAATTGTGCAATAAAAGGTTAAAATATAGACAAGAACGTGACCTTTCTAGAATATATTTAATCAGATTTGTTAATAATCTGTCCTCTGAATGAAAATATAACCAAACTCTGAATACAAAACTCAAAGCCCAAGCCTGACTACAATAATAGCCAGACAGTGCACCAAAGATCCTTTTCATATATTATGGAAAAGTATATATCTACACTTTTAAATATCCAGCTGATAATACCAATGCATTGTGAAATGTCTGACTGATCATATCAGTGGTATTAAGCTCCCAAATTAACATTCGCTTTTTCTAGGTGCTCCACAAACATGAAAGATAAGATTCTTGCCTGGAGGAGTTCGTTACTTACTCTGGATTTTTTATGAGAAGTTTTTGAATGAAGTCTTTGGCAGGCTGTGAAACTGATGAAAAAGTTTCTTCTGAATAATCCACATTAACTTGAGATATATTAAGGTAAGTTTCTTGATTATCAGCTCCCACAAATGGAGATTCTTGTGTCAGCAGCATGTATGAAATTACACCTATGTTCCTGAGATAAGAGCACAATGTATAGGATACCTAAACAATATACCCCCCACATTTATTGTGCTGCAGATCAAACCTCCTGATGTATGCCACACTCAAAGAATTAGAAACATGTGACATCTCACTTTTATGTGACTGAAGCATGTATGCACATGCACATATAAGGAAAGCTATGTATGTATCTCAAGGAAGGGATTTTTGAAAATTGCTTACTTTCAGTATACCCTTTTCTTCCCACTGAGATTGTTAGGAAAAATATCACTTTTACACATCCTTGACATATGGCAATTCTGGATGATAGAATTGCAAAAAGGTAGACTTTCTAATTTGCATTTAAATAAAAACCATCTTTCAGTGTAATTCTGGATGAAGTATCAAAGGCTGAGATTTAGTCAACCTTTCTGTACAATCAAATCAACATCTGTGTTACAATATCCTCTTGCTGAGATTTTTTTCCCTAAGAACATGAATGTGAGTTCCACATATCATGTGATTTATTATAAGTCTTAGATGGTTTCTTGATGCATAATAAAAATGGTTTTGTGATCTGATAGATCAAACCTTAGAACTCATTACAGTGTAGAAACATGCCACTGCTGTGTTTGTCATTTCGAGTAGAGCGCCAATAGTTTGTTTTTATGTCTTCCCACAAAAGCAGGCAAATAATCAGTGGTTAAAAAACATTCAGGAACAAGTTTAATTACTATTATGAGTTGAGAATTTCAAAGGAGTAATTAGAACACAGCAACTTTTAAAACTGATTTTTAATTATTTAGATGCTTAAGAAGAGCATATGAATATTTTATGTTTTTAAGAAAACATCCCAAAGCTAGCCTTTACACCAACATAGCTCATTAAATTAATAGGCCACAAAGTATACTTAATAAAGTTGTGGATTAGTTTAAGGTACTTGTCTCATTTTTTATGACTCATTCTGCAGATATTGCTCTAAAGGTAAGAAGTAGAAAGTTAAAATACTTCTCATCATTTGTATAATAAAATTATTATTTATATATTATAAAATGATACAAAAGTGGGGAGAGAGGAGTGTCCAAGAGTAGTTTATACCTGAAGCATGTCATCCAAGAGTAACCAATACCTAAAGTATGCTATCCAATCATTCCTATTGTTCTCTTAGAACAAATATCTAGACTCTGCATGCTCAGAAGCCATCTGCATTCCCTACGAGGTGTGCAACAGACCCATATTCCTGTAAGCCCCGAATTATATCCTGAGGGCTCCTTCCCCTGCCAACTCTCCCTCTTTTGGTCAGCACACCAACAGAAGACTATTCTTGGAAGCCAGATAAAACTGCATCAGAGTCTGGATCTGGCCCCTAGATTGTTAAGTGGTCACGCCTACCTCAATAAAATGAATTGACATATATTACCTACCACATATCTGTAGCTGTGGTAATAGGATCATAGTTCAGGATTTCTGGAGCTAGAGAAAGAGATGGGGAGAAGAAAAACACTTCAATATATACATTATTCAAGTGGCCTTGAATCATACACTAAATTTCCAGCAGTTTTTTGCCAACCATTATTATAAGACTAAACATGCAGTTTCAATAATCGAGTTTTTTATTTTCAAGCCACAAGGGTGGAAAAAAGTTATTTTTGTTTGATTAGACACACCGATGCTTAACTGGTTCACACTAAAACGGCACTATATGGCCTAAAGTCTATTCTAGCCAAGTCCCAAGACATTTTCTAATTGGATGCATGCACATAGAAGATTCTTCTAAGAGGTTTTCAAGTATATAGCTTTTTAAGGGGAATGCATAAAGCCTTCAGCACGTTAACACTGCAAAGCCAGATGACCAAGCCAATTTTAGGATCAGTGGCTGTTAGCATATGCTAGATAACAAGTTATTCACTACAGATTGAAGTGCTTTTAAAATTGAGTGTAGTCAGATCATTAAGGAAACTGCTCCTCAGAGAGGGCCCAATGTTAATGGTAGTCTTTCCCTTTCTGAGGAATATTTTCATCTCATTAAATCATCATCCTAAATAGCATTCCTAATTCAAAGAACATTTCTTTGTACATGCTAATATTGTATTTCAACTCTAATCAAAAGAATTTAGCAGCCAAAATTTCTTGTTGAGTTAACAGTCTGCGTCATAGCAAATGCTACAGCATGAAACTAGAGGTGAACTTATTGATGTAATTTGGGATTTTTTTGGTGCAAATATTTGCTGACTATTCTAAAAAAAGAACAGCTCGAAACATGTTCCCTTGTCCTATCGTTCTTTCTCCAGTAATGACTGATAAGTTGATATGCACATTACAAGAACTGTTTCTGTTTTCTCAAAACCACACATTAGAAATTGTGAAGCAACTCTTCCATACCTAGATACTCTGTTGTTCCCATGATCTGCCGCAGTTCACTAGAATTCTCAAGTTTCCGAGACATACCAAAATCTACAATTTTTACATCACCAAGAGGATTGACACTGCTCAGCAAAATATTTTGAGGCTAGAATAGAAAAGATTTAATTCTCAATTAATAAAATAAAAGCTGCAAAAAACCCCAATGTACTAAATGACATTTCAGCTTCTATTATGCAATGCTTATTGCTAAATTTTATTTTAAATTATTATTTAATCTAATACAATGCTTTTTCTCATCTTTGTTATGTATTTAACAAATGAATTTGATTATCCTAATGGTAAGTTGAAGATAAAGAACTAAAATGGAAAGTCTGCTGCAGCCTCACCTTTAAATCAAGATGAACAATATTGTTTTCATGCAAGCAGCGAAGTCCTTCAAGTATCTGTCTTATAAGTCTTACAATATCCCTTTCACCAATTCTGTCATCTGGATCTGGGACACACAAGTCAAATATTTCTCCTCCAGCAGCACTGAAACACATTCAAGAACATTTACGTATTAAGTTTGAATTTTCAAGCTTAAGTAAGGAAAAATTTTATATATAGTACCTATTCATATAATATATATTCATTTATCATATTCATATTCTCAGAGAGGCTGGGAATATTGTTAATTTCTTTTTTCTTTTTTTTTTTTTTAAAAAACATATACTTATGCCAAGACACATCATATAAGCAGTTAGAAAAGGAAAAGAAGAAAAAAATCTGATGATGCTTTTTCTTTCTTCTTGTTGCCATAGATGGCAACAGCAGTTGAGACAGTGAAACAGAACTTTGTGGCTAAAAACCTCATAATGCTTTGGTACCCTCAAGCATGCTTTTCTGTAAGTGAGTATGAAGATGGCTTCTGGAAGATGAGTTCTATCATCATTCCCTAATAGAAGCAGCCTTTCTCTTCAAGTCAAATCTAAAATTTCTTCCATTAGACTAGTTCCATAAATAATTCAAAGCAAGAAAGCCCAGCAGTATTCCTATTGTCTGAATTGGGGAGTAAAAATCATCATTCTTTACATGATGTGGCTGTGGTGTAAATGTAAGAACTACAATGTAATGAACAGCTAGAGTTGCTGAAAACTATTTCTGGAGCGAGAGGAAACTGCATACTTGCCGCCCTAGGTCCTGCCATTCTGATGGAAGACTAAAAATCGGGTATTTCTATCAGAGAGGTACCAGGAACAAAATCTAGCATGCTGCTGCTGATTAAATACACAGTTGCCTAGCCAGTTAGCGAGCAGTATCTTCCAGAACTCTAGTAGACACAGAATACTCACAAATACAAGGACTCAGCTCTGTCACTTTGAAATCTACCATTTCCACACTAACACCAAAGATGAGATTGCTTTCACACAGCATCTCAAATATGTCTTCCTCAGAAAAAGGCTGTTGTTTACTTACAGAAAATCCTACTATTAGTACAGCATTGAGGAAGCATGGAAATAACCGTGTTGCATGTGGTTTATTACTTATACTTCTACACTTTGACACAGTGTCAGCTGTTTCCTTTCACACTGGGTTTGAAATCATTATTCAGCCTACTCTAACTGCCTGAAGTTTCTCTCTCTTAAGGATAAAGGGCTACCTCAACACTACAGATCAGTAAGCCTGAATTTCATTGTTAACAAAATGACGGAGTCTATAAAAGAAGTTAGATAATGGACCACAAAGATAAACACAGTCACTAACCTGCTGGAGCTATGTGAGCTATCAGTAATGCCTCCCCTAGTTGCCTTTATGACAAAATGTAGACGAGAGAAGAGCAGTGGATGTCATTTACTTCAACTTTAGCAAGCTGAAACATGTCTCCCATAGTATTCTTCTATCCAAGTTACTACATTATGGTCTGGATGGGTGGACAACCAGATGAGTGAAGAGCTGAACAGCTCTGCTGAAAAGGATTGGGCGTCCTCACAGACAGCGAACATCCATTTCTTTCCTCTACTTAGAAAATGTGCGCTTACACAAACTGGGTCTTACTACTACCTCTTCCAAAGAACCCCACCAATACAATCCAACAACAGCAAAGACCACATGTAGGAGGAAAAATACGGCTAAATGGGAAATGCTTGTAAACTATTTTGAGTAAAAGACTAATTTCTTGCAATTCTTTTCAAGTACTGCTTCAGAGTTCTGATAATGAGAAACAAAACAAAAAAATCTGTGCCTTCTGCTACAGAAGGACATAATTTAAAAGCATAATCAGCCCTCTGCTGATGCCAGTAGAACTAGGAATCCTTACTGTAAGACTTCTGAACACTAGTACAAAGTAGACCATTAATACCAATGTAGTATAAGGAAGTTGTTTCATTACAGAGCTTTAATAAGCAAGATGGAGTTAGCTGAGCTGAAAAAGAAGCAGGAAAATCAGTATGGCTTTTATGTGAACTCGCACTTTTATATGAACTCGCACTTGTTCTTGATAAGAATTTCAAAACTTTTCATCTGGTCTTTATCTTTACTTCTACATTATTTATTACTTAGCCTTCTCAGAACAACAAATAATATGTTAGGGATCATCTAGTTCCAGGAAAAAAGGTGGTTTTTATGATTATCTAGCTACATTCTTTGGAAAATTTGAAGGAATTTATCATGGTGTGTGCAGACCACCATTAACAGCTCTTCAAATACTTTGTATGTGAAACTTAAATCCTACCTAGAGAGAGACTTTATGAATTAATTTCACTACTGCATTTTTGTTCCTTACATTCCAACATACAGCAAATATAACAGATAATTCAAATTAGATTCCCAAATTAGACTTGTTTTCAGAGCTTATAAGAAGCCACAAGGGCATCTAAAAAGATATGGGAATTTTGGAGGAAACAGCTCCAAAAGCCAAACAGTTTTAAAACAACAAAACCACTAAATTCAGAAGCTCAGAACCTGCAAATGAATTGCAAGTTTTCAGTCACCAAAAAGTGTCAAGCAGTGACTGAAGTTCATAGAACACGGACATGCTCAGCTTCTCTGAAATCTGTGTACTTGGCATCGGTGGCTACTTTTTTTTTGCATTATTTAAGATGCATCAAAGCAATATGTACTTTCTATGGGATGCAAGGACATTCTCTCTGGTCAGCCTGCATGAAAGATACTTTAAGGGGGAAAAAAAAAAAATAAAAACTACACACGAGAGTTTGTACTCAGGTTTTATATTAGGTTAGCCAGACCTCAAAATTGACCAGAGCTTTTTTTACAAAAATCCAACCAGCAGAACAACTAATCTGCTCAAATTAAACAGGCAAGTTTTAATCAAAATTACCCTCCTGATATAGTATTTAAAGGCACAAAAAATATTTCAATTTGAAATTGAGCGAAATTGCCTATGAAACAGTTATGCAGTAAGAAGAAAGAAGAATCTTTTTATTTTTTGATAGCTTTTTGTAAAAAAAAAAAATCTTCCAGTCCATTTTTTTTAAATTTTGAGTACAAAACTACCATAGGTTTCAGTGTATTTTATGCCTTACTCCATCTTGTTTGGCATAACTCACTAGTTGTGGATGTAACAAAACACATGTACAAAACCAAAGATTCAAATTAACAGCAATTGATTCAACTCTTGCATTTACATGAAAATAAATCATACCAAAAAAGTCCCTAAGATCTTATAAAGCATATAATAATGAAATATTAGCATAATGTATATAGCATACTGTTATAATTCTTCTAGGTATTCAGGCAACTCATGCAAAAAGTGAAAGATTTGTAACTACAAATGTAGAACACCTGATGAAGGCATACTTACTATTCCAACACTAAGATGATTTCATTTGCTGTTTCATAGACTTCATGGAGATTAACTATGCGAGGATTAGATTTCATTAATTCAAGCACAGCAATTTCATGAAGAATCTCTGCTTTGCAGTCTTGACCTCTTCTTCTTTTCTTTAAAAATTTAGCTGCATACTCTTGGCCTGTGGATTTAGCTATACATTTTCTAACTACAGCACATCTTCCTCTACAAAGTAAAAGAGAAAACATTAAGACTTAGAACATAAAAACTATGTGAATTGCCATTAGAAATAAAAAGGCATAGCAAATAATAGGAAACTTAAAAAATTATCAGGGGAATGCCATGCTTGGCCTGTTCTTGCGCTACTCCCTGAACATTCACTTTCAGCCACTGTAGGAGAAAGGACACTAAAGCTAGATGAATCTTTGGCGAGACCCAGTACAATTCCCTTTATACAGACTAGATTAAATCAGAGTATCAGGTTACATGGACGTTCTCACTGCAGGATCACAGAATCACAGAATAGCTCAGGTTGGAAGGGACTTCTGGAAGTCTCTAGCAAAACCTCCTGCTTAAAGCAGGGCCAGCTATGAGGTCCTACCAGGCTGCTCAAGGCTTTGTTCAGTTTGGCAATATTATATTAAAAAACTCAACCACATTATAGCACCTACAGGATACAGTAATAAACAAAGCAAAACCTTGTGAAATGTAGAGAACTAACACAGAAAATAAAGCATATTTGTATGTTGGGATGGAGGGAAGGTCTTCAGTGCAGAAAATTTTAGAGTCAAAGAATTTCCCTGCGCAAATCATGTTGTACTGCTAAAAAACAAACCCAGGTATCTGCAAAATGTTTAAAAACATCTTAACAGCAAGACACCCACTACTTAGCATTCTCTTTCTCAATTACAGTTAGACAAAGTGTGCTGCTTTATTTCCTAGCCAACTGTTTAGGTATGGAAACAAAAATGTATTTTGGCAAAGAAATGTTTTTAAAAGAAAACCACATACTGTAGTTAAAACACCAAGCTGACCTTTTAAAAAATTAGGGGGAAAAATGCAGTTTTTTAAGCCAAGTTATAAACTCCTGAAAAAACAAAGTTTTATAATCACAAGTTTTGCATTCCCAGAAATGCCTAGTTGCATACTTGTAAAGTGTTTTCAAATGATACAAGAAACATTATTTAAAAAACAAAAAAACAAAACACCAAACTTGAAGGGCTAAAATAAATTGTGTAAAATTCTAAAAACAGTTATAAAACTGCACAAAGAACTAGATCTACACTTAGGTCTTCGAAAAAACGACGCCTTTCCATGCATGTTTTTTGTTACCACAGCATACCGAGAACAAACTTGATGAGGAAGCTCAGTACAAGCTATCTAACCTGCACTTTTTCAACTAAATTAGCTTCTTTAGTAGAAAAGACTATGTTGCCCTGCAGGCTTTGTCTTTCTTTTGGTTCAAAAAAAACAGTGCCTAAATGGAACATCTCTTTAAAAAAAACCAAAAGCATGTCTGAGGCTTTTTTGAAAAAGCTAGACTTCAGTATTTAATCAAAAAAGGTATGTGCATCTCATGAAAAATCAGATTTCCATTTGGACATAACCATATGTTAAATACAGTTTGTACAAATCTGACTAAATTATTAAACATGTAAAGTTGACCTTTAATCACACTGCTATCACTCATTTAGAAATAAATTCAACAAAACAGCTTCTCTGTTATCATTTATTTCAACATCAATTAGTTGTCAGATTTTTTTGTCCTTTTTTTAAAGCACTAGATTTAGAAAGGTAAGAGTACAAAACTCAAAAGAGAAATTAATTTAAGAGGTGAAAGTTATTTACAGTCTGATAGATGCACACTCTTCATTTTAGCAACTATCTGTAAGCCTGAAAAGGCCAAGTCCTTTCCCAATTGTTAAACCAGCTTATTATTGCAGAGCATTGGAAGTTACTGAGCTGAATTTCATAATATACCAAAGTTTAAGATACTCCCCCACCGCTTACATTCTCGTTTTAACATCACATTACCCTGTCAACCGCAAAAGTTTCTCTAAAATTAAAAAAGGGGAACTGGTTGAATTTCATGAGAACAGCAAGATCTTCCCTGATAGTTTTTGCACATCTTCCTTCTAGTCGCTGTGGGTATAACAGTTTTGAGGGTCAGCAGTATCTCCAGATAGATTATATAAGAATTTTTACTTGTTTATACTGCATTTGTAGTGTGCCAATTATTAAGACAAAATTATTAAGGCACAAAATTGTTTTAGAGCAGTGGAATTTCCCCAGAAATGCAAAAGAAGTCAGATCTGAAGTGTGGCATTTAAGGAAGCAAAGTGGTTCCCACTCCTTGTTGCCTGCAAAGCAACTGCTTAACCATCACACTTTACAGCCCAGTTTTACAAGACAAAAACTGATTTCAAGTTATAAACCACAGAAATGCAACTAATTCAAAAGAAGCCAAGACATCCACACGCTGGGGACAAAACTACTTAACCCACTAAAAAGAACCTGCCTGCTTTATGAGTCAGTGTCTTAAATACCAAAGGACCTAAAAGATAAGGGTGTGGGAGGAAGAAATGGGACTTGGGAAGATGAAGCAGAGAAGAACAAAAGAACCATTTACTAAGTAACCTGAAGAGGAAGAAGAAAATTGCAAGTGAAAAGGAAAGCATATTAAATCTTTTAGAGAAGCTACAGAGAAAGGTGGATTTTACATCACTTATGAAGTTTTGTAAACACTTAAAACATTAAAAAAACCACGCATACAGACACCGTTAGGCCAGAAAAAGTAAAAAATATGTTTGGAAAACATACTACTCTGCTTCTGTTTCTTTGCATTTTGGCACTTACTTTGTTATGCCTCGTTTTGCATGTAGAGAAAGTATTAAAGATTGTGTTTTGGAATGCACACAAAATCTATACTTTTGTTTGCTTTAGACATCATCTCACAGGTACGTATAATCTGAAAATCCAGCATTTTAAGAATACTGGAGAGGATGATGCATATAAATTGCTTCTGTAGAGCCTAGAATTCAAAACTAGAGCTGACAAAGGGGTAAGAAACGAAGAAAGTTATGGTCTGCAAGGTACACTTTTATAAAAGTGTACCAGATAAAACACATCCGGGGGGGGGGGGGGGGGACCAACGAAGGCTGAAGAGCTTACAAAATCACATGTAGAGGAGCATCTTTGCTGACAAAACAAGCTACAGGTGCAAAGGATCGCTATGTAGCACTGCAAAGCACAACAACTGTAAAACTGACCCATGTCACTTCTGTTCAAGGAGCTTGGAAACATGACCATGGCATTATGTTTGTATGGCTTTACACCCAATTCCCTGAATATTTTCAAGGTATGAATTAACCCAATGATTTCAAAAAAAGCATTAACTCAGATGTCTGAAACAGTATCATAAATACCAAGGGTTTTGGTGGGGTTTTTTTGTTTGGGTTTTTTTTGTTTGTTTTGTTTTTGGTTGTTTTTTTGTTGTTTTTTTTTTTTAATTTACTATTTTACTGCTGCAAACATGAGCAAGGGAAGCAGGCTGCAAAACTACTCTGAAACAGCAGGTTGTTAGAAACTTAGACTAACTGCTTGAGGGTGGGAGGGGGAGAGAAAAAGGTCTTTGTTTTCTGGACTTTAAAAAACTCAACCAAACAACCGGAACAACCAACTCAAAATCCCCATTCTTTGTCTTCCGTATTACCCTATGTCATCTCTTCTTTAGTTTATGTACCTGGAATGCGATGTGTGACTAGACAGGGTAAATGGAAGAAAAGGAACATAATCCCAGATCTACATGCCTATGAAAACAGGCTAAATCTCTCTGCCATGGAAAAGGATGGCAACTTAGGTCTCACTGTACCTTTTCCTGGTCCCTAGAGAATCTGTTGGATACTGCAAAGAAGGGAGTGGGGAAAGGGAGAGGCACACTTCATTCCACATCTACTACCGTAAAAATTTGCCAGAAAAGGTCTATCATTGCACTAAGAGTTCTCTTGCAGCAGAAATTCCTCTTACTAAAATAAAATAAATAGGAATAATCTTACCTTCCTAGCTCTTTCGATTCAAGCATATAAAAATTGTGGAAATTGTCTGTCTTAATTTGTGTCTGCAGAGATGTGGCTAACAAGCCAGGAAGGCTTTTATTCTCCAACTTTCTCCTTGACATAGTCAGGAATAGGTCTCTCTCTTCTACCAGTCACCTGTTAAAGCAAAATAATTAAAAGTTTTGGAAATCCCATAATTACAGTGCAGGAAAGTATACAAATATTAGAGTTTAAGTCTATCAGACTAGAATAGCCTTAAGTTTGTTCAGTAGTGACCTGAAAACAACACATTTAATCACTGTAAAAATAAAACCTGAAAGGAATACTAATCAAGACATGCTAAGAAAATTAATTGAAAGATTTTTTTTTTTTTTTAATTTAATTTTAACATTTGAGATAAGGGTTTTTTTTCCCCTGGAGCATATCCATGAAATATTAGGGATAAGCTTCAGTTCTAGTAAAAAAAGCTAGTAACTACATAACTATTAATGGTATGTACTCTCTCTCTTTTTTTTTTTTTTTTTTTTGTTAAGCTTTCTGAAAATAAGCTTTAACTCTTCTTTGGATTCTGAGTAAGTTCCAGCAATTCCCTTAAGTTTACACTTTTAACTGGTATTCCTGGGGGACTTCACCAAAACTCCTTCCTGTTTGTTGTCTGCAACATAGCAGGAATAGCTAACCACAGGAAAAAAAAGGTTTTTTTCCAGGGGGAAGATTCACATTTCTTATTAAACTCACTCATATCTTATCCAAGTTTCATTTTAATGCTAGATTCATTGTCAGAAAGCAGCATGAATGGACAACATCCTCTTTGCAAATTCAGATCATTTAGAACCAAATGATGTAGTAATCCTGATTAAATTATCTTAATAAACCAGAAGAACGGCACATTATGAAAATATACCCACCCACATTATTTCTACTACTGTTTAAAAAAAAAAAAACAAAACACAAACCACAAAAACAAAAAACAACACACACACGAAACCAAACAGTAAAAATATTGGGTTTTAGCATTCACATTTATAGCCCTGAAGCATCTCTTCAGGTGAAATGCAAAAGCAAAACAGAAAAAGGTTACTGAAGGATAAAATAAAACATCAATTAAGACTTCTGCTAAGTTAAAGAGCAGGTTTACCTTTATTAGTGAAGGGGGGGGGAAATCACAATGCAAATTACAGTTCAGATACAGGTAAACTTACAGAAATACACTTTCAGTTTTCAAATGACAGAAGTGTACTACCAGAAATTTCTGGAGGAGCACTTGAAGTAGTTAGGATTCAGCTATAATCCAGTACCCATCAAACGTTGTTCAAATTATCAGTTCTTGGAACATGGATTTTCATGTTGGAACTATTTTGGATTTAAATAATGATTCATGCTTTAGCAGGGAAAAAAAATACTACACAGTTTAAGAATATCTTCAAAGTAGCATTTGATAACCATGCAATAACTTCTTAAAAAATTATCAAGGGGTCACAATACAATCTAGCATACAAATCTTTGAATCACCTTGTTTGTAACAAACATGCATTCCTTTCCCACCAATTATATGATGGCTTATCATTTAAGAGACTGGTTCAGATGTCTGAAATTTTACGTGACTCTCCTTAGTGCTGTACTCACTAAATACCGTTTAACAGTTAAAGTTATCTTGTTACTGCAATACTTCAGCACAAAAAGATTTATTTATAGTAGACAATTAATCTAGTTAAGAGCTTACCATTATCAAATTTATTATGTAAGCTTTCATTTTATATCATTATTCTTAAAGATTTATTATTAAGGAGTACTTTTGTCTTACGTTGAATTAACTGCTTCTCTGGTAAGAAACCACATCTCTTTTTAGCTTGGCATAATCAAGAACAGAGAAAAACATACTCAAAGCAGGCAGAAACTCACAAACAGGCACATAATCTATTCAAGGAGAATGAGATCCAATTTCAAATCCAATTAGCTATGAAAAAGGCACAAATTCTAATACATTAACTATTTCCAAAATTAAAAGTGATACCTGTGTTGCTACACATTGCACCAAAATCCCTGAGTAACAGACATTAGAAGTATGCATCTCAGAAATTTGCAAGTTTCCCATTAAAAGAGAAAACTTCCCACTAAATTATCTTTAACTAGGCAAAAAGTCACTTCATTTAACTGTCTGCATCAAAAGTCAAGTCCCTGCTCCAGGCTAGGAAGACGTTCAGCTTCAGCAGAGAAGGACCACGGTCAAGCAGCACCAGGACACGACGCGACACCGCAGGGCCCGCGGCACCTCCCGGCGCAGCGGCGAGCCCCGCGGCGACCTGCGCGGCCGGCAGCGTCCCCCTCCGCTCACCGCCGCCCCCAGGAGACCTCCCCGCGAAAGAGCCGGCTGTCCCCGCACACCTCCTCACCTCAGCCGCGCTTCAGCCTGTCGGCGATGATCTGCCCCGCTCGGCAGCCAACGCGAAGGCAACGTTAGATGCACACAAGCGACAGCAAGGCGGACGAAAGTACTCACAGTCAGCCCGGACTCCCCCGAGAGAACGAGGAGGGGCAGCGACGAACCCGCATCCCGCACTCTCGTCCCCTCGCACCACACCCAGGCCGGCCTTCCCCCCGTGAGAGGGCTGAAGGGGACGAAGCACTCCCTTCGCCTCCGCCCTCCCTTGCTCCCTGTGCTACAGCAACGAGAGCCCGCGGGGGCTGCCCGCTCCCGAGTGCGCTGAAACCCGGTCGGGGCGGGCCACCGGCGTCAAGGAGGGACCCGGCCCAGGATGTCCGCAGGACGCCGCAACTCTCCTCACAGGCACCCCCGCGCCCCGGGGTGCTGCCGCCAGCGCTCCCCGCGGCGGGGAGACGCGCACCTGCGAGCTCCGACACCAGCTGGGGGAGGCAGTAAGTACGACGTTCCCACCGCCCACCTAGTGCCCCACCAGATCCGCCCGCCCTCACCCGCAGCAGCTGAGGCCGGGAGCTGCAACCCCAGCTCTGGCACGCTCACCTCTCTCTGCCGGACTCCCAGGAAGGCCCTCACGGGCCAACCGTCCCCGCAACGGCCCGCACGCGCTGCAGGCCGGCCCGCGACCCCGCCAACCGCCGCGCCCGCACAGTCGGCGTTTGAAAAGCGCACCCCGGTAGATGTGGCTGTCCCGGCGGCGCCCGCCCGGCCCGCCCACTTCGGCCGCAGGGAGCCAATCCGCGCCCAGCGGGGCGAGCCGTCTGCCCGGCGATTAGTGGGGAGCCCTCCGACCGGGGAGCGCCCCCGCCCGGCTGCCCTCGCCCCTCGAAGGCAGCCGGGGTGGGGCCGGAGCGGCGCGGGGCAGCTGCCGCCGGCGGTTGAGGCGAGCGGGAGCGGCAGGTGCCGCCTGCCTGAGCCGCCGCTTCCCCCAGCTCCTTCGTGAGAGCCGAGGGGGCGCCGCCGACGCGGCCGGGACGCGCTCCTGCTCTTCCCTCTCCTCCCGCGGTGCTGGGAGCCACGGCCTTGCCCTGCCCTGCTGAGGCGGACCGGCCGCTTTCCCCCGCCCGCGGTGCTGGGCCCGGCGGGGCAGGGCCGGCCGGTTGTTTGCGAGCCGGTGGGGGACCGGAGCGGGGCCGCGCGCCGCCGACTGACGGCCCGCCCGCGTCCGGGGCAGCTGCAGGAGAGCCATTTTGTTTCGCCGCCTCGCAGAGCACAGGGCAAGGAGAGCTGCCGGTTTGGGCGAGATGCACCGATAGTGTCTCCTAGTCAAAGGGCTGTGTTTAATCTAAACACTGTAAGGAGGCTTATCGGTGTGTGTGCTGCGTCCAGGAGTACTAGAGCAGGGGAAAGGTTGAGGCGTTGGGGTATCGCAAGGTGCGCCAGGTGTGGTGGTGTAAAGGTCAGCTGCACGAAGCCATCACGGGCGCTGCTGGTGCTGGGGAGGCCACGGGCAGACGTGTGAAGTCTGCCGCCTTTTCTTCCTTCTCTGGTCTAGCATAGCTGGGGATCTGACAAAGAAACCCACAACCACAATAACAAAACTTGTGTGCGCTTACCAGCAGTGACTGCACACGGTTATGCTTTTTATGTTACGTTTATGACGCAGCTTGCAAAGTCTTGGGTGACCATATTACTGGCTAGGTCCAGTTAAAAACAGAAATTGGTATACCAGTTCTCACTGACATTTGCATATGCATGTTCAAACGGGAACAGAACCTACTTTTTATTACTTTTATACAAGTACACATCTCGCGCGCAGCCTGTTTGACAATCTTTTTCATGCCCCTAAGTGGCAACTGGGTTTTCAGAGCCCCTTGCTTTAAGAAGCCCAAAGTAAAAAAAAAAATTAAAAGACTTTAACTTGCGGTTTCAAAGACCCTTTTTGAAGATATAAAATAGCCTAAAGCATGCTTTAGAAATAAGTTGAAATTAGAAAGAGTTCTAAAATAGCTGCAATTTGTTTGCCAAATGGATTTCCTCTGTGAAGCAATCCAACCAGCTGCCCTACAAATTTGCAAACATCCATTTTATAATAGATTTGCCATAAAGGCAGTAATAGTAATGTAGTGTAAGAGTTTGAGAGTTATAAATTTAAATTTCAGCAGTGCACCATTAGTTACTGGGTTAATTATGTTTATACCATGGCACTGCCAATGAAATGGGTAATTGCGACGTGCATGGTGAGTGCAGTACCTAAATCATGCTGTCACAGCAATGCTGACATTAAGATTAGTAATAGTAGTATAAATGAAGATGAGAGATGCAGTTTGAGAAAATTGAAAGTATTCTTGAAGACTTCGGAATATGTTATACCATGCAGCTGGCACAGTAAGACATACCTACTAAGAACAAGAGCTGCCTTTCAAGTGTTAACTCCTGCTCGCTTGACCTTGCATCTAGATTTTTAGCATTTTTAGCTGTGGATTTTTTTGACAAAAAATATCCAAAATCTTTACTCTCTTCCACAGAGTTCCACCATCTCTGCAGAGTTCCAGACCATACCCTTTCTTCATTATAACATGATTTCAAATACATCTGCCAAATAAAAATACAACATGTAGAAAAGATTGGGTTTGTTGAGAAGTGTTCTTTGTGCAGTATGAAAAGCAAGCAGCATTCCGAACATACCAAATGATCCACAGGAGTAAAATTAAATGATGACTACAATTAAGATGTTTTAGGTTATTATAGCACATGGTGCCAAAAAGTAAATGACAGTGCTTATGTTTGTCTCCTTAGCTGCTTGTGTGTCTTTACCGATCCTTCTCAAGGCCAGGATTTGCTCTACTCTCCCTTTAAGTTCTGAAAACCAAATACGTACTAAAAATGCTTCATGACACGCGTGTTATTGTAGTCTTGGTTATCTGTTTATGTAATGCCATAGAAACATGTATGGCACTTGGAGAAGGGTATAATTGGCAGGACTCCACCCAGAGGACTTTGGAATTTACTTAGATACACCACCACAGAGAATGACAAACAAAGGGTGGAGAAGGGGGAATGGTAGGCTGAAGGTCACAGCAGTACAGGATCATGAACTATGCTTATTACTAATGCATGCACCTGGTCATTAATTGCTATTTTTTAATTGTCCCAAAGGCGTTAGCTTCATAATTCCCATTCTTAATAATTTCTTCTCTTGCTTGCTTGAATTACCTATCAATTACAAAGCTGGCTTTTTACAGTCTTTAGACACTGTCCTGAAAAGAACTATTTCTTCTTGATAGTTATCAATTTGGCAAAGCTGTCATGTACAGCTCACATTGATCAGAGCCATACGTGTTTTAGGAAGCTAACTTTGTGGAAGAAGCTCAGTTTGCTCAAGAAGTGCTGATTTCAACTCAAACCTGTCATGGGGTTAATGTAGTTTGGACTGAATAGACAGCAACCTACCCTTCTCAGCAGGTAACTAGAGTTGGGGACAAGTGGACAACATTAAGAGCTGCATAGATGGAAACTGAAAATGTCTGACAAGACATTGACAAAGCAAGACCCTGACCTGTAGCACCTCAAAAAACATAGGGGAAATGAGTAATTCCACCAAACTTAAAGTCTCTTCGTGGCATCACCATTCGGCAGGGCAGTACATGGTTAAGTAACGTGATAGCACATGCAAAATGAAGCCTTACCTGAGCACCTTCAGTGTCCTGCAGTTCAAAAGTCATGGGGAAAGATGCACATCTTCTAACGTTGCCTTTACTACTGCAGCCTTCAAGAAGCAAGAGCAAATCTGCCTGCAAAGTGGATGATCGTTGTTGTGCAAAGTACCCACAGCTGTTTGCTTGGCAGAAGAGCATGGAGTTGGCACTCCAGAACACCACACAGAGGAGGCTAGCTGAAAAATGTGCTGATTCAGTGCATCTCAGATTATAGCATAAAGCTGCCTGTCTTAGAGGTGATGCTCCTATACTTACTGACACTGATTGTTGTTTCTCTCACTCTGGGGATAAAATGAGCAAAAAAACTTCAACACCCCACCACCCTGTAGAGATTATCCATGTTCCAAACATCTACGAGAGCACTGTTAGCTGAAGCAACCCTCTCTGATACCAAATGCCAACCTAAAACATGAAATACTCAAAGCACAGAATGACGTTTTGAGATGGGTCCCTCAGAATCAGCGTGACATCTCCTGCCATATCTGCAACAGTTCTGGAAATGACCTAATCATTGAATACACAGATACCTGCCTCATCCAAAAAGAATTATCATGTTTTTATTTAATACAGGTTGTTTAAAAAAATCTGAATTTTTTTGCCCATGCCAAAATCTCTGCAAGAATCCCACCCCAAATGTTTCTGCATAGGAAGTAAGTAACAAAAGGCAATTCTCAATGCAATGGGCAAATAGTCTCTGGATTTCACCCAGTCACTGCTTACTAGAATTGCCTCAGCACCACCCAGCATGAGCTTTATACAAACTCCACTCTTTAAACTGAGGGAAAAATGAGCAATTGTGCAATACATGGCATCAGTTATCAGTGATCTGGATGAAACTGTCTTACAAGTCTAACATTGAGAGCTATGTCAGAGAACTGAGTCTGAAAGGGCTTGAGTCTCAAAGCCTCTTCCCACAGCAGCTCTCCTTCAATGCTTTAGGTTAGCTTGCATCACATTTCTGCTAGCAGCAAGATAACGCAAAATTACTTTCTAGAAAAAGTTTTGTAATAATAGAAATATCACTTCAATATTAGATTCTACAGAGAGTTTATGTTACACACAGGAAAAGCAACAACCTGCCATTTAAACATTATAGACCAAAGGTCTCCTTGGACTGTGTCTCGAGGGGGAGAAATAAGTACTGAATGAAGGCCAGTATCTCTTACTGGAACTAGTATAATCTGTTACAGAAGTAGGAGGAAGTCTTTTGTGGGGGCCACCGACTTTTATCAAAGACAGAAAAAAATATTTTTCCCTGAAGATAATTCCCTGTGAAAATACAGTGCTTTTCTGTGTTACAGCCACTGTCGCTGTCAGTTCCGATGCTCCATTCAAAAGCAGAGACTCTTTCGTGAAGCATGGGCCTCTCCAACGTGTTGACTGTAGTATCTGGTGCTTTGTTCGCTTAACTTGTGATAGTCTTTGTTTCATACATAGTTCTTGTTCAAATTATGTTGCGTATGGCTGTAGAATCCTTACTTTCTCTGCTTTCAAAATCATGATTTGTAAACACTCCAGACTCTATAGGCCACCAGAAGTCACTTAGAAAAGGTGATGTAAGAAAGAATATCTTGTGGTTTCTCTAAAGGTTTTAAAATGCTGCAAAGGACATAGAATGATCTAGAGATAAGAGGTACTCATTTAAAAAATGTTATGATGTATTCACAGGCACAATAAAAAAGAGTTGATTTCCAAAGAGGATTTTTTAAGAAGATTTATTTTAATTAAGTGATTTCATGATGAAACATGGTCTTAAACAAAATAGAGATCAGTATGAAAATAAAATTATACACAGAAAAATCTTTTCCCCAAAAGTTTTTGAATAACAGGAAATACAACGCAACAGTCCTGTATTCAGCTGAGTAGATAATTATGCAAATCTGTGAGCAGTCAAACATTATAGTACATTCCTTGAAGCCAGGCACAACGAAACACATTGTGTGCCCCTCTAACACACTAAACACATTTCGTATCTGCTCTCTCTGCCTCAAAGAAAAAGAGTGAAATGTAATGCAATGTAAATGGAGAAAAGGACATACACCATCTTAATGCTTGAAGCACATATTCCCCATTTAGTGTTTTGTGAAAGACAGATACCAAATTCAGATGAAACTTAAACTGGCTTGTAGAAAGATAGAAAAACTTGGTATTGTATTTCATATACAGTCTTGTGAACACTTAACTGAAAAGTATGGAAAGGATTAAAAAATACACATGTATTCTACTTAAAGCTTAGAAATAAATACGCACTCTGTATTGTCAGTGCCTGAAATTCTTTAAAAACAAAGAACTCGGTATAAAATTATATCAAGTAATTGTCAAAAATGAGGGAGATGCACCTATATACCTGTTAGATTCTGGATGCCTGCATCCCCACTACAAAAACTTGTAAAACTGTATGCGCTTTCAAACATGCTGAATAACCCAAACTGTAGCCTAGCAAGGGCAAGAATATCGACCGACTTGGGGGTACCAGTATTCCACACCACATCCCTCATTACCTTCTTTTTCCCTAGAGTTTTCCCCTTCCATGCTGTACCAGCCCTTACAAGTACAAATGTTCAGTCACTTACACAAAAAGCAGCCTTGCTGATCAGGATGCATGGATGCCCTCAAGGCTATGTCATTCCAAGGGAAAACAGAGTACAAAGAAAAAGCATCCTCCTAAGATGATTTACGTACTTAATATTATTATAATTCTTCCTCCCTGCAATGCTGATAATAAGTCAGCAGTCTCCTGAGTGTTGTAGACTCATTGCAGAAGAATGTCCTGCTATATGGAACTATTGAACCATTATGGTCCAACGTACTAGCTGTCTTCTAGTTTAGGACTTGAAGTTTATATAAAACTCTTACCATCTCAGTTACCATGTTGAAGAAGAAAACTTGCAAGGAATTCTTCTTTTGACTCTTATACTGACTTATCCATTAGGCTTGGCTTTTACGTAAAGAACCAGGTCAGCTTTTAGGTAGATTCTTTCCAGAATCCTGAAATCTTCCTACCCTCTTATGCAGTATTTTTTCTGATAATGTCATTAGCGTGTGAATGGTGTCAAGACTTGCATCATCTTGGCCAAAGCTAACTAGGCCATTGAGAATATTTTTACCACCTTAAATAAGCTTTAGAAATGTCCTATCAATTCCAGAATGACAAAACACTCTTTGTGTAAAGTCACAGTTTTTATGCAACCATAACACAAACCCAACCATCTAAAATAAACATCTACAGTTTCACACATCTAAATGTTAGGGATTTGGCCCATCACATTTAAAATGAAAGTCACCCTTGGTAGTGGTGATTTAACTTCTCATCAGATACTATTTCTCTTGCCAAATGGGGCTAGTAATAAACACAGTAATTATTTGTACAAACAATAAGAGTAAAGAGGACTTCCAGATACAACCCTTATTTTATTTAGAAGCCTTAATTTTCCTGAGTAGTCCAAACAAAAAAAAAGCCAACCCAAAACCAATAAAACAAGAAAGCAACACAGAGTTTAGTTTTCTAATTGTGTACTTCAGGTTTTCAAAACTTAATAATTAGGTAGTAACACTAATGTATTTCAGGATGAACAGGCGTTTTTCCTGGATTAGACATTACCATAGTCTAATTTTCAAGCAAAAAGCATCCCCTTTTGTATACCCAGCAGTCAGCACAGTTCACTGTCCTGCTCCCTATTTGCAAAGTGTTGTCCTTTTTCTGTCCCTACCCTTGCCGTCTTGTCTTCTCTCCAGCACTGTTCCATGGTTGCATTTTGTGTGCTCTATCTGCTGCGTGGAACTGCCGTATCTTATCATTACAGCACCTACAATTACATTCCTTCCTTAGCATTATTTATGAGGCTTCAGAGATTTATTTGCTTATTCATACAGTAATCTGTTTTAAAATTACTCAGCTCCAATGTCTGACTGCAGTCAGCACGGCAATCAGATGTGATGTCTCAGCAAAATCTTCTTTTATTGACCTGATTTATACTGCTAGATGAGCATTTCTAACTATAAAAATGGTAATTCTCATTTAAAATGAGAGGTGCCAAATAGCAATGGAGTATGTCAGGAGCTGCTTGTATTGCAATTAACAGGCAATACAGATATGAACGAGCTTTTGCAAGAAACCAGTTCAAGGGCCGTATGACAAAGCCTCCATCTGTGGAGGGCCCAGTCCTCGCTAAGGTAATAAATCACCTGCTGCTGTGATTTCTGGAGCAGCACTCACCTGCCTCGCTGCAAGAGCTACTCACCCTGCCAGCCAACAGCCTGAAGCAGCCCCTGGGGGCTCAGAAATTCTGGTGATAGAAAACACTGCAAGAAAAATCCCCTGCCTTGTTATTAATTTTGCAAAACCAAAATTAAAGGGCATTTTACCCTTGGATACCTAACCAACTGTTTTCCAAAAAACTTCTATGACTACTTTTCTTAAACCGCTCACAATCTAGATGTCAGAGTAACTATGATCCTGTCAACTCTCTGGACTGAAGGGAGCTGCTTTTGTTGCAAAGGAGAGCAGCTTAATTCTTGATGAAAAAATAAACCAACCCGCTCTGATACTATAGCTACAGTCAGTGTAGGTGGTCAGCAATTGTCTCTGGGTGATTGTAGGATTATGTGCAATTAAAAGGGAGAGGACGGCTGGCCTTTGGAAAGCAGCCCAGAATAAGGGAGACTAGAGTCCTGTGGAGTTTTGTAGGTCTATACATTTAAAAGCTGATTACATTGATGTCAGCACAAAACTATGGTTAAATTAGTGGAACAATATACCTCCTGAGTGCTTAGCAAAAGCCCTCGAAGTAGACAAGGTTTCTTCTAGTAAGGGCTGAGTGAGGATTTTCTGAAAGTTCTAAAAAAGAAACAACTGAAAAACAAAATACAATTTTCATTATTCAGAAATTTTTAAAGGGAGGAAGGATTGAAAGAAGCATAGCTCAGCTCCCTTTCACATTCACTGTAACTTTAAGAGATTTGTCAAAATACATCTGTAGTTAAATTTTTATTATTATTGTTCTGCAATGTAATCTGACTGCATTTGGTACACAAAGGAAAAAGTTCAAAATTCCAATTATTGACTTAGAAGGGGGCTAATCAATGAGTGTAAGAAGTATTTCACATCGTCCTCCAGAGATACTTCAATTGCATTTTGAATACATACAGGTAATACAATGGACTGTAACCATTCCAGATGAGTCCTTGACCGTCATCCTTTTACCTACAGTCAGGAGGAGCCTTTCTAAGCAGTGACCAGGAGGTCATCATAATGTCACTGATATTAAATAGAACTCTCAAATTAATCATGCGTTTACCTTAAAATACCTATGGCATAACATGGCTCTGAGCAAAGCCCATGAAGTAGAGCCCTAAATGAAATTTCAACCTGAACAATACCGTTCTTTGCAGTAAAATTATTCTAGAAAATACTAAAATGTTTGAATAAAAAACTTTTCACAGCAATGAACATTTTAAATAGTAGTAGTCTAATGCTGAAACTAGTCAGTCTGAAACCGAACAGAAGCACTATGAAGCTTGTGGTCTATTTGAAAGAGATGCAAAACACAAACCAACACACACTGTGAAAACTCTGTGTTTATATGGTTAGCTTTATAATTTTGCATACTGCTAACAAAGAATGGGTTGTAAAAAGGCTTTTAGCCTTACTGGCTTTACAATAAAGTTCTTTTCCCCTGCTATTTACTTAAAGTATATTTATTTTTCCAGCAAACAAGCAAATTCAAATTCAACCCCCTAAACTCTTTTTTTAATTGTAAAATATTTAGGCAAAAAGTTAGACTAGTCCAACAGCAGCCACCGTGGTTGCGCTAATAAAATTGTAAAGGATTCTTTACTTGCAGTTGGTGAGCTAGTCAACCCGTAACGTTTCTGCAGTTCCGTTTCGTACCGCATAATTGAGCCAAAATGCAAACAGTTTAAGAAGGTTTAAGTAACTATTCTGAAATTTTGCTTGGAGTTCAATTTGCTTGCCCAGGGAGGGAAGGTGAGAAGGGGAAACAGCAGTCGTGGTTAAGTATTAATACTGTAAGGTTAACATTAAAGCTAAGTCTGTGATCTTCAGGACTGGAGACCAAATTTATTGCTCAATTCCCATTAGTGCTAACAGGAATAAATTACCGCTCCACATAAAAACAACAGCAAGAAAAACACAGCTACTAGTATAACTTAATAGAAATAATTTTTGTTTGCTGAAAAGAATTAACTTGCTTTATGCTATGGGAAGTGAACTTATACAGGCTATTCAAACACAGCTGCTGCAGATTCCCCTTTTGTGAACAGGAGTTCCTTCAGTCCAGACAGTGTGCTTGCAAGTATCACCATAAACCTCTGCAGCTACCACTGCAGAAATTCAGTAAACATCTGCAATTAATACTGCTGAGATTACATTTAGCAACCAGATGATACCATTACGAATACTTCAGAAAGAAGCTTTTTTTTAAAAAAAAACTTTTAAAAGGATTAAAAATACATAAGAAACCACATAATTTCTTTCCTATAATTTTAAACTGAGCAAACTACCAGTCCGGTGCTCTGCCAGTTTAACTCATGCCAGAAACTTTGTCTGATGTCCTGCCAGCACACTGCTGCCTAGATTTTCAGTTTCCCCGAAGATTACATATATTCACCATACATGACCCGAGGTTAACCGCTTCAATGTGGAGTGTATGTGGTGCCCAGCAGGCCTGTGTACGCAGATGGATTTCACCCTAGATACTCTCTAAGCCATATTCACACCTTTTTATGGTAGGTTCTGAAGAAGGATAATGAAAATTATGTTTAAAAGCAAAAAAGGCAATTATTTGATGAAAGGAAAGAAAAAACAGCAGGCAGGGAATGGGGGAAAAGGTTTGCTTTTTGTCAGCAAAATCGTGTTAAATTGGATTTTATTTTGGACTGAAAGAAGGCTCTCCCGTGCTACCCCGCAAGGTGCTGCTGACGGTGTGAGGGAGGTAGCAGATGGCTGTCTCCTGCCTGCTGTGGGCAGAACCACTGCTACCCTAACTGCTGCTGGCTTGCAGATGTTGAACCGGTAACGGCTTGCTACAGTAGGTGCCGCACTGCGTAACTTTGTCGATTACAAGCTTTTCTGGTGTATTTAGGAGCATCATGGTTAAACTGACTGCTAGCAGCCACGGGTGAGCAAAGCGCACCTCCGCTTGGCCGGGATGCTGGGACCTGGGAAGAGGTGGGCCTGGCCCTGGGGCACCAGGGACAGAGGCCACTCGCAGGCGCCACGCTGCCAGCCCGGCCAGGCGGGCAGCAGGGACCTGCTCGCTGCTTTTTGGCTAGCAATGCATGGCCCTGCTTCCCGGCAGAGCAGGAAACACGGGCACCTCACTTTAACTCTTGCGGGCACCTCCCCAGCCAGACTCTGTCTGATGGAGATGCTGCAGGTTAAGTTAGTACAAGCTGTCATCACACTGTAGCTGAAGGGAGTCTTTTGTCTACTTCAGGTTGACTGCCTTTTTTTCCTCCCTAAATGCAAAGCTCCCTAGCACCGTCTGGAAGAGCTCTAACGAGATACGGTTTTCAGAAAGGCTTCTCAGTCTTTTTCTACCTGGACCCTCTTGCCTGCCACAGCACCGTGGTCGCCTGTTGCAGTCATCTGCAGGACATGAGAGTTGGCTTTCGCTTGAGACACGTTTAACGGGAATGGCTTCCCGCACTGAAGGGACAATATTCCACACAGTAGCCAAGAGATGTGGGTATCTGAGAAAGCTCAGGTTTCCTTTGCTATACTCCCTGCTAATTTCTTCAGAGCAGCAACATCACTTACATCTACACAAAGAGCCGGCAAAGTGCCCAAGGCACAGTAGGTGCCATATCTGGGCAGCTAACTCCTCATCACTTTCAAATAGCATTTTTCTAGAGTTCCCCAGGTGATGCTGGCAGCAAAGGAGGAAGGAGCAGCTTCTCCTCAGTCTCAATGCTACAGGGATTCTGGATTTTTTTTTTTTTCTTTTTTTAAACTGACAGCTGCCCCACTGGTGACCCTGTCACATCTTTACAGAATACCAGATCACCATGACTGATTTCAATTATTTATAAATGCATAAATACAGAACAAATGTGTGCAGTAAATATATTTAAATAAAATTTGACAAGATGCATTTATTGTTTTCAATTTGTACAAAAGCATAACTTAACAGGCAGACTAGTATAAACTTACTTTGTGTCAAATATTTAAACTTTTCATTCCAAAGAGTTTCTGGTTCAAAACTTGTAGATACAGTTTCCACCTGGGAAATCTCCTTTTTAGACCACAGATAACACAGTAATGTAAAATCAAAATTCTGCAGTCCTTCAACCAAGCAAAAGTTGCATTCTGCTTGAGTGCCAGAGTTTTAGCTACTCAGTGAATGGATCGTATGAAACATGAGCCATGCTGGAGTGACCTGATGAAAAGTCAGTTTGCCTGCTGCTCATTCGTGTTCTGAAAAAAGATGGGCATTACTACCTGTGACATGCAATCTTAGCAAAGACTGATAAATATATGTGTAAAAATAGGGTGACATGTTTGGATTTTTCTTTGCTACTTCATACCAGCCAGAAGTACCATAAGAAAACCTATGTTACTTAAGCGAGTCCCAGATGTCACACAGAAGCTCAATTATTTCTGAAGTAAAGGAATGCTTTCACTCTGATTTTGCAAGTGGCTTTTGCTTTGCACAGGTAACATTTTCTCAGTAAGCCTGAAGGGTTTTCTCAGTCTTTGCTGCCACCACCACAGCTGCACCTGCACTTGGAGAGTGGAGTGGCAGTCTTTGCTGACGACATCTCCATAGACGTTCACCTCCATTGGAAAAAACCTCCCACAAGAACAAGCAGGATACCTCCCTGAGATGCCCTTTCAAGAGCCTCCAAAGCGAGAACGTTACTTCAAAAGCTACTTTTCCCACAGAACAGGGCTTGCTTGTGCTTCACTGCTATCAAGAGAGCTACCGCAAAGCTAGATTCATGTTCTTGTCATCCAGTATCCAAGTGCAACTTCCTGGAATTTTAAAATGTGGTGGATGCACTGACAGCAGCTGTTTAAGAAACGGTGCGCAGCTGCACAAGTGTTCCACGAGACCGTCTGGAGGAAAGTACCAAAAATAGATGCGAGCAAGCCTCGTGTATTTCAGCAAAATTAAGCATAAAGAAATTGGTGTCCATGCAGTGTTTGATATGCCATAAAAACTCTTTCAAATAAGATTTGATAAGAAAACTATTTACCAGTGAAAATACAAACTTAGACACTATGAACAGTTTACATCATGTAGGTGTTCACTGATATGGAACAGTGGCATTATGACCAGTGGTTCACCTTAAAGTAGGTTACTCATGGATTTCCAAATGAGCTCATGTTTTATGGTGCTGTACAAATAAAAAGTTGTGGGGAGCATATGAAATATCTGTATTAAACTCCACTGCATTAAGTTATCCAATGCATGAAAAATGACCCAGATGCATTTAAAATAAATGCATATTACCATATCACATATAGTATTATAAAATTATTACTTATGTGCACAGTCCTGATATCTATAGACATGGCACTGTGAAGAAAGCCTGGTTCCTAAGCATTTTTACAGATACTTGGTAGTGATGCAGTTTGCTATCAGTCAGATCATAATGTCCCTTCAACTTTGGTACATTCAGTGCAAAATATTTTGGGGAGTTTTTTACTCTTATAAAAATAAAAGGCATTTTTCCCTTGAGAGTGCTTAAAGAATAAATACTAGCAGAATGTCTGCTCAAGCATGGAAAGTGACAAAAACAGAAATAACATTTTAGTTTGCTTGTTTCCTGTTTACACTCTAAGAAACATAATATAATGAACCTATAAAAATAAACAGAAGTCACTGTGTTAGGGTTTTTTTCCTGATATGCTGTGATAAATTGCTAGTTTCTTCTTAAAATAGTTTCCATGCAGTATAAAGCATAAAATCAGTCTTACTAAGTTATTAAGTTCATTATAACAGGTCATCTTTTGTCATACACACCACTGGCAAACACATTTCCACAAACCTCCTTAATGCAAGCGGCTGTTGTTACATCCTTTGTGGCTGACTTTCCTTCCAGTTCACTTCTGCCCCAGGAACTTGTGCCCTATGGTGCACACCACGCAGCCACTCCTAGTCTTAGGTAAAGCAAGTACTGGATATGCTATTGTAATATATAGCATAAAAAAATGTACCTTCATGAATTTAAAAAAAAAAAAAAAAGTATTGTATGATTTTTTGATAATTTACTGGGTAGGTAAGGGGCTGAATGATTTCACATTTTGACTTGAATTTTCTATTCAACAACTTTGATGAAATCCCGTTTTTGGGTGCATGTCAGTTTTGCAGTAGCCAGGTTGATCACAACATGGGATGACATTTCTTGTTTGCTCAGAACATAAACTTAAGAAGTTTGCCCATCCTGAAAAACCATGGATTGCAAGACTTGGTTTTCCCTGCACATCAGGCACACTCTAGTTTCACTGTAGAGAATTCTGCCACTACCACAATGCCTTTTAATTGCTTCAGAAGCTCTTTCATGGAACGTCATTATTTGAATTGCACCGTGAAACAATTTTCCTCTAGGAAATCCAACACAAACGTTCATTCATTCCTTGAGAAGACAGATCCACAAAAGTCCAATGAGCTGGGCACTGTGGTTTGTGTATCACTCAAGTCCAAAAGTACTTGTCTCTTCAACTGCTGTCAACAGTTTTTCATATAACATAGAGAACGATGGATAAGGGGGAAGGTCCAGACGATTGAAACAAGTGTGAGCCCTGAGGGGGGAAAAAAGAGGAGGTGAAGTAGTACGTTATTTAAAAGTTCAAAAGAGAACACACAGAGTGGTATGTGCTTGCGTAGAGATGGGCAGATAGTGTTCTTTCAGAAGACTTTGTTCTGTCAAATGACGGGTAGTGAGGTTTAATCTACTTTTTTCTAATTAAAATAAGCCAGTAAGAAGCATTTATGAAGGTCTTTAGAAACACGCTGACAGCCCAAAAGGCATGGGATGTTGAATGTCTATGAGAGAAGAATGATATAACATGGTACAATTCAAATAGTCTGTTCTGAAATCTTGGCTTTAAATGTATCTTCTGAGAAATATTTTTTTCTATACTGATGATACTTGAATACTGTATTTGTAATCATAAACAAGATATTTCAGTACATTGAATATGCATAAGATATTAGATTTGACAAAATACTAAAAAATACTCTAGATAGACAGGAGACAGTCCCACAGCAGTAATCGATAGACAAATCAGATGCTCTTCCTTCTGCGTTTCCTAGGCATATGGATCGTGTTTCTTGGGAAGTTACTGCTTGTGCTGATTTGTGCTATGTACATATCTGGCCCTGCAAGCCAACAACCTTTAGAATAATACTTTTTGTAATTACACAAAACTATGCATGTACCTTTAGCATACCATCCTGCTTTCTTAAGAGGACAACCGCATAGTTTATTTCTCAGTTTCCAAAGTCCATCTACCTCAGTTTTTTGACAGACTTGGAACTGATTCTCAAAACCTTTTCCAGTGAATGAAAAGGGAGATAATAAAGGTTTCTCCTCTTAGTAGAATAATGGAAATCATTGCCTGACCTCAGGGCAGGCTAAGGAGAATACTTTCTAAAACACTATAGTGGATGAGCCTGCTCTAGTGAAATAGATGGCATAACTATTAAAGCGATGGGTTCTTGAAGAAGAAATGATGTGAAGAGAAGCTGGAGGAGGCATCTTTTCTGCTTTGAAGCTTTGTACCAAAGCCTCACTTTAAACTGATTTAAGGGGATGAAAACGTTTTTGTAGTTTGGCAGGTCTCTGTTGACAAATACTTTATTCTTTTGCAATAAAACACAGTTATTTAAATACAATCCTGCAGTGACCTGCCCTTCATCAGTGTGACCCGTATTAAGTGTAAATGTGTAACATAATGTCAATGGAAGGACTGAACAAGCTCTCTCCTCGCAGCAAATGCAACTCCTCATTTAGTCTAACCACTCCCAGAAATCTGAGTGTCTACAACAGACCTTCAGTGAGCTTTGTCTGAGCCAGAAAGTACTGCCTTCCGTGGGAGCAAATTCATTAACTCCCATTTTAAGTGGCTCTCAGCTCCCAACAACGGGGATGGAACATGGAGTGAAGTGGGATAATCTCGTTTGTTAAAAACATAAGAGTCCATTACAAACCCTCACTGAAGGTGAAACACTCACTTAGTTTCAGCCTCAGTGTCATAAAAATATCAGGCTGAAGAAATGTATACACAGTACAGAAGGTCACACTGTTACTATAAACACAGTCCAAACATCAAATATGCAATCACTTAAAAAAGCACCGAATTTTGCACCCTCCCCAAATACAGTACGTTTAGAAGTACACTGCTAGTACATGCTGTATATAGCAGAGAGGGCGTTTCCCCACCCTGTATTTCAGTGTAAAATTTCTCCACCCTTCCATCCCTCTAAGGCTGCTGGAAGAAAGCTTTCTTTGTACTCCTCATTTGCCTTTCCAAAAACCTTACAAAGTAATATCTGTGATATAGATTAAATTATTATTATTGCATTTCCTGCATTTAAAAAAAAAAGGGGGGGGGGAGAATTTCCCTTTTGAAGAACGAGCCTGGTTTAGACCCAGCAGCAAATGGGCAACTGGAACTCAGTGATCCCTTGAGTTCAGTGTAGAGTGTGGAAGAGTCTTAGGCAATTAACAGTCTAACCACATGCTTCTGCTGCATGGGGCTGACAGCCACTCATTAGAACTATGGATCATGCTGTGTGGGCCGTAAAACCACAAATTATAAAAGACGTAGTATATAATTAGCAAGGGATTCATTACAAACTGGTTTAATAGTAAGCCGGCATGTTGTTTACATTTATTAAGAGAACTGAGTTTTATCTTAATTTTGAGGGCAATTTTGAAAATGCAATCACCTACTTTGGAAAGCCAAGTCATTAAAAAAGACAAAAACTTAAGATCTTTGTCTTCTGAGGGAATGCATGCCTTTCTCACCCTATCAAGCAACTTTGTAAGTCTTTAGGAAGAAAGGTTTTTTTCCTCTGGACAGTATTTTCCCATTCCACCATTTCAAACCATGCAGACAGTTCATCTTCCTGGACTCACATTTTATGACAATATAAAAAACCATCTTGGTTCCTGAAGTCTAGATTCCCAATTAATCCCCCCCTCATTTTGATTACAGTAGCAAAATAGAGTGTCTTAGGGTTAAAATCCAGCAGTCAGACATAAATACTATTTGCATGTGAATCATCACATGCACATATATAATGTACAGCAATGAGCCTGAAATCAATTTCTCAGCATCTAAGTGAATTGAAAGAGTAACAGTCCCTCTGCTGATTCAGTGTAATCTACAACACAGTGTGAAAAAAGGAAGAAGTGGCATTGGGGATAGCAATAGTTAAGCTAAACTCGTAATACTCAATCTTTGCAAGGCCTTTTACACGCTACCAACTTATTAGGGTAAAAAACAGTGATACAAGCTAGGCAACCTGACATGCGCCTCACAGAAATCTCACTATTTTGATTGAGCAGAACTGATTACACAGCAGTCAGAACAGTGGGAACTAGGCAAACATCTAGTGACTACTTTTGTGTTCATATTCACAGCTGCTTAGACCACAATCACATAACTAACTATATTAGTTATCTTCTGTGTCTCAAAATCAGGAAGAAGAGATGGGGACGGGTAGTATTCTGTGTTTTCAGCAGTGTAGTAGAGGAAGAAACATAAAGTTCACTGACTTGTTGAGTCCTAGCTTTTGCCACCCTCACACCAAGTATTATCAAATTTCACAAGCACTCCCACTGAAATCAAAAGGGCAATTTGCAAAGTATAACACTGTTACGAGTGAGTGACAGTGCCTTAACACAAATGCTTTAGTTATCTGAGAAGCAGTAAGAGTCACAGAGTCCTAGGGCAGCATTCTCAGCAGATGCAGCAATGTGTTTACACACGCAGGGCTTGTTTGGAAACCTCTTGAAAGTTTGCTACTCGGGGTTGTCGTTAAGGATGTCTTACCTTCAAGCCAGTACTACTTGGTGTTTGCACAGTAAGTCTTCGAAGCTGGTGAGACGCAGGCTGAAGCTACACTGCACGCAGGAACTAGATATGTAAAAACGTAAATACTGCTTTCTGCTTAGAGCTTAGCCCATTTAAGCATAAACATGGAAGATCTTTTTTTTTTTTGTTTGAGTAAGATCAAGGTTCTACGTCTGAATGCCAGAAATTGCCAGCTCATGACAACTGCAGATGTTTGTAATACACAGTTGTTTTTATTTTAACAAAACAAGTGTGTTGTTGGTTTATTTTAATTCTCACACTTGTATGTTAAAAACTATCCAGACAGACAAAAATCAAATGTTTCCTAACCAAGGGAACCAGAAATGAAATTTCAAGGGCATGGTACATTCTCCTAAATGTGAAGCATTGGCATTTCCCCTACACTTGCTGAACACCTTACGGTAGCAAAGATTCTCGACATGTTTCTCCATGTTGCGCTACAGGAAGCAGTTTTATTCTGCAGTTTGTTACAACCAGGGCTCTGCATAAACTTTTCAGAGGAAATTCTGAGCATCCTGTTCCGGCATGTCCTGACCTTTTCCACACTGCAAGCTGTGCTTGTTAGCACCAGCAATTCCAGTATTAGAGAATATATGGAAAAACTCCCACAATCTCTTTTCTTACTTAAAGTCACAAGAAAAATCTTGTATTTTGAAATCACAAATTATTTTTTAAAGAATCAAAGTTGTTTTGGTTTTGTTTTTTTTTTTTTTAACAGAATCAAAGCTAGTCCGTAGGTCAATCATAATCAAACTATAAAGTAGACTTACTGAGGTACAAGGTATTACTAGGCCCCCAAAAGATATTACGAGTTTTTGATTTGAAATAGCCATTTCCAGAATTTGTTTCTCTTTAATCCTCAGTTGCCTGGCTCTCATTTGTACTGTAAACTGGCAAGATGGCTTTGTTTAAAGGCCACCTGCTGTGGCTGTGGATTTCACAGTGCCATTTCTGCGTCTTTGACTTTCTCAGTGCGGTTCAAATGGTAGCCTGCAGGCAGGAGCCAACCCAAGAGACGTCTCTGCCTGTGACTTCATGCTGGAGGAAAAAGCTAAGGGCTGTGGGTCAGAGAAACTCTCTGTGTGTCTGACAGCCGCCCTGTGTCTAAAAAGAGACTTTGAATGCAAGTTATTCCTGAGGAATCTTGTTTAAGAGGAATGGGCTAGGATTAGGGTTGAATTTCCTCCATGGATCAGCCCAGCCCAAAACTACCACCACAGGCTATAAGCAGCACAGCTAAAGCCGAGATCTGATTGAGTTAGTTCACCCACACTCCGCATGCTGATCTGTATGTCTAACCACTGCTAACCCATTCTAGAGGCTACAGAATTAGAGAACTGTATGAAAGGAAATCTTCCAGTAACATATCAGCCTGATCACAATATTGAAAAGACTAGAACCTGTCATTTTTCATCAATGAAGCGTCCATGCTCTAAGATGTTTCTTGCATCACTCTTACGTTATTAGTCTAGTCCTGGTATTGTTACCATGGACCTTTGAAAATAACCCTTTTTCCTGTCTTTACAAAATGGAAAATTTAGAAAAGTGACTTTTTTTTTTAAAAACCTTCTCATCCCACTCCTCCAAACCTGCCATTCCCCAATTTGAATGCTGCCTCTTGTCTGCAAGGGCTTGTACAACTCAACTCCTGCTTTCGGATCTTGGACTCTCATACTGTTCCTTTAGCCTCTTCACGTATTTCAATTGACCCTACATGTCCTCTTTGAAATCTTCACCTCCTCTTGTCCCTGTACTGCCCCTTAAGTCAAATGACCCCCTCCTCAAAATACATCTCTTCTGCAGTTCATAACTTGTCTCTTCCCTATTTGTTAACACTCTTGACATCAGACAGAGCATAAAAATTACATCACTAAACTATACTGTAAAGGCTCTGTGTGTCTAATGCAAAAAATTTGGTATTAGCTTTCACTCACAGTCACAAGTGCTATTTAATTTTAATTCATATTAATTTTTGCTCCTAAGTGATGAACTGCATGTTCAGGAAGTAAGTACTTGCACATTTAATCAAATATCACAAATCAAATTCTAATCAAAATATCATTCTAATATAATTTGCCATGAAAAAAGCATTACAATATGGATGTTAGCCACAGTTACACTGCCTTGTCCATCTTATGAGAACAAAATTGAGTTCAAAGAAAAATAGATGCATCAGACACTGGAACAACGGGGAAGGAAATTTTCATGTAAGGCACAGTATATTTGCATATTCAGTTAAAACTTGTTTATGTTTCTCAAACAGCTTATCTGTTATCCTGGTAATTGATATTCTAAAGTATCTCTAGCATTAATGCACACACAGTTTTACCTTGGAAGAGCAGTGATCTTCCCCCACTTCTCTACGCAGAACCTTCTTGGACCATTACTCCCCCGCAGAGAGGCAAATCCTTCATAAGGTATGCTGGACGTTCCTGTAACAAACTGCCAGCGCAAGCAAAACATCACGGATATTGGATACACAGATGGTGCGGATTAGAAATTTATTTGTATCAGCATACCCACTGAAGTCCAAATGCTTATGTAAAAGCATTCGTAAAACAAGGAAATTTGTGAGGCACAAGTAATAAATGCTACTTTAAACGGAGGATAAGGGAAAACAGACCATTTCCTGATAGGGCTCTATAAAAGACAACTTATCAGATTAATTTCCTTCAAAGGTTTCTCTTTGAAAGAATAATTATGCTACATAAATACTATAGAATAAACACTATTAATATCAAGTTACTTAAAATTAGGCGTGAGATTCTTCCTACTGTCTTTATTCTGTATTAAGAGGAACTAATAAAAAAGTAATAATGTATGATAATGGCTTCGTGTTATGCCTTTTTGGCTATGTGGATTTCAATACCTTTATAAGATATTGATTATTAAATACTGCAAGAAAAAGACTAAATTCTTAAGGTTAGGTAGAATGCCCACTGACATTTGTTGAAATGCTACCTGTTGAGCAGATTTAGTCAGAACCTGTTATGAAAAGATCAAACATGGTTTTTGACAGATCAGAGGCTACTTAATTTTTAATGATCTGATATGATAAAAACTTTTGACTAACAGATGTGATAGGACCATATAAGCAGACATCTCTGGCTCTCCATCAAATGAGATATCCCACACTGCTTTTTACAGACCTTTTTAAAGTACTTAAACAGATAAAAAACAGAAAATCCTTCATCATACTCATAATAGGTAACTGTCGTGAATGAGTGATTTAGAGGCTGCTTAAAGGGGGGGGGTATGAATGCACCACCACAGTAACTCAATGATCAGATGCAAATTCTGAATTGTTAAAAACAGTGGATTTCATAATAGATCAAGAACATGGTATGGTTTGAGGTAGGGGTAACCTGAATTTTAAAAATTTAACTCAATAGTAAACCCGCATGTATAAATATTCCTCTGTCAAGAGGTTTTTGTCCTTCTTCAGCAGGATGACTGGATTCTGCAGGCTTAGTGAAAATGGAATTGGACTGATTTTCAGGTTTTCATTGTTATCTTCTAATTTGAGGCACTTTAACTTCCAACTAAGCTTTCTCCTTCCTAAGCTGTACAAATATTATTCAATTTTCTACCTAATGATATGACCAATTACACAGTTTTCCTTTTCTATCTTCACTACTCTTAATGTACTTTTAATCAAACAATAGTAAAGGATTATTGACCTCAGACACTTTATCTTAAATGTGTTTTTAACTTAGAAAGTTATAAAAATAGCTGTGAGCTTCAGTCACTTAAGATTATTACAGTAATTCTCTGAGGATTGCAAGGTTATTCCCATTAGGCAGCATCACCATAAATTTTTTTATGTCATAAGCCTGGATGGAAATAGTTTAGCATCTAATTTTAACATTGCAGACTATTTCTATACAGATCAGCTGATTTCTCACCTGTAAAAGTCTTAGTCGTTGTTCATTGTTGAATCTTTCCACAGCAGCCCAGAACCACCGAATTACAATGTGATTGTCATGATAACCTGTTAAAATAAGAGCAGCCTTTATACCTTTAAGTGCTACAAAAGTGATTGAGAGAATAGTTAAGAAGTTTTTACTAGTTCAGCCCTAGTGACAATAATGCTGTATTTGTTATCCAATTGCAGCAAAAGACAAGAGGTGACAGAAAACGACTCCTGAAATGATTAAAAATCTTAAAGGCAAAGAATTCATCTACTATGACAAAAAGGAGTGAAATTTCTTTTGCAAGCATTTCTCCCGTTAATCGATCGCTAACAGGAATGCCAATTCTTGAACTATTCTAATGCTGTGCTTTTTATAAATCTAAAGCTACAAATGATGCTGCAACCGATGCCGCAACCATCTCTCTCAAAGTAGTTCCCAAATCTTCCATTGTTCTCAAATTATCTCAACTGCCAGCCTGCAGTCACTGGGATTGCTGCTAATTTCCTGGCGTCTTTGAGAGTGGAAAAGAGGTAGATCCTACTAAGACTGGTTACCATTTCCATTTGTCTCCGGGGTCTGGGTGGTAGTCTACTAGTGTGCAGGTGAGCACAGTACTTTCTGTGGAGAAGACTGCTCTGTTACACTGTCCAGACAAAAATAGCAAGGGAAGAGCTGCATGGGGAAACAATGAAGCAAACTAAAAATGGACAAATTACCTTCTCCTGACGCAAACTTAACCACAGAAATTCAGAAGATACTAAAGACTATCTCATGGGATGGTTCTTTAGTGTCTTAGAAACCGGGTAATTCCAGGCCCCCCAAGACTGTCAGTGAACAATTCAAAATTAAGGTTACCTCCTCTATATTCCGTATTATTTCTCCAATCGCTCAAGTCAATTTCTGCTGTTCCAGCTATAACCAGTTCCAGTTCTCTGGCGTCAAACACAGACACGAGCCTCGCATCAACCACCTGTGAAAGGAAACAAAATGCATAGAAACATTTCTGCATTTATTGATTTTTGCCTCCCCATAAAAGGCTTGTCTGTCACCAAGACATTTATCAGGTAACATTTGTCTCACAAATGGAAAGAATTAAGGTTTTTTTCTTTTTAAAGGCAAATAAATGGACTTCTTTTTCTTACGCTGCAATTCCATTCAGTTTCATTAGAGGATCACAGTGATTGGGAAAGAACTTTATTGGCAAATAATACTAAATTATTTCAGGACAAATTAAGTTCAATACATTCAATTTCATTGTCCATGCTAAAACAGGGAAGAGAGAAATACCTTGAAATACACTCAGTCTACCCTGTTACACTGAGTACGGCACGCACACAAAAAAACTCAAAGGCCCAATGAAGAAACAGATGGGTCACTTCAGCAAGCATTCAATGCTAATCATATAAATAGTGATCAATAGTATTTTCCAGTTTAAAGACGACACATAACCATAGTGTTTAAGTCAGTGACTAACAATGACTCTCTGCCCCCGCCCTGGCCCAATATCTGTTAAGGGCACTTCTGATTATATATGTATCTGCTTTCTGGGACTCTGTATTTGGGAAATGTATATGAGGAGAAAAATATTTTGGGAGGATAAAGGAAGAAAGTAGATTTCATTTTGGAGTTTTTACCTCATAGAAACCACGAACTAGACTTTCTGTTTGTTGTACAACTCCTCTCTCAATTCTCCATTTCACCATTCTTTCTATATATTCTTTCTTGTTCTTTTCAGTGACTGGAATGTTGGCACCTCCTGGCTTTAATTCCCGTTCTGTGATCTTAGAAAAAAAATGACCAAGTGACAACACAATATTATAAAGATAAAAGAAAGAATTATAATACTTCAAACTTTTAAGTTGAAGTAATTCCTCAAAAGCACTAGCCAAGACTGACTTTAGCAAACTGGAATACGTGAAATAAGAGAACATACAACAAATCTTTTTTTGGATAAAATCATATTTAAAATCCCATTTAGTCTGAAGAATCTTCATATTTAGTATGAAGAATAAGCTGAGAAGAAGAAACAATCTTTGTAGTGATTAAAGTAGTGAAGTGTTCTAAATAATATCATAACAAAGGTGGTTAATACCTTTGAATACTAATTCTGCTGCAATTAAATTCAGGTAAACTACCTCCAGCAGAGCAATCAAAATTTTTTATTTTTCAGATAGTCTCCAGAAAATCTTCTCAGCCAGAAAGACATGTTTGACCAGTTACAAATAGTAATTCCTCCTTAGATTTCAACATTGTTTTCATCAACCAGAATTTTATAAAAACAAGTTCAAATCAGCATGGAATGACAGTCATTCTTCTGTCCAAATAAATGTTTATCTAGCAGTAGAATACACAAAGGAAATTAAATTAAGGATCTTGCACACCTGCCCAAAAACTTCTTCATTTACAGTGAATGTGAGATCTAGGATATCATGTATATCATTGTCTTTCATCCACTGCAAACTCTGGTGAAACTCCTCATCGAGATATTCCAGGTCACTCAGGTCACAGAGTCTACAAGAAGAAAACACACAAATATAGAGGACGGCAGTAGCGTGAGCTCAGTAACTGAACTCAGATAGGACAGTCCTGAAAAACAGACTGAGCATGAGAGCCAAGAGAAAAAGCAATAGAATAAAGATGACACTACTTCAAATCTCTGTTTATTTGCCTAGTAATAGCAGTTAACACAAAATGGTTTTGTTAATATACAAAACTCCAGAATTTATTAATTTGAAGACACATTTATTTTTAAGCTTATGGTGAGTCTGTCCCATGTTTCCTGTGAAGAATATTTTGGAATTATGAGAATATATAGATTGAAGAGACAAAAAATTCAAATCATAAAAGAAATATAAGTTTTTATAACAAGCAACTACTATCCTTTTTGCTTATGTGACTACACTACCAGCTCTCTCATCTCTTCGTTGTACAAAGAGGTCTGTCCAGATACCCTGTTTACCACAGAAATATCTTTTTAGTTTTTGCCATATTTCCCCTTGCCTGCTCCTTCTTTTACAAACCCAACCTGTAAGCCAACTGCCCTTGCTGGTTTTAACAGTTACTACTCCAAGTTTTGAACATGTCATGTTAATAATATTTAATACCGTGGTGGCAATTTCTGCCATACTTCTTAACTCCTTAAATCCTGTTCTGTGAAATAAGACACTGGGGCTATTCATTAAGTAAAGTGCTTTTAAGCTGCAGGGTTCCCTGCCTGCTTCTATTCCTGGGTCCGTATAAATCCAGAACAAAGCCCTGTACTTTTAGTTGGACACTCAAGTGTAGTTTAAGTGACATCCTGCAGTAACAGCCCCTACATCAAAGCTGAGGGCTTGGGCACAATGTCCCATCCGCACAGGTAGTCTGGATGGCTCATCAATTCTGAAAAAAGCGAAGGTCTAGGGCTTAGATGGGGAAGTTGCATGAATTAGGCTGTGTACAAAGGTGGCCACCCCATCATTTTTAATTTTACTGTTTAGAGAACCACCAAATTAAACAATTAATTTAATTTGGCAGTCACATCTGGGGTAAGACCTCATTGTTATGAAAATGGTTCTGTTAGCATTTAGGTACTTCTAAAATATACATGCAATAGGAACAGATGCATTACTCCACACTATTAGACTGTATGATATTTTATACAAAAAATATCTTTCCAGACTTCTCAAAAACAGCTTTCAAATGGAGGACAAAAAGCGAAGCACCTTAAGTTCATTAGGTCTTAAATTCCAGACATGCTGAGCAAGTGCAGCTCCCATTGTTTCAGCCAGAACAGGAGTAGTAGTTCTGAAAACAAAGTCTGAAGTCTATCACAATAAAGCTCCTCAAAATGGAGATTGCCAACAATCAGTCTACCTCTGAGAATGCGTCTAGCAGTCTAAGTTACAAAGTGATTCATGTCCTATCCTGTGAGTCATTAGAAGACAAATGAATAAGAACTCTATTAATATCTGGAATAAACCCACAGCATTTCATTGTACAACTTCAAACGTAAGAGTTTGTAGAAGCAAGCTGATAACATGGTTAAAACAAAACCTGAGGTTTTCATACTGATCAGAAGCAACACCCTGAGTTATTAGGTAACTGGCTAATAACCATAAGCAGAAACAAGTGAACTTTTTAAAGAAGTCCTGGATTGAAATGAAATGATTAAATTATGAATAATGGCCTGTCTTCTTTGACAATAAAACATCATAATTTATCTATATACAAAATGGCATCGTCCATGGGGAAGGAACCAAACAAAAAAGGAGACAGAACAATTCTACTCACATTCGGAGAAGGGCTTTATAAAAGGGTCGTGTAAAAAAGGCATCTAGCAAATACTGATGTATCAGAGCAAGACCAAGAATTCGACCACTAAACCTGAACCTGGAAGAGAAAGAGTTACAATTGTTATACTGAAACTTTGTGGTTTGTACACTGCTCTGTCATCAAAACTTACAGATATTTCCAAACAACATTTTAAAATCAGATAGCTATGTCTAAATTGTGGTATTTTTAGGTTTGGTTTTTTTTTTTTCCTTGCGTTTCTCTTACATTCTCAGTAAGGCACAGAAAAAATTCAAGTCTGCAGAGTGTGGAAAATCCCTCAGATACCTAAGTGGCAACTTCTCAAAAAAATCAAATCCATATTAACCCAATCAACCCCTGCCAGACTAGCCTCTTTATAAAAGTGTATCTTCCAAAATGATAGCCACCGTCTATTTTCTTTACACACCCCACATAGGATTAACTTGTTTTCATCTTACTGGGAGGCCAAAGGTTCTTCTACCCTTTCCCAGCCTGACAGTTCTTGCTGTCTGTCTTTTCTGCTTACAGTGGCTCCTTGCTCCCTCTTCTGACTGGTGATTATGGACTTCTATATATAGTTTCACAAACAGTGGCTGGAAGCATTTTTATGTATCGCAGTGCTCTCCAGCCCTATGTCAATGGGATCTAAATTATCTCCTTCCCTCCCCTCTCTTTCTTCCCCTATTATCTTCATTTTGTTGGGTGGGTAAGGAGGGTTGGGGGGGAGGGAGGGAGTTTGACAGATTTGAGATCAGATGGCAACTTTGAAATAGTAGGGTCTTTGCAAATATTCCCATGGGAATAAAAATCCACTGTGAAAAGTCCTCCACATCTCTGGAACTAGATTTAAGTCTAGTGTTCTTTTTCAAAGGAAATAATGTCTCTTAAACTTTCTGTTTATGCACCCTCAGCAACATTTTTCTTGGAAAGATTAGGGCTTTATTATACCTGCCTGTACACAGGGTTTGCAAGATGAGGATGGGACATGCAGAGCCCTCTCCTTCCATGCATAACTGCTTGTCACAGCTGCATTTTCTGAATTCCCCCTGAAGCTGTACAAGACCAGTGCTGTCACTGACACCAGCACTCCCAGAAAGAGAGGGGGTCATGCCTCCCTCGCCTCCAGGGTCTCTGGTCCGGCACTGCAGAAGCTAGGGATGAATACAAAATGTTGGCAGAACTGCATAGAACGTAAAGTTTTTTCTCCCCTTTTTGCCAGGCTGTTCTGCTTTTCCAATATAGCATATGCCATTTATTGTTGCAGTATTGGAGTTCAACAGGTAGGTTGCTTCAACTAACCGAACTGGATGCAGCCAACCATTTAAATTTCTATTAATTTTTAAAACTAGTAATGAGATTCCTTTCTGATATTAATTCTTCATAACTGGCTTCCAATAAATAAGAACGCAGTACGTATCTGATCTACACAGATGAGCAGTTGTCATTCCACTATTACCGTAATCTACCTACACAACAGAATTCTCTGTTGATACTCACAGCATAGCTTTACAGACTTATGGCGATGCCATAGCTTAAATCAACTGAGGGTGATTTAAACTGGTTTATAATTGTGAAAATGGGATTATGTAAAAATCCTTGATAACTATTTTAGAAGTATGTGTGTATGTACAGACTTTGCTCAAGAGCTATGTAGTCAGCAGTCTTCCCCTCGCCCCCAATTAAGATACCTCCATAGATTTCATTCCAACAGCTATGTTGGGTTTTTAACACTGAGGAGACATCTGTACTCTTTAGGAAGACTCAAACAGATTACACACAGTAATACCTGTTTGAAATCTCCCTTAATCTCATTAGTTGACAAAAAGCCAATGTTTCATTCTTTTTTTTTTTTAATGCACAAGAGGCTAATATTGCTTTCATGAAATGACTGCTAATGTACAAGAAATGCAGAGTTGTGTTGTGGGATAATCCCATGATACATGTTCCAAATCATAGTTTTGCTGACCTTGTGAGAAATAAGAATATGTAAAACCACAAGAGAAAACAAAATCAGGAAAGTCTAAAGAAATGCAATTATTTTGCTGCTGGTTAAAAAGATCAGATTCTGTGTTACATGTCTGAGCAGATATGAGCAGTTGTCTACAAGTGGGAACAACAGAAAACATATCTGAAAAACAAAAAGAAAAAGAATTCTTACCACTCATGGTGATTGTCTACAAAAGCAGACATGGGACTTATTTGTACTGTATAGGTATCGTTGGCTGAATATTCAAACAAACCATAATATGGATTGAAGAGCTCTCTAGACACGAGGAAAAAAAACTCTCTTGAAGGTCCACTGTAGTCCAACCTTTAAAGAGAAACTTGACATCACTACAAAGTGTTCATTTTGTGCAAAGAAACGCTCTTTTGAATCTACATTCCTTACACTATATTTTAATTAAAATTTCCGAAGATTTTAACCAGAACCCTTATCCTGCAGATCGCTTAATGCCAAAGTATGTGAAGTCCTTGCGGGGCTATTCTGAAATGGAACGGCTTGGAGGACTGGAATGAAGTGCTCTATGTGGGCTGCTCTCATCAAAAATTTTGGCTCCAGCTATAATGGCCTCTTTGCCACAGGAATATTACCAAATAATTGGGGGCGGGGGGGAGGAGTAAACATGAAAAGAGCCAACATTAGACCTATCTGCATCTGACAAATTAAGAATGAAAACGAACAATGGTCATATTTTGTCTTTGCAGACTTGCAACAATAGGACAATTTGAAGGATAATATTTCTGTTTTCCCTAGCAATATGTTCTGAGATTACTTCAGTGATTTATCTTTCCTGGTCTAAATTTTCTTGTCTGTCTTCCAAACTTGAGTGCATTTAAATGTCTTTTGGAGAGTGCATTTCCTTTTTTTTTTTTTTTTTTTTTTTTTTTTGCTATTTCAAGATTCCAGTACTAATGAACAAGGAATCTAAATAACCCCTTCTTCCTGAATCATAAACAAACTCATTGCTGACAAAGCACTGAGACTGAATTTTGACATTATGCTGCAGGTCACCAGTGAAATGAGTTAAGTATGAAGTTAATGCTCTGGTAGAGTTGGAAAACAGAAAACTCAGGATTTTCCTGTGGGGAACAAAGATTATTATAATCCTAACAAATAGATATAAAGATATGTCTTCTATAGATTGAAGATTTCATACTTGACTTTTAAGAAGGTCTTGCTTTAGTACTAAGACAAAGCACAGACAGAAGTATCACAGAGGTTGTCAGCTTTCACGTAGGACTTCTGCTACTAATGTTTTGGTTCACAAACTTTTACAGAAGACAAACACAGATGAGAGTTGTTTTTGAGGATGAAGTTGTCGGGAAAGTAAAAGTTAGGTACCAGGAGAAAGCCTCTTTCCTCTGTTGAATAAAAAACGTTTTCCCTTCAGTCATTTGGAAACACTTCGCTTCTGTTAAGCTTCAGAAGTGAAGTACTGAAACAGATCCTTACCCTGGCAAGAAGGGCAGATTCCATCCTCAAATTGCAGAAAAAAAAACCAAAATGGTTTGATATCATGGACAACTGTTGGATCATAATCTTGGCACAAATACTAGGATCAAGTAAAGGGTCATCTGGAAGACTCTTGCAAACTTCTGGGATAATCAGACTCACTATGAAATCTTAAGACTGAAGAGAAACTGTGTGCTTGACTACCAGCCATTTCATACAGCTCTTTTTGTATGCAGTTACTGTGAGTCATGTTAAATAAATCAATCATGAGAGTCCTGCGCTGCCAGTCAGATTTATCCCACAATTAAAGGTTTGGCACAAGGGTGAGAAAACTTCATACAAGAGGTATGCAACCACACAACAGCTGCAACTGTGGGCATTTGGGTATTCAGGATTAGAGTAATATGTTGTTGGCAACATGACTCATGTCTCCTAGGAAGCACAATTAATACTTCAGATTTACCACTCATAAAAGCAAAGCAGCTTCTGCTAATAGTTAATAGAACTTAGGGAAAATAAGTTCAAGGAACCATATTCTTTGTATCAATATTTTCTTCATTTATCGCCACATGAAGTATGAATGTAAAAACATTAAACTAGCATCACAATTGCATGACTGTAGAAATTGAAGGTTCAAGGAAGATACCAAATGTTACGAGACTTATGATAAAAATCATATAAAGAGCAGTAACTATGTCTGAGTTGCCCCACTTACTAATTTATACACTAATAAATCAATAGTTACTAAAATGTTTTAATTTGTGAGGATTTCATTACTCGTTACTTTAAGACTTACACCTCTTTAGCGAGAGGAAAAAAAATGCAAGAGCAAATTCCCACTTAAAAACTTAAAAAAGGAAAAGGCGGAGCAAATAGGAAACAATTAACTTTCAGTATTCCTTCTCCTCATCGTCCTCCTCTCCTCCATCCTGACCTGTCTTTCTACACCTAGCCAAATGAATAGTTTGATGTGATACATATCTCTGATGAAACAATACTATTTGCACACATCCTTTCTTCATTCAAAACACAGATTTGTAAATAGAGAATTGACATAATTTTAATTTGACTTTGCTCTTAATTAACTCATTCTTTTCCATTAAGAAGAGAGAGTCTTGTGTAAAGCTGGATATAATGGGAACAGGATGTGTCAGCCCCATTTCCAGGCCAGTCTTCATCTTGCTGTACTGAGTGATGAAATGCAAAAGCCTGACATCTGATGAAAGGAGACAGTCTATCTGGATCAATCTCTATCTCACGTATGATTGTAAAATTTTCCCCTTCATTTTTAAATCTGAGTTGAGGTTGTAGCTGTGAAAGTAAAGGCTGGGCGGGCTGTGTAAGACAGGCCTCGTTCCTGCATCCCCACCCTGCTCTGTCAATATAGTGTAATCTCATCCTGCACCAGCCTTGTCATTCCAGTTCTGAGTTTTTCCTCAGACAGCATGGTGATATTATTTATATGAACAAGTCCACACTTGGCTCTCAGCTGTCAACATTTTTTATTTTAAGACTTCAGTGAGTCCTTATTAACACTAAGCACTTCAGGGTGAACTTTAAACAAACAGGATTCAGGGGTTTTCAAAGACAGATTAATTTTATCTAATCTTGTATGAGATGTTTCTATTACAACTTAGCTATTTTAAAGACTCACACATTGCATGGCAGTAAGGCACACTACAGCACTCCAAGAGCTGTGTGCTGCAGTTCCCTAAATATCAAGGAGTAAAATTTTGAATGTATTTACAAATACATTCATGAAATATATCAATAAAAATATTTGTGCTTAAAGCAGGAGGCTTTAAGATCTGACAATGGGGGCACAAATCAAGAGACAAAAGAGGCAAATAGCACATTATTCCAGTTTCACTTGCAAAGAAAATCCAATCACATCTTGCTTTGCAATGCACATCTTGCAACCTGTAACACATTAGACTTTCATTAGACACAGACTGAGCCATCTCTGAAGTGACTTTGAAATGTCAGGAATATTTGTGTTTATTTGACAACCGGCAACAGCCTAGTTGCTTTTATTTGTGACGCAGGCCCTGGCCTGGGGATGCAGTGAGCACCTCCTGCAGCACTGAGGGCTTTCAGCTCCCATTGCCTCAGACCGGAGTCGAATTAAGGACTGAGCCTCTAGCCTACTCTTGAAGCACCCTCCCTCCAACAAAAGGCAGCTGTCTTTTAACAAGCACTGGAGATAAGTCAGCACTGACAGACAAGAAATATGAATAACACAAGGAAGTTGTTTGTTTTTTCTTTGCTTTCCCAGCGACATTCTGAAACACACACCAACTATTGTGAAAATTCATGCATTACTTCTGCAAAGGCAGGATATGTTACATTTCACAATGCCTAAAAAGTCATCTTGAACAGCTGTATGTTCTAGGCTTATGTATGTGGCATTTCCTGACTCTAATCCTTCCTCTTTTCACTCTAGACCACAAGAAGTTTGGTGAAACAGCAGCTGCAAGACACTGAGTTTTGAGATTACATTTACTTCCCTGTTCTACTCACCCTTCTTCTCCAACAAACGTGACATAGAGTTTATTTCTCTGCAGGTCTTTTCTTGAGTAGCCCATGATCTGATTAAAGGCATCTTCTAGCAAGTGATCTCTCCTGATGATTAATCTGAAGAGCAAAATAATTTTGAAACAGCAATTTGTGAACATGAACCACAGTTGGAAACACCTATTTACACTGCAAGGTAACAGTGTGACTTCATAGAGATACACGTTTCTGCTGGATAATTTGATCCAGATCAGACAGTTTCTGTCTGTTAGTCTATCTCCCTCAAGGATCGACTTTAGATTTCAATAAAATGTCTCTCATACAAAGAAATGTAGTTTTATTTTCTTCTACCCTGGTTCTTCCTTAAATTAAAGGCTTCAATGGGAAAGGTCCTAAAGTGGGCATTTTCATTAATAAAATCCTTTTGTAGGGCTGGGCCTCTAAATCAGTCTTACTGTAAGCAAGAATCTAACCTTTTATGTTAGATGTAAAAATCAATCTCTTAACAAAAAAGATAAAATTGTGGGAAAGTCACTAAATGGTAACTCCAGAATCGCACATCCCTACATTATCCCCAGTGTAAGTGTGACGGGACAAAAAGTCTAGAAGGAATGGCAATTGTTTGTCCAAAACCAGACTGAAGCATCACATGTGAAAACATAATGTACCTTCTAAAAGAAAAATCATGAAAGTGAGGAAGTGTCATAAAGATCTAAACTAAGAGGTGAAAGAATCCTCCCTACTTAAACATTTTATCTTCTGCCAAAAAAATGTGTTTAATGAGTTTCCTGAAACTTAGCTTGCTCTATATTCAAATACTGCCTTATGTGTGCATTTGATCAGTCAGTCAGACCGAAGCTGGGAGTTGCTGCTGCCTGCAAAGAGGCAGCTTACCCCTCCACACAGCCTCTTGCAAAGCCCTTGCTGGCCTTACTACTTGTGCAGCGATCAGTCAGCGATTGCACTGTGCTATCCTGCAGAGGACACAGGAGTGGAGAGGCCAGGAATTGGAAAGGTACCTGGGCAACAAGAGGACCCAGGCAGTATGCAATTTGTGCTGGGGTCCTGGTTTGGGGGGAAGAAAAAAAAAAGAGCAGGTCAGTGTATGCCTGGGAAAGGAACCCAGAGAAGACTTCTGCTCAAAATCAAGCTGTTGTTCTGCTTCAAAATCCACAGCGTGATGGCAAATAGGTCAGGAAAAAAAAGGTGCAAGAAATGTAATGGATCTTACAGGTAGCAAATGCCATCCTCTTCTACCAGCTATTTGCCCAAACATTCATGACAAAACTTTCATAGATTAAGCCTTAAGTGTTTATGAATTCATTACATTATAGGCCGACAATGTCCAACCCCTGCCTCTTAAGACTGTCTAAACAATACCATTTCAGTTGTGGAAGACTTTCAACAAGCTCACAAAAATGAAGTCTGAGCTCTGCACAAATTCCTGCAAAATGTGAGAAGTGACTGGCTGGGGGAAATTAAGGGGGGGAGGGAAAAAAACCCAAACAAAAATCTACCCCCCTACTCTAATAGAAGTGCTTAAAAAAAGTTCTAGTCCCTCAAGGCTACTATGAGAGTATCAAACTCAGAGTTTGATAGCTGGCACAAGACTTGGCAATTTACCAAAGTATGAAAGTATTTTATGATCCTTAATATAACCATATGTAATAACACAATTACCAAATAAATGAAGAAGACCTCACTCCAAGCACTCTAGCATTCAGAGTGCTAAAGTAAAAATATTAGTAGATTTTTAAGGTGATCCTTAGAATTTAATAACATTTAATTTTGTGAGTCCTCTTCACTAAGGAGGACTGTGATATCAATACAGGCAATGATGTACAAAAGATAAGTCTATCTAGTTTTTCCAATGGAGAAAGACATGAGAAAATGTTAACTTTTTATATCATAGCAACTGCTACAATGCAAGAATTCAGATGCCTCCTGTTCTGCATGCCTCTTCCCAAAGTGCTTTTTGGAACTGTATTGGTAATATTATTTGTATGAAAATATAGTTGGAGGAAACATAGAAAAGAAGCACTCAGAACTTGTTGTATCCTCTGCTATGAATCACATGCTGGCACTGTGTCTTTTATGACAGGCTTTATATTTCCAGAAGTACAAGGGTAACCATAACATCTGCATTCCTTCCAATGGGAAGAAGTTTGTAGACGTGCAAGGCAAGGCAAGCTGCCTGAGAAACAAATCCAGTTTCATGAGATTCTTCAACATACTTCAACTTCCCTGGGCCTTGTCCATATCCCTTAGTCTCCAACTTCCTGTAAAAGTTTCTCAGCTTGGCTTCAAAATCTCTTTTGTAAGGAGCTGGAGCTCGGGCATTGGCACGCTGAGTACCTGCGGGAAGCAATAAGCAAAGAATGAGCTGTAGTGAGATGAACTGATTAATGTCCCATCCTCTACTGAAAAGACTCCTTAATAGCACGGTATGTGTTTGGTTTAGTCACCTTCATAAAGAGTAAAAGCTGCATATCTTCAAATCTGCTCTGCATCTAAGACTTTTTGGTTGCTCATTTCCAATAGTATCATCTTTCTAAAGTAAGTCTTAAAAGAGCAAATCCAGGTCAATGCAAATGATGGATTAAAAAAACAGCACAATCAAATGGAAAGACTTAACTTTTGTTTATCAAGTACAGTTTATGTCTAACCTTTAAAATAGCTCATGCAATAAATGCTCTGCTCTGTTCTGGCTTTAATATTATCAGGAAAAACAAGAACTCAGAAATGAAGCATAAACAGACTGTACTCTGCTGGTGCCCCTGTTGAATACATGAAGCTGAAGGAGGAAGACTTTTGGAAATTCCCTAGTAGAAGTTTTTCCTTGAGGAAGTACAAGGAAGAAAAATATTGGAAGAATGGGAAGACTACCAAATTTAAGTTTGTGGAACTTTTCACGTGTGACTGCAGGAACATACATGATGGTCATCTAAGTGAATTTATTTTTGAAAAACTGTTTTTAAGGGTCAATTTCTTAAAAGCAGGGAGAGATGAGATCTGTATGCCAAAAAAAGGGCATACCCCCAAATCTGCATATACAAGTCTAGTATGTACAATTAGGTGTTTAGTTTGATCTATTCTGAATATTACAACCATTAGAACTTCCACTGCCTCTCTGAATAAATTACTTCAATTGATTTGATGGCAAGACAGTGTGCCAAAGAGGCAGTTAATCCTAGCCCTTTTACGCTCATCTTCTCACCCCTAGTTTTTATAACATTAAATTCCTCCCCTGCATGGCTGTGTAGACATCCCCCTCAAAAGACTCAGAGGACATTTAAAATTTCTCATGCCCTACAGTATACATAGGTTGCCAACTACTTATCTGCAACTGGTGGTCATCTAACAGGCCCATAATGCACTGGAAATACAAATGAACAGTTTAGAAGCATGTATATGTAGACTTCTGTCTTTTAAATGACAGTCAGTTCCTTAGGTGAGTTTTCTTTTGGCTCCCTGTATGAAACTAAGCCAATACAGAAACATTTCTTGGTACTATGGGTGAAGGCATGGGACCGTAACATTTCAGGTTACGAAAGAGAGAGAACGTGTATCTGTTCAGCCTGTGGGCAGAGACCGAGGCAAAAGAGAGCAGCTTGCTTAGCCACAGAGCATATGGGTCTGACGAAAAAGGCGCTGAGCACATCCTGCGGAAGTGGCTGCTGGAAGAAGCTGCAGAGTCGATCTCTCTGCAGAGATCAGAGAGAGAACAAGCGAGATCAGTATTAACACTGAATGCCATTTACAGGTCTTTAAAAGACCTGTCTGACCAGAAAGACACTTGCCACTTGTTCTAGGCTGAGAGTGATGTGTGGGAGGAACAGAAAGTGTCAGGGAATCCTCAGAGCTCCAACGAGAACACGCAGGACCCCTCTGGAAAAACAAATCATGGTCATTGATTAATCTATAGTGGTTATGCTCTTTTACTGAGAGCTTCTAACAGTATGCTCAGCTGAATTCTCTAGAAAACTTACAGAAACTTGAAACTGTAAACAGCCTTTTAATTATTGGCCTTTTCCTCCCGCTTTATTTTGCTTTGGGTCAAAGTAGGCACAAAAATGTAGTCACCAAAAAAACACAACACAAGCATACTTTAATCTTAACCCCTGAAGGAAGTTTTTGCCGAGAGATACCGCAAAACATAAATCTGGTAACACATTACTTCACGGTTCAGAAATCAACAGTCAGCACATGACAAGTCCTCATTGCAAATCAGATGCATATGCCAAGAAATTCCTGGGCAATTATAGTGATTACTTCTGCCTTGGGAACAAAAGATGTTAATGGAAGAGCTAAAAAATGCCAGTGATGTGATAATCATATTTGATTTTCAAAGAGGTTATATTCTAAAGCAGATATAAAGAGTAGCTTCATGACTATTCATCTTTCCCAAAAGAGAAAGTACAACCGATTGTGACTGATCTGAACAATGGATCATTAACACGCAACCTCATGCAGTGCAGCACAGCCAGTTTAGCTGACGAAAAAACACAGAGCCTCCATAGAAATGATGGGCTATTTACAATTTCTCATCAAAAAAGTCATTTGTACACCAACACAAACATGCATACTTGCAGACTGACAGGGAGATTCAATGGTCTTTCTATAATTTTCTATGAAATAGAATACACATTACAATTTTAAGGAGAACGGGACTAAAACCGTCACTGTTCATCCTTTACTCTTTGCTACTTCTTTGAGGCACAGATGAGAATATCACATGTTAAAGATTGAATGCATTTTTAAATTACTTTGTTGGAGTGAAGCCCTGCCCAGCATGCTTTGGTGCATGTACTAGTAATGAAGAAATTATAACTCTGCAAGCCAAAACTGTTTTTACTCATAAAAAACTGCCAGGATTGCAATTGGAAATAAGATGCATACATGCAGATTTCATTCTTCCTTTCTTTTCAATGAAGGGAAACAGTTATATCTAAACCATATATGTGTCCAAAATATCAATACATGTGAATATTGTATTTTGCTGCTTTTCAGAATGCCATAAGATCATTAAGGTCTTCAGACTGTTTCTTCCCAAAGGTCCTACAGAGGTCCTATGTCCAGTAGAAGGAAAAGCTACCACTCAGGACATGTTTATGAATGGTTTTACTCTGGTTTCTTGAAAAGGTAAAGCTTTTTATGATTGTGGACTGGGAAATGCCCATAAAAATCACAGTACTTTTTCTGGTAAAATTTTGTTATCTGGAACTACCTAGAGTTGCTTACATCCCAAAGGTTCTCTATTTATCTATACTTTCGTTTTGAAATTTGTAGAAATCCCCTTAAGCCACTTCGGATTTACTGCAGTGATTTTATTTTACTTACCTATTATCTTCTTGAGAAAACTAAGAACAGTGACATCTATAAACTTCAAATTGCTGTACTTAGCCTTCAGAGGTCAAATTGAACTTGTCATATTTGAAATAATTTAGTTCTGATACACCACTTAGTTAATACGTGAAATATCAATTTCATTCCATTCTGATGTGTATTTCCAGACAGCTGCAATATGCTATCTTAACTCATGTTAAGGGGCAACAGTCTAGCTTTACATAAAATTGTCACTCATTGCCCCACAGCCCCACTAACACTGGCATTTTAATGTACAATTATTAGATCTCATATTTTTAATTATCTAGGCATCAGGATCTTGGCACAAGCAGTCACTTTGTTGTTTCACATGAGTGAAAAACAAGTTTGCATGTTTTACAAGTCAGAACAAAATCACAACCTCTGAAGTTGTAATACACCGATCTTTTCTACTGGCAAAACATCTTGTGAGCCCAAGGCAAAGGTTCAAGTTTGACAGTCAAATGCAATCACACTTGTTGACTTTGCTCAAAAATAGGACTACATTTTTGTCGTTGCTGGAGCAACAGAACTTGGAGCTTCAGAAAGGTGGAAAGTCATTACATGCAGCATAATGTAAACTAAATTATGGGACTGGCTCTACTGCAGTATCTTACAGATACCATCATAATGGAAGTACTGCACTGACAAGCTCGCTGACCACTCAGAAGGTGCTTCAGCTCATGTAACTTTACCCATCTAAAAGCTGGGAACTGCAAAGAGGAATGGATTATAGTTTCCAAATTCCAAAGGTTGTTGGCTTTAGGCTGCTGTGAATTTCAATTTGGAAAGCAAACAAAAAATAACAGTCAAACAATTTTTCTGTTGTTTCTGTTCTCTGACTTCTGGGAAGGCAGCAGGAGTGTGCTACTGACTCTGCTGATCTGGAACTGGTCCTTACCAGGTATGAGAAATGGTTTCGTACAGCCCTCGCAGAAGCTGTGCTTGAGCAACTTACCTGGAGAGTTCTGAGGTGAAGACACCGGTGAGCCTCTTGGGGACTGGCAATAACTAGGATGAAGTAAGGCATGTGGCGGCACATATGACATTATCTCTTCCTCAAACAAGCTGGTAAAAAGGAGCAAATAAGAAATAACATGTTTATTTGAATTAATGGCATTTTTCACTTTCTAGAAATAAACCTCTAGTTACTAACCTGCTTTCTTTGGTCATTGCTTGCCTATTTCCACTATGCACACTTAGAGTGCTACTAAATATATTATTGCCATTCCCTCAATCAGATCTTGAAAGTACTGGAAAGCAGTAATTAGTACCTTTGTGGGACACTGCTATACATAATGTGGTATTTGTTTTCAAGGTTAAAATATACTTAATCAGCCTTTAAAATTTGCCCCCCCCCCTTTTTTTTTTTTAAAAACTTGTGTTCTCATTACAAAGGGGTCAATAACCTTAGTCACACTTTCCTGGAAAAAGATCTGCAATACAGCATAAAGATCAGGAACAGAGACAAATGTTCTAAGCCTCCAGGATTAAGAATCACATCTGAACTTGTTGAGTGTACTGAATAGTAAGCTTGTTGGCGTAAGTTATTTCTTTATTTTATCTTTAATGCTAACACTGTTGCTGAAACGAGTATCACATCTAGTCTGTTCAGGTTGAGCTATTTCATGCCTTATCTATTATTGCCACACAACTTCTAAGAGAAAAACAATAAACATTTGGCGGCCTAATCACTGCATCTGTGTACGTAGAGTCTGCATATATATATTAAAATTTCAGTCTTTTCCCAAAATTGACACAAGCAAATCCAAAAAGAGACAACAGCTGATGTCAGAATGGATCTGATATCAAAGCCTATGTTGGATGTTAAACGCAACACAGATAAGAATAAACTGTTCAGATAATAGGTAACATTTATTTTCAAAAATTGAGCTATAGAAAGAATCACAAGCCAATCTCTTACTATAGAGCTCAACCAAGGAAAGCAATGTTCAAATAAAAGATGTTTCTTACTAAATTTGTTCACCAAACAAATACCCAGAAAAATTTTTTGCATGAGATTTTTCTTTTGGAATGGGTATTTTCTGGCAGCTCTTTTTACATTCATGACCATGTGTTGTTTTCCTCCAAGTTACATTTTCATGCTGGAAATGTGATAGAATATAAAACACTATTTCAATCTGAGATTAAATTAAGAGCTAAAATGATGATTTGTGTTTAGAAGAAGAAACTGAAAAATATTTTCTTCTTAACACTTGAAGCATAATACAATGCCATTCTTAGAGTTTTTTTAAAAATGTGATGCACTGTACCTCCTTCAGTCCCTAAACACATAGGGGTTAGTTAAGTCTGGTTTTAGTTAGCTGCAACTTAATATTTAATGAAGCATGTGAAAAAATGTGCAGTGTTCCCAAGCAATAAAGGCATCAGAAACAGTGATTCCACCCAGTCATTACTAGATCTCAAGAGTCCTTTACAGGAAAATTATATCAATCCCCCCAACTGAAAAAACAGAGGCATGGAAATGGGTACAGTCTTCCCCAAGGTCATCCAACCAGCCAAGCTAGATATAGAACCCAGGTGTCCTGAGCCCCAGGAAGATTAAGCCATCATGATTAGAGTGCAGTTTTTTCAGGGTTTCGTAGAGAAGGGTCATGATGACACCCTGCTGGAAGATACTGTTAAAAGTAAAAATCCACTGAGACTAAATAAGGGTAAGAAAAGAAATTTCATCATCTCAGTACACCACTATTTTAACTTACCCCACCTTCCATTTTACAGCAGTATTTACTCACAATAAGCTCATAATAACTCAGTCCAGTCTTGAGGTATAACATCCAACAGTTTAAGAAACTGATGGATGCATAGATAACATTTTATCAATAATGTGTCCTCAGGGCAATGCTACTATTAGATTATTAATAACATAGGAAGAAAACCCTCAAGCAAAGCTTTTCAGTTAGATATTTGGGGAGGAAACAAGTAGATTAAGAGAAATAAAATCTAAAGAATATGATAAAGTTAGTCTAGGGAAGCATTGGCTACTGCTTTTCTCCTAAAAATTAATTATACTGATTATTGCTTTTCTACAAAAGAAAGACTGCAGTCGAAATTTTGAATTTGCTTTATTTCTACTGTAAGAATTATTTGCAGACTTTGCTGTTAACAGCACACTAGAGGGAATAAAACCCAGTCAACGAGAATGATCATGCAGTCTTTATTTAAAAACAAATATCTGAATCCCGATTTTTCCGTATAAAACCTATGTCATCTCCATGCATGATATATCAAAACAAAAATCTTAGAAGTTTTTTTGAGATACTATATTCTTATTTTAAAAAAGCTTCAGCATGGCTTTAAAATGAGATTTTTATAGCTGTAATTAATTCAGAGATTTAGAGACCGGAAAGGATTATCATTATGCAACTTGACCTCAAAATACTATTACTAATGCCAATCCTATTTCACTAGATTCAATTTTAAATATACTCGTGAATTTCTTGATGCACTTTTACAATGGACGAGAATATACCTGAAGAAACAAGGATTTAATTCTAGCAAAAAAAAAATCTGCCTGATTTTTTGAGTTAATTACTTCAATGAAAAATATTAAAGAAGCAGCTTCCCATTTCTTGAACTCTGTAACAATATTTCCTTTATTAATGAGGACAATGCTTGGCAGCATAGTGCAGAGGCAGCAGGACATGAGGTAATAAAAATATGTATCAAGTATGAATGTTCACAGATACGGATTTCCCAAACCACAGAACTAAACAGATGCATTCTTGAAGCAGCAGAAAGTACATTCCTGCAAAGAGGTCTAAACTGTACCACCTATCTAAATGTCAGAGCTGGACGCAAGAGGACAATAAAAGGTGGTCTGGGCAAAGCCATATAAATCACAAGCACAGTGCTCTTGCACTTGCCTTTCCTCAGACAGAATATCACGCTCCACCACTGTGATGAAAAAATGCAACTTCAAAGCTAGCAACTACCATCTAGAAACTGAACATGATGAAAATAAAAAAAGTGAACCTTGACTTGTAGCTCTCCCAGCTGCAAGTCCAAGTACTGAAGGGGAAATGATAGGTCACTAAACCAGCAGACACTACTCACTGAACGGCTCCTCAGCAGCCGCCACAGCATATTCCGTACGTGCATCGAAAGCAGCAGTGCCTACCTGAGTAACATGACAAGGTCTGCATCACTGGATAAACGCACCAACCCAGGTGTTCCCTCCGTCCGGATGAACTGGATCTTCTCCCTGTGTAAGCAAAAGATCTTTTGCAAATAAGGCACCAATGTACACCACAGCAGCAAGAAAAAGTACAGGGTATATCATTAAAACCTCTGGGTTATGCTTCTGTATTTCAGAAACCATTTTTTCCCCTGCCACACCATGTCCACGTGAGCAGCAAAATATTACAGCCAAAAAGCTAATTTGTTCTGAGGAATGATTCTGCTGTTGCCCTTATCTCTTCAATGCTCAGGCTGCTTCAGGTAATACAGCCTGCAGCCATCCAATCAGTTTAAAAAAAAAAAAAAAAAAAAAATCAATCCTTCAAGTTCACACTAGCTGTGTCCCTGAATTCAGAGGAGGAGGCTGAGCCCTGCAGGAGGACATTACTATTCTGAAAGTGAACTGTTTAAAGAGGTACTATCTTTTTTGAACCTTTGTACAAATGCAAGCCATACATTACAATGCACAGTTGTGATTTTAAAAGCTGGGTTTTTGTAACACACTGCATTTAAGAGATCTTTCAGAAAAACCCTTGTACTATTTCTCCCTGCCATCTCACCCAAGCACACACCCTTCCTCCCAGACCCAGTTCGGTCACTATTGTGGAATCTACACATCCTAAACTCTTAGCACAGTAACACACAGATTTTTAGGATCTATATTGAATATAATTCCTTGGCTGATTCCTTTTCTTTTTCTCTGTAGAGTTTTTTCCTGCATTCTGAAATGAAAGTACATCTCTCTTATTTTCTCTCTATCAGTACAAGGTACAGTAGAGAGATATTCTAATTTGGCTTAACTCTTCAAGAGGAAAACAAAAACCAAACCCCTGTAGTAAAAGCTGTCCCAATTCCAAAGGAGAAAAACCCCAAACAAACAGAAAAATAAAGAACTCCGCATAAGAACAGGAGCACTGGCTCGGCTCAGAGGTCCATCTACCCCACTGTCCTATTACCAACAGTGACAAGAAGGTCAAAAACGATCCGTGCAATCGACAGTGTAACAAGGCTGCTGCTGCTGGTAGCTGCACACAGATTAAGCTGCAGTATTAATTTCTGGAACACATCATTTCATGCACAGCAGTTTCAACAAAAGGATCAAACCAGATTTCTTGACATCTGTCTCTAAAATCACGGTGCATAAAGACCTTCTCGAACAGTGGACCTATCATACATTCCCTGGTAACTTGTGCTACGTTTACAGCATATTCAAAGGTGAAAAAGGGGCACAGCCGGCTGTGCCCAGAGCCCCCCAGTCCCTGCTTGCCAGGGTGGCAGCTGTGGCTGTAGCCGCAGTAATTCAGTGTTTGTCTACGAAGAGAGGTACTGAAAGCACCCGCTTTGTTGCGACCAGAGCGTTGGCCAGTCAAGACTTGAGTTCAGCCTGGAAGCCCCGCAGTTCCACTAGCACAGCGCTGAGCCAAAGCCAGTATGCGCTGCCCACCTGCGAGCACGGCCCTGGAATGCCCAGCGCAGGGACGTCTGGACACTTCCAGAGCCTACTCCAATTTACAACAGTACCTGAATGGCAGGGTTTGAGGAAATAAATGGTCGATTACAAAATACATCTTAGCATTTAGTTGGCATTTAGAAGGACGTTTTCTGGGTTAACTAACGTATGCAGCCCTCCAAATGAATGCAATCCATGACTTCTTGGGGTTACCAATGAGAGTTGTGATTTCAAAAATAGTTTTTTAAATATATGCTTTTTACCTTCTGTTAAGATACAAATTATGTTTAATGTGTAATAGGTGCCTTTGCCTGAAGCCTTTTACATTATTTAACAGCCTCTCAGTTTTATCTGTGGTGGCTTGCCATGAGATTTGATCCTGGCTACATGCTTAATAGTAGTATGATAAATACAATGTTCTCACTCCACCACAAAACCTCTGAACAACAATTTCCTACCTGTAGTATACTTTCATTGTAGATTTTAATAGACCCTCAACTTCTTATCACATCTCTTCATTCTTTTTAGGAATGAGAATTTTAGACAGAAAATGTAAGAGGTCTTTTCAAATTATCTCTGTCCTCTTCCACTGGCCAAATACTGATTCTCCTCCTCACCTCTGTAATAATTGTAACAGTAATAATAATATTTAATATCTTCATCATTCTACTTCAATTGCACTGAGGTACTCAAAGAAATAGACTACAGACAGTTGTACTGATTACTCTACTAAAAAAAAAAGGCACAAAGAATTCATAGTGTGGGATTGCACTTAGGTCTTAACTTATCAAGTGTTACAGCAATGTCATTGGAGTTGCTTAGTCTCACAATGTGTCAAATAGACATGGATTCCAATAACTTGCTAAATCAGGATCTTAAAATACTAACTAGGAAAAATGAAACTGAGATCGTTATAAAAGTATAAGGAATGTTACTAAAGCATCAGCTCTAGAAGCATATAGGAGAGGTATAATGCAATTCTTTACCATAATCAAATATACCAACTTCAAAGACTAAGACCAGAATGGAACCATTTGGCTTAACTGGCTTCTCTGACCAATCCTACTTAATGTAAAATAAAACTATGCTCATTAAAATCCTCAATCATTCTGCTAAAGCAAGTAAGTTAGACATAGATCTTCAGTCTATTTATGAAGTAAGTATACAGAAGGATATACAGTCTCAAGCAAATGAGGAGTTACAGAAACAAGTGTATTTTATCCTTTGATCTTCCATTTCTAATCTGAAAACTATTTTTTCTTGAGAAGGGCTCAGCTTGTGGCAAATTATGATTCTATAATCAGGAAGCAAGGTTCTACAAGAAGCAGAATCCGATAATACCAACAAGTCTTTTGAACAGTCTGAACGCTAAATTATCAAAAACCACAAAACACATGAAGAAAATGACACTCTGATTGCTATCACAGTAAAGGAAGTCAAGCACCCTGGGGGAATGGAAAAAGGAGTAATAAAACTACTAATAATCACAAATTGTTTGTATACTATTTCCCAACAGATTCATTTGCTCACATTTCAAACCAAGCCTGGTGGGACAAACTTGCCTGCAGTGATACGGGTGCAACATAAGAACTGTTTTGACAGGCTGAGAACTGCAGATTTTTATTTTCCGCCTTTTCTCTGTCTTTTCTAGAGAACGTGTATTTTGCTAGCACGTAATTTCAGGTTTGTCAGCCAGGATTTATTTAGAGGGTAAAATACATCTTTAGCATAGAAGCCTCATCACAAAACTTGTTAGAAAACAATGCTTTGGGGAACTGCAAAACAGGGCAGCTTGTTGAATTTTGGAAACTTGCAGGACATGGACGAAAAGGGATCAATAATAACACTATGAGAAGGGGGGGAGGGGGGGGAAGAAAATTGGTGCTGGCTGCTGTGCCAGCCAGCGTGGCTAGGCATCTGGAACACAGAGCGCTGCATTGGCAGCTCTCTGCACAGGACAGACTGCAACCATCAAACCAGCATTTTTTAAATTTAGCGTGCAAGGAAGAATAAACAGTCATTTGAGCCCTAGTCACTAATATCCACGTTGTTAGTTATTCCATCTTTTACACCCAAGTACATGAACTAAAGCGGTCTTTGTGCGAGATACACTTTTAAGAGGGATCTTGCCACTTTCTGAATTTCACTTTTTATCATTCCTAGTCTAACCATAAGAGGGAATTATAAAAAACATGTAACAAGCAAAAGATCATCCTTCATCAGATCTTGTTGGACTATGCAAAAACCTGTAGATACCCATTTTTAAAATTTTTTGGAGAGACACTAAAAATTCTGATTGATGTAAGCTTACCTCCAGGGTCAGGACAACCTTTCTGTAAATGTGCATTGAGAAGATAAGGACAAAACCAAATGCTATTCTATATCGCAGTCCCAGCTGTACACATACTCAATTGAATGGGCACATTTGCCGTGCCATCCAGCTGTCTTGGCATATTTTGAAGACATCAGCAAATCTCTTACGTCAGTTGTTCCAAACATTTTATTGTAGATACCTTTATTTGGTAATAACACATTACCTCTGTTCTTGTAAACTTTATTTCAGGGAGTTACATAGAAATACAATAATGAACTATTTCCCACAGCTTTATGAATACGTTTGAATAGGCCAAAAGTCTACAATCTTCTACATTCCACTGCTAATTTTAATGAAAGGAACTAATTCTAATTAGCATTTTGTATTGAAATGGGAATAGCAGACTTCACTAATTTTATTACCTGAGTGAATGATTCCTGGTAAGATCTGGTTGACGCTCTTGTAGAATTTCAAGGATATTGGGCTGCCGCAAAAACGCAACAATCTTGTCATTGTAAGCTGAAAACATCAACAAAAATATGATGCTGAAACAAGGAGATACTAAAAGACAGGACTGCATTTCTTCTGAGTTTTGAACAATAATGACAGCAGACTTCATCTTCACTGTTAAGTTTAGCAGTATTGTGTTAATACTTTTTCATGTAAGGCTACTGATCCTACTATCATTTAGGGAACACAATGCTTGATTATGAACCAAATCTGATTGCAACAAGTCCTTCCCACTGTGAACAGCTCTAGTTTTGTTAGCAATTTCTTTTATATTTTTTCACTCGCACTCTTAGCTAAGGTTGAACTAGAATATTCATTGCTAGAATAAAATTGCAGGGACCTTGGTTTTCACTGCACTGAAATCCATTCTCAAATATTAAACAGTCATTGGAAACACCCATATCAAATGCTCACTAATTGCTGAGCCTGCAGTGTACACACACCATGTCCATGGCAAGGGGAAGGATTTAAATTAGCAGAGATTTTCAAGTAAACATGCCACAGTACAAAGAGCCAGTTATAGTCAATCGGATTAATTTATCTTGATTTAGCACAATGTGACAGCTGTTAGATTCAATAAGCTAAATTCTGTTCCTGGTGGCACAGAAGTCAGTAACTTTGTGGGTATGTAACTGAGAAGTTAAGCTAATGACTAATTCCAAGCTGATTAACACTTTCTGGAATCCTGCCAAAATAGATGCCCAGAAATTGTACAAAAATCACTGGGAATACATGGAGTCCAATTAGGACACGACTTGGCTCACTGACTTCAACTCTTTCTGTCACCGCTTAGAGTAAGTGAGCTAGGAAGGTAGAAATTTTACATCAGTTATTTGGTTCTGCACAGACACTTTTCAGTATTATTCCTGCAGGTTGCAACTGAACAATTGGGAAATGCTGACGGACAGAAGTAATCATAACAAATGATAACTTCCACCCACCCCAACCAAATGGAAAACCCAGCAGTGCACACTGACAGGACACACTCATGGTGCGTCATGGAGAACTTCTCTGAAAAGAGGCCGTATGCTGACATACCCACTGGAACCACATCCTGGTACTGAGCTCTGCTGACTGTATTAAACGTGCTAGATGGCCTTGGCAAAACTGGTGGTCCTGAATGACGGGAGTCCTCTCCGACCTGAAAATGCGCAAGTAACCACAATGAGTGTCTCCATGCCAGCACACATACTCAGGTACATAAAAGTGAGAACTCACATGGCTTAAAACTAAGTATGTACATAAACGCTTTGCTTAATCACTATCCCAGTAACCACTGCAGCAGGAATCAGCTGTGTTGTAGAGTTATTAGTAAAACATTATTTAGTATACTGTGCCTATTAATATGAAGAATCAAAACTGATTGAAAGTTTATTGCTATTTTTAAATAATGATCCCATTTTGAAAAGGGACTAAAAAATTCAAACTGGGATTCCTTCACAGGATCTTTTGTACTTCATGGACATCTTTATCCATATCAAAGATTCTGAAAGTCAAATTCTGCTCCTTTACTAGCACCTCTATTACCTCTGTGTTATGAGTGGAGTTTCCCTAAATTTGAATTGGAAACAAGTTTGTGGCTGAAGCAGGAGGATAAAGCAGCAAGTTCACATTCAGGCAAGGCAAATGAGTCCAAAACTGATAAAAACATGTTTCCTACAATCATTCAGTAAAACTGTTCTGATTTTTTTGTGTTCTCCTTGGGATTAAAAAATGTTGCATATGAACCTTTTTTAAGAGTAGGACCACAATGTAAAATTGTTCCTGGTAGCATTTGTGATGTCAGGGCAACTTCTGCAGTTTTCTGTGTGCTGAGGCTTCAGTCATTTCTACAGTGTCAGTATTTTGTGTTTTATCTATATAAAACATTTTGTTCAATCTCTTTGTCATCCTGCTGGACCTTTATGTTTACTTCTCAGTTCCTCTGCCTACATGTAATCATTAGAATTTGAACTACGCTTCCAAGCTTCAAAGATCTCTAAAACATCTAACTGCAAAAGATCAAATAATTATAAAGGTGGTTTTTAAATCCAGTCTCTGAAATGACAAAAAAGCAAAAGTCCCGAGACATCTCCCAAGATCTTTGTGCTCTCTGATAATACTCTCTCAGGAAAATGAAAAATTATTTCCTGTAGGCACTGTGCTGCAAAATGAATGCCATTATTATTAGCTCCAGCTTCACGTTGTAGTTCAGCTTTAGCTAAAAAGGCATTCCTTACACTGGTTAATGTTTGCTTTAGAGCATCTCCCTGTAAAAACTGGGTCAGTGGCTTCAAAACATCAAAGTTCGTGGCAAGGCAAATCCAAAGAAAGTACTTTCAGAATTTTTTTCATTAAGTATTCATCTTTTGCAATAATGTACAGTTCCTTGATGCAATGGTTTAAAAATAGGAAAACCAGCTGCAAATATGCAATACTTAAGTCATAAGTGCAGAAGAAAAAGTGGTGTTCAGATTCATACATATGCATATAAATGAATATCATTACATCATTAATCCCACAATGGGAATAATGTATTGAAGTGCTATGTTTGAGACTCCTCTCTGGAATTATTCTTCTATTCAATTCAATTTGGAATTGTAACAATATCAAGGAAATACTTCTAAAATTACATGTAGAAATATGGTTTAAGGAATTTCATGTATCTAGATGGAGTGGGAAATTATGACAGGTAATCAGCATTATGTATATGCAATATATATGACGACTTCCTGTAGGATAAACTACACTTATTTTGCAGTATTGACAACTTCAGCAGCACGGCTGACACTCTGTTTTAACTGCAGAGCTTCTGCACACTGCTTAAAGAAAGATAATTTCAGTACATATTTGGTAAAGTCAAGAGAAAAAATTTATTTCTGCTCTGTTATAAATCAGTCAGAACAGAAATACTTGCTTTACCCTGCTGAAGATCTAAATAGCTATATGAAGACAATTCTAGCTTCCTTGCCTGCTATAAGACGTCATTGCCTACATCACATCACCAAATTGATTGAAAATGCTATTTAAAACCATTTGTAAAATACACCTTACATTGGGGCTGGGGTGGGTGACTAAAGGATGTGCACACAGGATATGACAAGATACGCAGCCAGTGGTATGGCACTCACACGCGGCAGCTCAGCAGAAGCCCTGTTAGAGAAGTGGCAGAGAAGTTTCATGCCCGCTCTGAAACAGACCTCTGGCAGAACTTCATCTGCCACAAGACTGAGCTATAGAAAGGATAAATCAGAGCATTTCTCTTGCCATTCTAAATTGTATTATGTTTAATTCCTGGCATGTAATAGCCCTCCTCTGAAAAGACAACGTATGGAAGTTAAATAAAGTACAACTGAAGTCTAAGTCATTGCAAGTACAATTGTTCACAAGTAAAAAGAAGTTACAACAACAATATGGAGACTGCTGGTGAAAATGGTCCACAGTGACATACCAACAAAATAGAGTTTTCCATGTGTTTCTGTTTAGAAAGTAGAGATGAAACACATATGCAAATGTATATAACAGTCTGATAAGCATGTATGTGGTAAGATTTTTTATACTTATTCAGAAAGTTGCAAATCTAGATGTGTATACACACAAGCACTTTCCCCTCCCGCCCTCTTACTTGCAGAGTTATATCAACATACTGGCAGACACCCTGCTAGACAACAATATATATTTTGACAGCGAAAGACAGGATACAGATACTGGTAATCTGTAATCAGATGCTCTCCTGTGGTTAAATGGGGTTACTGCAAATTGAAAGTAAGAGAAACTCATGTCTGATATTTTTCCTCTGAAATCATACATTTCAAAAGCAACAATGGCTAGCAAATAAAATAATAAATATTTACGGATGAGGACCGTACGCTTACAGAAGAATCATGCTCCTCACAACATGGAATGATGTGAAAGAGGATGATTCTAAAAACCCAGTGGTTCCCGAAGAGAAGGGGCAGATCCAACTTACCTCACCAGCGCTGTGGCTGCGTTGTCTAGTTAAGTGCTGCCGATGGACTAACGCACTAGTGGGCCTGCTACTCTGCAAGGGAAGCCGGGGGTCAATGAATGTGGTAGTGCGGGAATTGTGGTCAACAAAGAAAGCCTAGAGAAGGAGAAAGAAGAATTTATAGCCAAAACTTTTTTTTAGTATGTCCAAGGTAAATGTCTATTCAGGATCTAGGTTTCGCTGATGTAAGGCTTTGGAAAATCTTCCTCACATTACTGTGGCTTTTCGGCAGAAGAGGGATAACAGCTTTCCATCTCACTGAAGGGATGAATTCTTTAATGCCTTACTTCATTCATTTCTATAAAGCCCTTTGAAATTCCCATCTGACAAGCATCACAAGTAGGAAGCTTTATTATAATTGTCAAGAAGAGAAGACTTAAATGTTTAATAGAAGTAATCCTGGTGTATTCTCCTTTTCATTTCCTTATAAGCATCCAAAAAGATGTCATTAGGTGGCAAAACCATTCCCTTTTGTGAACTATTTACCATATAATTATGAACACAATTGGGTGTATATATGTCAAGTGTATGATTGCATCCTGTGATGAGCTATGATCACAGGCCAACAGGCATTTTTGCCCTCCTCCTGAGACATCTATTCTAAGTGCACTAACCTTTAAAAAACAAACAAACAAACAAACAAACAACCCAAAACCAAAAAGAAAGGTGAGTCAGGGACACAAAGATGATGGCAACAAAAACATTTAAACCAGGCAACCAGTGAGAACTACCACATATTGGCCGTTGAGCCATTTGCTGAAAGCAAGGTCACAGGAGCATGTATCCTGTAAAATGAAAACAGCCTACAATTCTGTCCAATGTGAACCAAAAAGGTTTCTAAGCCCCAAAATTTAAACTTTTTCCAGTGTTAGTGTTGCACTTGGGAACCAGCACTGTTCTATTTCAACACATTGTTTTTTTCAGTCACGATACTGGAAACATGTGGAAGTGGCAAAAAACATCCCGGTTTTGAGCAGGAGAGTTACAGGAAAATGACATCTGGTTTGAGGAACCGAAGAATCTGGACCAGCAGAGAGGTGGTCAGGGACTGCGGGAGCCATTTCTGTGTTTGGATACCAGTGAGGTACTTTGACCACAGTTTCATAAACAATTGAGTCCTGCGGTGTCAGCAAAAGAAACATTCTCATCTTCCCCCCATCCTGACCGCTTGTTTCATCTCTTGCGCACCCTTTCTGCCTTGCGCTGGCACAAGTGTTTGTGTAGCCACGCAGTGAAGCCAGCTGGGGAGCTGGTCCAGGCTAAAATTACTCTTTTTTTTTTGTCCTTCTCCCTGCTGGTTCCTCTAACCTTGGTCAGCCCACCAGGGATGAGAGGAGAGCAGAACTGGCTCTTTTGGCAGCAACGCCAGCTTACTAGTATTCATGAAATCATTGTTTCAGACTGCTTGGTATAGCCAGACCAGAGAAAATGCAATTCTTCTGACTGCTATGAAGGTAGGTAGACAAACCAATGTGTCATGTCATACAGCAATTAAATACCATTATGAATTGTGGTGGGAGAAAATGTTCATACTTCCATTTCCCAAGGAAATATGGAGGGACACCAAAGTTGTAAAACCTTAGAAACGCTCCAGAAGGGGGCAGCAAGCCTCCTACAGCCCTAACAGCGATCGCCTGTACCTGTCACCTGGTGCCTACAAGTAAGGAATCACGTTACCTGAATAGTAAGGAAGAACTCTGTTTTGATCAGCTGACATAATTACATATATGCAAGTGAAACTGACTGTTCCACAGCTCAAAAACTATGAAGTGTATTAAATAAATGCAATTTTAATTGCAACGTTAGAGCCTGATGCAGGACTTGTTCACCTTGACAAATAATGATGTCAACTGCAGTGCAAGTATATAGATTAGACAATATGAAACCAGTGGGAAAGCAGAATGAAATCCATTCTGAAATTTTGGGCCTGGAAAATGACTGGAAGGGGCTGCTGGAACATATCTTTTTGCCCCTGATTGATAGGTTTATTTCATTTATTAGCAAGTGGTTGGTATAGGGGTTTTTTTTAATGTCCCTGTATCTACTATTTTATCAAGTCTGGTTCTATGTGTATTTATAAGATGTGAAGCACTTTCATCAAAACAAAGGTTCATTTCAGTAAGTTAACATTATACTGTAAAATCACTTGGGAAAAAAAAGGTACTGATTCAATACAGGAGAAAGTACGACCTAGTTGTGCAACACAGTTCTTTGAGTTAATGCAGCAATCTAATATTGCATGTAGTGTTCTTTAGCATTACATTTAAATAAGCAACTCAGTTTAAACATTAAGTTAAAGACGATCATGTCTTATTAAATATGAAAGCTTGCAGGCCAGCTAGTAGCAGCCTACTTTAAAATAAAGCATAAATTACTACTTTGAAGCTTCGGTATCATTGGAGCTTCAAGGCTTTGGGCTAATCTGGACATTGGCACACACTTCAAAATACAGTGTGGCTCACAGTCTCCTTTCAAAAAAATTCCTCTCATAACTCCTGTCGAGCTATAATCCATAAATGTATGACGCTTGAAGAGACTTACATAAGAGGGGTAGTGCCAAAACTACATTTAGCCCATTAAACACGGATAGTTGCCCAAGTTATCCTTCCAATTAAAATCTATGACGTTTGCTAAAATACCTTTTCTTCCTATTGAAGGCATTAGTAATCAATTACAATGGATTCTTTGATTGTAGAAAGAAAAAACAAAAACCAAATGTACTACAATAACTTATTATGTATTTGCACATCTTGCAGAGATCTAATTAAAAAGCATATACATTTGCATCTGGCTTTAAAATACGAACATGTGCTTACACATAATGCACAAATGCACTGGGGTGCTTATCTGTATATACATGTATGTATGCACATGAATGCAGCAATGCAGAATTTCAAAGTTATCAGACTGAGTTCAGCTCAGGGGCCTATCTAGCCTATATGATATTTCCCGCTACCACCTTTTCCAATGGTCTTCTGCCTCCCTGTGGTCAGTGACTGATGAAGGTTCATCTGTAATGCCAATCAGAAACTACATCCTAGTTACGCCAATCCTTTTAGGGAGAACTGCATGCCAAACGAATTTTGTCTTCTGTAGGGGATACACGGAGGAGTCAAAGAGGGCAATTGGGCTTTGCTGTGCAGCTCTGAAGGGAGTTCAGAGGTATGCATCCCCAGCTGACCTTGGAAGACAGCCTGCAAAGAGGACAAGCAACCAGGACCGCACTGACATTGGGGAGTAAAAACTCTACTACTCAGCACTGCATAAGGGTCAGAACGATCACTGTGCCTTGTGAGCAAGAGCACCAAGCCTCTTACTATGATATACTTGGAAAAATAAAGGAAAACCTCGTCTCAGCAGGAACGATTAGACAGGGAAAGGAAATATAATTATATATTGTGGCATGGCTAATTTCTACTTGCTTCTCTTCAGCTTTATGCTTTAATAAAAGCAGGTCCAGTTTCGGTTTGGTCTCCTCAATCACTGGTCTCACCATGTACTGGCCATCGTCTCTCTCGAGAGCTGAATAGGCTTTTCTACAGGCCACAAGTGCTACTTGTGACAACGGCAATTCAACATAATGAAAATGAACAATACTGAGCCTAATTCAAAGTGAAAAAATCCCAGTGGGGATTTGTTCAGTGCTTCCTCTTGTTGATTAATATTGTGGTAGCATCACTGTTACCAAATACCACACCAGAAATCTGATGGTCTAATTCTCTCTATGGAGTGCCTATTAAAATCAACTGAAAATTGCTGTATTCTTCAGGAGAAAACTGGCCTCTGAAGAACTGAACAGAAAAAGAATGACTTAAAAATGAAGAGTGAGGGAGGCAAAGAACAAGGTTAGTATAACTGCACACTCCTAATTGTGTTTCTAATGAAAAAACACAGTGCTTTCCAGAGTTAATAAACCCAAGAAGAAAACAACCCTCAAGCACTTTTTCTACCCTTCAGTTTAGAATTTGCCTGTAATCTTTTCAAGCATCAAGATCATTATTTATATGGACAGTCACAGCTAACTGTACCAAGACTGATAAATGTAAGAAGTGAGGAGCTTAATATGGCTATAGTCCTAATTAGGACTTCTCACACAAACTGACAGCCTTAACACTTACTCACATGCTAATCACAGTCTATTTTTAACCCTCCTATCTTCCACAAAGAAAATCATATTCTAGATAGTGAGGATGCACTAGCTTAAGCTTACATTACTATTATAAAAATGTGTCTGTTCTTTGATTTTAAAATAGTCTGTTAGAAATTGATAACCTGTTTCGAAAAGCAGTAGGCCTTGTAACTATTGCAGATCCCTATTAATGAAACTTACTACACTCAATTTCTTTCCTGTTAACCAATACATAACCAATACAGTGATGGTCCCTAGAGCTATCCCAGTCTTAAGTGCCTCCATTTTATCTCAGAAACTGATGAACACTGGACCCACTTAGCATTTGGGTAAGGACTCACCTAAGCAAGTGGTTAGCTATTAAAGAAAAAAGCATAAATAATGCATGCTAATAAACTCCATTCAAGACTTTGAGGTTGAAGGAGGGGGGAAAAAAAAAAGCCCTAAGGAAAAGCTTGACAGTTAAACAATAGAAAAGCTAATAGAAATGGTTTAACAGTAACTAAATAAAATTCAATAGATAATAATAAAGTAACTTTACATCTAAATTATCTTACGAGTACACAGGCAAAACTCTAAAGAACTTCACTGAACTGCCTGTATTTACTTTCAAAAGAAGTTTTAAACATCCAAGGGAATCTAAGCAACTTATTTCACAGTAAAAGGCTACAGATTTTCTAGCAATTTTCCTTGTAATGATTAATAACCATTTATCAGTCGTCTCCTCCTTTCATTAAATGCTTTGCCAGCACAGGTGAGAAATTCTGTCTTCTTTTGGCAAAAGCAGGAGAAAAGGATGCGCACCTTTTACATGTGGAGAACTACGTGCACTTATGCTCTTGATAAGAGCAACCAACTGAGTCCTGACATTGCAACATCCAAGATGAAGCACTCAACAGAGCCGCATATGCGTTACAGTTACCTTGCCCTGATGATCGTGTTTCATTTCCCAACCTCTCGGCAGCTCCAGCTGTTTGTTAGCAAACATGTTGAGGAAGCCCACCAAATCACGATTATGCTGGTAGCGCTCAAAATGGTGGGTGTCCCGCCGGACTTTGGTGATCATGTGCTTCAAACACGTGTTATTTGTAAACATGCGGTAGGCACTCTGAAAAATAAATAACAAAAGGAAATACTTTTAAAAGATAAAATTTCTTCTTACCACAAAAGACAGCATTTCCACTGTAAACAAATTATCTAATCATCTATAAAACCTTAAAATTACCTCCAACTAAGCCACAACACTATGAAAAAAATGGTCCTCTTTCTGATGTTTTGGGCTAAGTGTTTGATGTTTCTTATTTTGGTTGAGATATACAAAATTTCATAATTGACTCACTTCAGCAAAGTGTGAAATATATTAGATTCCATTTACCACACTTGTCCCTGGAACTGTGAAGAATCCTGTAACATTAAAATTGCTTTGAAAGTAGAGTTTCATAGATATTCTCAAATTTCTGGAATAATGAGTCAAATGCAGCCATAGAATACAGCAATAAAGCTGGTAAGGTTTTCTGCAGGACAGAGATACATAAACTTGTAGAATTTATCACAAGTCTACATAAACATTGTTTCCACCTATTGATTTTTCAAAAATACCCTATCATTGCATGCCCATGTGTAATTTATGTAATAAAATTAAAATAAGAGAGTAAAAGGAGAGCACTGAGGAATAGGGAAAACTTCAAATAAAAGGGGAAAATAGACAGCTAATGCCCTCCCCTCCAAAAAAACCCAGCCAACCAGAAACCAGGTCTTTCTCTCAGCATTAGCAACAGACAGAAGCCAAGACATAGGCCCTCCTATTGCATTGTGCTGCTACTTAAATCACTCTGTGCCCCAACACCTCTATTCCCTGGCCAGAGGTCTTATCTACCTCCATCCTATTTCATATATTCAAGATACAGCTATGTAAGCTAAGCAGAATTATTCAGATACAGACAAGCATACATATATATCAAAACCAAACTAACACAGACCAGTAATTTAAAAAACACTGAATTATTAACAAGTGTGCTTACAGACAACAAATTATTCATTCCATTACTTCTGTTTACACTATACAACCCACTACAGAAAGGAAAAGAAACATTGAAAAATAAAAAACCTATATAAGAAGAAGCACTGAAAAACAGGCAAAACAGAAAAGGAAAATACATATTAAGACGCTTTTTTGTTCATTGTGACCTCTAATATATTTTGATACAAACCAGGCAAGCTGGGAAATAAATCATCCCATAAGCAGCAAAGTGATCTTAAAAAATAAGCATCATTTTCTTTCTCAGAATTGTCTCTCACCCTCTGCAAAGCACAGTAAGAAAGCTATTGCTTCAATAAACAAATGAGTTTTGTATCATAAGAAAGATGAAGAATTGAGTGAAGAGTAAGAACTGTAGAAGCTCTAATGCCAACTAGGACAACTCTGATAGCCCACCAATTGCAAGGAATGATGATTAGTGTTTGAATTTATCCAGCCTCCCTATGCACTAGCAATATCTTAGCATCAAACACTGAGCAGTATCTTTGTACGCGAGACAACTATATATAAGCACGTATTTATGAAAGTCTTTCAGCTGTAGACGCTATACTCACAGGGTTAGAATGCAGCACTGTAAAGAACTCTGGGCTGATAAGGAATTTCACAGGGGGAGACTGGAGCAATAAAGTAAGTCTGGATCTGGAGGTAGAGTGAGGCAGCACATTCTCTCTTCGAAAATCTAACAGCAAAGTGAATGACAAAGACTTCCAGTAATAATCATTACCAAAACATCACTGCAAATGACTATATTGATTTGAATCACACAAGCAAAAAAACCACTAGATATACAATTACTTCAGATTTATTAAGTATTCTTCATAAAAGTGTACCTGAATTTCTTCTAATATAGCACCGAAGTTCCTGAAAATATCAATTTTAGTCTAGTAACTTTTACTTGTTGCTTTTGGTGAACAATCATTTTAAAAAAAAAAAAATCACATCCAATTATTTGGGTTACCAAACATATGCCTGTGTATAAGATGCAAGAAGGTCCCTGTGGCACGCCTGCATTGCTATTCTGTAGCTGTACGCAGATAAGTTATTTTTTACATGCTAACTAATGGATATAAAAGTCATTACACTTAAAAATGTTTCATTCCTCCTTTAAAAAAACAAACAATAAATCACTGACATTAACACAGCCCCAATCTTGATACAATATTTAAGCAGCTTATATAAGTAAGAAACAGGTTGCCAAGGAAGTACCTTTCAAGTTTCAACTTTCAGTAAACATTTGGGTCTTCTCCTAGCAACCATAGAAGTACACTGATTTTTCAACAGTACCAGGAACTGAAAATATATTATGAGTGGTATTTGCTACAATGTTAAAACTGTTTCCCCCAATTATCTTTGAAAAATCAACAGGACATCTGGATGCATATTTCAATGTAAATGAAAAACTGCAAATTCAGATTGGGTCCGCAGTGATTTTACTCTAAAACATATGCCATCTTCTATATTTCACAGTTTCTTTCTTTTACATATTGCAGTACTTGCACACTTGCCCACCAAATCAACATTAATCATGTAGAACACAGCTACCATGGACATAAAAGAAAAATAACCCACAGGCAAAGAAAGGAAAAGAGAGGCCGTGAATGAGACTCTAAATGGAGGGAAAAGTAAGAAAAAATGAAAAAGAGGCGGAAAAGAGCAAAGAGCATATTCTAAATATGGATGGGTAAACAGTACAGAAAAAGGGGAATGGGGAAGATTCTAAGCATCAGAGGAAACAAGAAAATGGAAGAGTAATAAGTAAAGGAAAAGTAAATGAACAGGGGGATATTTAGAGACACCTCTTAAACAACAGACCCCAAGCCCTTCCACACGAGGCATGTCTATGGAGTGATAGAGGTGTACCATAAAGACCCCTGAAGCTATGCCTGAATACTTGGGCTGGGAGTGTCTTCCAGGCATGCACTGCGGTTGCATGTCAACTCTGTATTGGTACAAAACTTGGGAGTACACCAGTCACTTCTCACACCCTGGAAGATGCTGTGACATGCTGCAGATAGATCCACTGTCCTATTCTGGGTAATCTGGAAACCAGAATGTGTCACCAGGTGGGTTTTTCTTGCAGTTTAGAGGCTTATGAATTTGATTTATGAAAAGCTTATTCAGCTGAACTTGCTGATTAGGGTTTAGCCTGAAGTTGCTTTAAACTGATCTGTTTATAGCACAACCAACCATCTAGCTGCACACGCACGTGCACAAAGATAGAAAAGGAAAAGGCTAAGGCAGAAGTAAAGGAAAAAAAAAAAACGGAGCACTTGGCTACATCACAAGTTCTACAACGACTTGAAACTCAAGAAAGGGTGGCATTGCTTGGGTATTAGATTAATTTAGGAAAGAGTTTTATAAGAGAGCATCAAGAGCATCTAAAGACAAAGCCAAAACACATAACCAACACACAACTATGAAAGGGACTGGATGGGTAACAAACTAACTTTATAAATATATTAGTAAATCAGTAATAGGAAGATGACCAAGGAGAGAACAGCTCAGCAAGAAGAAAAACTAGTAATGATGCTTAGAGCTCATTAAAAAAGATCTTTCCTTCTGTCTTCATTCAAGAAGTTAGCAATGACCAGACAACCAGAACTAAAAAACAGAAGGAGAAAGAGAACTTTCTTCTTAGGCTAGAATAGGTAAAGAGCAGGTTAAAGACTGTTTTGCAAATCAGAGATTTTCAAACCCTTTGGCCTTGATGAAGTGTACTCTTAGGAAACTAGGTAAAGCAATCTCTGAGACATTGGTGGTTATTTTGGAGGTCTGAAGGAGTTCTCAGAAGAAAAATAAGGGATAAATATTATATCCATTTGTAAGAATAGGTGGACAGCAAGACAGCAAGGTGGAGAAATACAAATAACCAGGATTTCTGAAGAATGAATCACAGCAAACTAATAAAGTTCTTTTCTACTACTGGAGTGGTGTAAAGGCCACATATTTTGATGTTAATAAGGCCTTTAATACTGTTTACATGCTACTCTCAGAATCATGTTGGGGGAGAAAATTACCTGAAACATATGAAACCACCTGGAGAGGGGTATGCAGCAGTTTGCAAAAACATACTGAAGAGCAGTTATGATTTATGTCAAACAAAAAGAGTACACAAGTGATGTTTCACTGAGATCTGCCTGGGTCTGGTCCTATTCATTATTTCTATTAATGACTGGATAGGGAGGACAGAACTTGTTCGGCTAGGAGATGCTGCAGTACTTGGACAGCAGGATGGACAAGATTCAAAACCATAGTGACACATTAGAAAAGTGCAAAGACCTGCGTGCAGGTAGGGATAATCAACTGCACAGACACCAGATGAAAACCAGACATCTGTGCCAAAGATCTGCGCACAAGGGTCTGGACCTGATTTTAGCAGATCAAAGACTGAACACTGGTGGTTAGTGTCAAACTATCAGGAAAAAAAGTTCTCTTCAGTACAGCAGAGTCATAGCTTTATTTAATTTTCTGAAATATTCCTCAGGAGCTGCAGACCAACTGAAGTCAATCCTGAGGAGGCCAACAAAATAACTGGAGACCTAAAAACACGAGCCACGAGGAAAGACTAGGAAGTAATGGATTTAAAGGTATGTTATGAGAGAAATGACATGAGTAGACTATCTGAAAAAGTTACAGAATGTCCATCAACTGGAAAACATGTTATAAGAACACAGGAAATAGCATTTGCCAAGTATGGTTGAGGTACAGCTCATCCTATCTATCTTCACCACAGAGATGAAGCCGATGACTGCCCAAAGTCCTTTCTAGTTCTATATTCTACCATTTCAAAATGCAGTAGCAGATTCAAAATATTTGTAACCCAGATGACACCATTTTATACTTTTTCACTGCAAATGTCCTGCCTATATTTTTACCCAGTCAGGCACCGACAGAAAAATGCTCTGGGTCTCACATTCTTCTCTTCAGCGTATTGAGCAGGCTGAGCCATAATCTTCAAAAACTAGACAGCAACGAAAACAAATGGTTTCATTTTTACCCAGGCTTTCAGGGGCAGAAGTTAGGTTCTGCCTTATGTCACTCATTAAATCATTTATGAGATGAGTGCTCCCTTTAGAAAGGGGGGAACAAAAATATTTTTTTTTTAACCTGCATTAGAATGGTGAAAGTCAGTTTCCTCTCCAGCTCCATCCACGGCATTTGCATGCTCCTCAGGCCTATCATTAGTCATTGTTCTTCGGATGCTCTGGTACCTAGGGTTAGAAAACTGGACTTTATATATAGTATGTGGTAACTATGATCCAATTTTGGCTCCGAGGGAGCTTGCCCGTCTTTACTGCCATGTAGGTTAATATATATTGACCTCTAATTTCTGCATTAATAGCCTTCTGAATTTCTAAAAACCATTATCAGATTTTTTTTTTTAGCCACATAGCTTATGAACACAGGTGGAATACAAAAGCCCTAGAAGGCCACATGCAAATTAAAAGGGACAGCCACATAGAAATAAATACATATGGCCAGCTGCAGTAGCAACTGTGACCCTGTCTTCATACGCAGTCTTACAACGGTGAATGCAGTTTTGCAAGTACACAATTCACGAACAACAAGGGTTAATTCTTACCGGCGATTCAGCTGTTCCATTTGCTGTATGGAATTTGACCTCTGGAGAATCTGTGGGGCTGGAGGGGCTGTGGGTCGTTGCCATGTTGTTGTCCTGTTCACGTGGTCCACATAAAAAATCCGTCCATGGCTGTCAATTCGAGCCTCCCAGTCTAAGTAGCAATAGAACACTGTGAACTATGGAGGGCTTGGGGTTTCTTTCTTTATTTATTTTAGCTCTGTCACTTATGTAACTGATTCTATTGTTTCAAGCTTCTATTTCTCTTTTACAGGATGACTTCAGCACAGAACTTTCTTACTGAAGAGTTAAGAGACATAGCTTTTCCCTATTTTACCCCATAAATCAAATTCCCCACTGTAGTTAAGGTTCTGTGGATTCCGTACCTAATAATTTCTATTCCTTTCTCTTTTCTATTTCCCACTAACCAGTAATTGTCCCAGAAAAAAAAAAAAGTATCAGAATACTTAGTCTAATTCTCTTGGACTGAAATAATTCAAGATCCTATCTCTGAGCATTATTTCCAGTGCAAAAGGCCAATGGACAAGTACCAAAAACCTTGCAAAGCTTGACACCCGTCATCGTTTTTTTTCCCCTGCTAGTAGCAACAGTAATAAAACAGATCTCAGTGCTCTTCCTGGGTTTACATGTACATATGTTAAAGGTAAGCAGACCTGCCAGAGAAGATAAGACAATTTTAACAGTCAAACTCCTTCATATACCAAATGCATGTTCCAGAATTGCCAATTCTGCAAATATCATAGCAAATTCAACTTATTGTGCAAGCAGTAACTATAATGCTGTCCACTGGTTTTGCAACACTACAGACAATGTTAGAACTCTAGACTGTGGAGACACACCAGGAGAGTAGAGATGAGTGCTGGGACCTTTCCCCAACCACATCTTGCTTCTCAGTGCTCAGCAGAAACCACGTGCATTGTAACACCTAGGCCTTAGTTCATAAGCTTTTTAGGTCAGAAACACTGACTGCCTAATAACAGGTTATAAAATGAGCAAGATACGAAGACATTGATCATGGCTGGTGGCCACGTAATAATAATAAAAAAACAATCAACATGTTTTATATACAAAAACAGATGTGCCTGCTTCTTGGGCACTAGCAACTGCAGAAAATGTGCAAACCATTTAGCACATCAGTTGAAAAACAGTCTTTGAGAGCTCAGAAGGTTTCTAGAAGAGACTTTCTACATTGCAAGTCTAGGTGGAAACATCAGTCACTGACCACTGGCAAGCAACCAATCTGAAATGACCACTCCTCCGCAAGGAAAGAGGGCATAAAAATGTCTTGACAGCAGAGAAGGAGAACTAAATTCTACTGTGAAGTATTTAATACTGACAGTCTTAAAACCTCAGGCTTTGTTACTGTACGCATACTGTGATTTCTGTCAATTCTTGGAGGCAGCCAAGTGGCTCGCTGCATTACCCTGTAGGGCCTGAGCTGACTCACAAAGAGGGAGGAAAGGCAGGTTTTGAGATAAACTCATTGTGTTCATTGTGTCATCTCCGCATGACAGCTGTGTATTTTAGCTGGCCACAATGCAAATTACTCTTCACTCATTATAATGCACAATAAAAACAGCCTATGAGTGTTTAAAGCATTTCTAGTGTGAACAAGAGCTATGCAGGAAAATAAGCTCTGAGGAACAAAAGAAAAAGCAGCACAATTGGGTAGGAATAAAGAGAACTGTTTAAGGAACAAATTTCAATTACAGGAGAAAAAATTCAAAATTTTGTATTATATTGTAAATTTAAAATGCAAGTTTAAAAATAAACAAAATTACATCAATGCAAAGCTTATGGCGCAACCACTGTACTTGCTATTCAAAATATAACACATTTGAAAGTTATTTAAAAAAAATTTCATTTATATCTCAAAAAAGCAAACTGAAACATTTCAACACCCTCTGAAAAACATTTACATTTTTTAAAAAGAAAAAAAATTATTGAAACATGTTCCTGTGCAAAGGTCCCATTTCAAAAAAGTAGTATCTTCTGATGAAATAAAAATACCCAAAATTTTTAACCAGAGTTTGCAATCAAAACAAAACATGGAAGTATTCTGAAGAGGACAGACTTGTTCATTGGGGGAAAAAAAAAACCCCAAACAAACCAGTTTAAATTTTTGAATTCATTGTTCTGCTTAAATGTCAAACCCTAAACCACTGTATAATAGTTGAGATTTTTCTTGTGGTGATTATATGTCCAATTCTGACACACAGCCACCCCTTCTGTAATGTGGTCTTGCAGAAGAAAAGCATTTTTGCCTGCATTCAATTTTAAATACACAAGTTTAAACACTTGGGCAATGGTTTCTAAAGTAAAGCACCTGCATCAGTGTTGTGATGGACAAGGATATCTTCCATTAGTCAAATCATTGTTAGTAAACGTGTTACAAATAACTTAGCTTGCTGAATGGCAAAATTGTAAATCATCAAGGTTGTGTGGTCAATTTTATTTGATGATTTTTCCCTAGGAATGTAGGAATTGGAGCATAATGTTGCACGTTATAGGCAGAAATACTAGATAAATATTTCAATTCTTTCTCTTGTTCTTTAACTTAACCTGCACATAACTAAAGAAATAGACCTATTTTTCTTTCTTAGTTTCAGATTCTGGTGAAACAACAAATAGAGTACAATCCAAATTACAAAGAAATTGCAGTTTATAACTCAAAATCATATTCTAAATGTTTTCTCTAATTTTTCACTATTGAAATATTAAAACTGTCACAAATCCGAAAGCAGAGCTTTAGAGAGAAAAACTAGGCAACAATCTAGGCAACAGTTAGTATTTAAGATTTTATTCACGTTAGCAAATGAACGATCTACATAAAGATTGCACTGGGCTTTGATTGAAAAGGGGCAATGTGTATACGCATGCCTATGCATGACTATGTAAAACCCCAGCAAATGTCAGAAATGTTAAAATACCACACAGTCAAACCTTTTCCATTAACATTCCAACAGTTTTTCCAAGTAGTTATTGTAGTGTATAGTTTGCTTCCAAAACACAAAAAGCAATCTATGTATAAACCATGATACTATAGAAGCTATCTCCATGCATTTCTCATTTATTACATTGATCTTTGAGTATGTCCCGAATGTTCGCTGTCAATTTTTCAGTATGAAAAGTGATAAAAATGCAACTGAAATATATGTCTCCCAGGCACAATTTTGTAAAAAGTAATACTGGTTTATTGAGGTGGCAGTTAATTAACTTCAGGATCTGCACATGCAGGACTGATTTGTTACATGCACTGATTATAACAGAAGCAGCAGGGAGCAAAATCTTATCACCCTGGCTTTCCAATACACAGTTATATCTGTGTTCTGCTATCAGGCTCCTTCCAGTTACCCTCTCCAATTACAGAGCAAACACAGTTCCATTCCATACCGTGAAATAAGGATCTATTCATTTTACACTAAATATCTGAATTCCCGACTCCTTTAAAGTAATAGAGCTTTGCCACAGACTTCAGTGGGTCTGAATTTAAACTTTTGCTTGTTTGTTTTAAAGTAATGTTTGCCTATTAGCTGTATAGCTTTTTTTTGGTCCTTTCTTCTTTAAGTATCTAATACTGAACAGATTTTCACTGCCCCAAGTTTAAGCAAGTGAATGAGTCCAACAATTGGGAGCAAGGTATTTTTCATATGCATTAGAGAAATTACAATTTATCTGTCAATTTAGGCTCATCGAACTGTTGCTTAATACCCAGGTTTATTTTAATTCAAAAAGTCTTCACGCTGCCTCAAAAAATGCAAGGAAAACATAGACACTTTTCACATAATCTGCAGAGATTGAAGATGTCATATATTTCTTCGTAAATCATCACCACACAAGAAGTATTCAGAGATTTCAGAGTGCTTGACTTCTTTCCCTCCAAGTGCCTCACACAGCATATCACCTCACCTCCCTACCCATGCGCACTGCATACTGAAAAGGCAGCACCGTGCCTTCCTGCATCTCCGCAAATGTCACTTAGCAAGTCTGTATACACCAGGTATAATTATGATAACACATCCTGATAGTTTGCAGACTGAGCACAATGCCTTTTACAAAACAGCACTAGACTTCGTCATCATCACTCCTCACTTAGAACATCTCAGCTGTTTGTTCTCAGTTCTCACATTTAAAAAAGAAAGGTAATGAGATCTCAGTAATGAGATCCAGGCAGCCTATCCCCCAATTAAAGTATGAAGAACCTCACTTGGTGGTAGAGCCTCATCCACTCTCTGGTAGCGGCTAACATCCTGACGTACCGAAGGCAGCGACCTCAAGGGCTGATGTCCATTGGCTTGAGCACCTGGAATCAAAATGCACACGAATTATTTCTTCAGTCAATGTGGAGAAGCCCTAGTGCTGCCTCTAAAGTGAGCAAGACATGCTAAAGCATCTGCAGGACGACGATATCTTAGGATATATCTAATAGTCATCTATTTTGGGGGGCAAAACAAGTTATGTCTGCAGTTCTGGGTTAAGTGATTTCTCTGGGATGCGCTGCAGTCCTGGTCCTGGAAATGTCACCTCTTGGGATGTGCCGCATCCACCTGTGACCAGCGGAATCCAGGGCACAGAAACAACAGCATGTGCTAGAGCCATATCACAGCAAGGGACAAGGACAAAGCTCCACCTGGCCACCACAAAAACCTGCTGTAAGAGTGGGAGGTGAAACAGTACATTGACCTTCCTTGCTGCAGCCACGCTGACACCTAATAAAAAGAGTCCCAAATTCTAGAAAATTATGTAAAAGAACATATTGACAGTATTTGAAACAAACACCAAAATTATTCTTTCCAAATCAAAGAGCTGTTTAAGAAGAGAAGAAATTAATAGATCCCAAAACTTTTGAAATGTTATGAAAAAGACACATTCAGAAATCCAGTCTGAATGCACCCACTTGATTAGATGCACTTCAGTCCCTGAAGAAATTGAATGGATAATCCATTGTGAAACGTGCTTGGAAACAATCCGTTAGGGACACACATTTCTGCTTTCAGTGGTTTTAGTGAGACACAAAATTCTCAACTGTTAAAATAATTTTACAATTGGTAAGAGTTTCAGTGTTAACTTGAATCTTTAATTCCTCCTTCAACTCAGTATTAACTCCTCCCATGGTTCCAGCTGTGCTAGGATGTGTCTGAGGAAGGGAAGATAAACAGCCTGAAGTATGACTAAAAACCTGTTCTTTTTTTTCTTCCCTCCTTTCTTTTGATTATCATTATGTTTTAATGCTAATATAGTCATACATTTTCTTTCCCCTATAAATACGCCAAAGAAAAGACCCAAATATAAATTCTAGTTTGCATTTCATAGTTTTGGGATTATTTCCCCCCCCCATTACCATTTTGATTAGCAAGCAGGGCAACATTGTGGAATTCCTTCCTCCTCTTCATACTCCTCACTACTCTCTCAAGAATTAAAATATATCCAGTTTCAAAATAAACATGTCTTGGATATTTCAGTTTTGATTTTTTGTTAAATCAAAAACTTGAAGAATCTCTTGAAGATGGGAATAAATCTCAATGGAACAAAAAAAAAATCTTGAAAGAGAATGAAATTGAGAAATGAAGATCTTTATTTTCACGTTAATTTTTTTAATTAATTTTTACTGGCTGCAGAAAGGTCACTTCAGAAAGTGCCTCCTGCAGTTATTACCTCCAGTAGCTCCTTCAACCTGTGCTGTGGCACCCTCACAAGCTGCTTGAGCTCCTTCAGTTTCTTCATCCTGAGACTGGCTATTGGCAGCTGCCGCCTGCAGGCTTCTTCTTCTTTGCCAGATTTCTTCTGCTTCCTCTTGGTCTTGTAATTCACCTGCCTCAGCCTCCTGTACTTCCCCCTGAGGTAACTGTACCACAGGTAGAGAACCAGAAGTACTTGCAGAGCCCTGTGTTTCAGCACCTGGCTCAATTCTAGCCGCATCGGTGGCACAAGCTCCCTCCTCCTCCTCCTGAGAAGAAAAGGCTGGAGTCTCAGGAAACCTGGCACTTTCAAAAGAACATCGCATTTCAACTGAGGAACGTCGCACAGTCGCGCTTTCGTTGCAAGAGCTGTCTGCCCCTTCTACATCACTCTCCCCTTCTGGCCGGGTACTAGCCTCACTGACGCTTTCTGTGCGAGCAGGATCACTCTGCTCGGTTTCTGATGACATCTGGGAAGGTTCAGACCCTTGATCAATGGATTCCGTTTCACTGACACCCCTTCTGCTCCCGGCAGCAGCATCGGCAGCTCCTGCATCCGCACTGCTAGGATGCTGCTCTGCCTCCTGAGCGGCACACGACTCGCTGCCAGCCTGGTCTGCTGGTGCTTCACTTTGAGAACCTTGCAGGCTTTCACCTCCTGCTAACTGTGACGGTGGGAGCTCTGGGAGAGTCTCTTGCTGGTCATCAGTTGATGGCAAAGGAGCTTCAGAGGCTGAAACATTTTCACTCTCTGCAGGCCCTTGCATTACCTGATCTGATGAGTAACTTAAACCATTTCTTTCAACGTTTCTTGTAGCACCATTAAGCATTACTAAACCACCATCGTCGTCCAAGGAAGACTGAAAACCCAGGTCTTGATGTAGCTCATGCTCCTCTTCGTCTGAGTCAATGTGAAGCATAGCATTAAGTCTTGTGTCAGTAGGGAAGCTACTCCTCAGTTTTGGGGAGGCTCCACGTGGACGCTCACCACAGGCAGACGTCCCGGGTCTGGGATGATTATTGTGTTCTATTGCATCCAAATAGTCATTTAGTGAGTCCTGGCGACCTCTGATAGGTGATGATCTTGAAGCTCCAGAGGTCAACTCATCCTGGTCCGTTTCCAGAGTTGTACTAGTCCTTAAAGGGTGTCTCAGGATTGCTTCTCCAGAAGATTCCTCGAGGACTGGACCATTGGAACACACTGTGGATGTATCGTGATGACCTGCTGGCATGTCCTCATCATCGGAGGGGCTCCCCAAGTCTCCATTTACAGAGTTCACTCCTAGCAAAGTGCCAACTGCTTCTGGTGAAGCATCTGCAGAGACACAAAGACTGAATGTGAAACACAATGCAGCAACAGACAGTTCATTCTACTTTGCCTGCGCCACAGAAGATCACAGAAGTGATATAAAAATACACATCTTTCAAGATGTTTGCTTATTTCAATCAGACAACTAAGGGAAGAAAATACAATTAAAACAATAGAGCCATCTACAGCGTCATGACAGCAATTACAGAACTTTCTCTGTGTAAGTTTATACTATTTTGTAGGATATAGAAAATTTAAGGGGTGTGAAGTATGACTTTAAAGGACTCCCATTTTGCTTTCAAAAGACAGAGCACTGCCAAGCATCTTGCCAAAATGTCAGTAAAACCAGCCTCACAGCCAAGGAACCAGTTTTCTACAGTGTGTGTCTCATATCCAAAAGTAGGATTTACACAAAGCCAGCCACTGACACCATTTGTCATTATACCCATAGCAGCATGCAAACCAGCATCTGAAATCACATGAGGAATCATAAATTGTGTACAGATATCAACTTATATACACAACACTTATTTTGAGTTAATTTATAGGACTTTTCCACTGTAAAGAATGGGAATCTACCTAAGTAAAGTTCATGCGATATTAGGTATGCTATGGTAATACATATAAAAGGGAAATGAAAATAAGCCGTCTCGTTTGTGAGATAAGATGGTAACTCCCCACAAGGGAATTAAAGCAGCACAGAACTGAGAAATCCAGCTATAAGTGTCTGTAAAGGTCTGCAAAAAACTTAACAGTGAAGTCTGTGAACTAGAGTGCCTGGCAACAAACAGGACTGAAGACAAGCTTTTTTTTTTTTAATGGTGACAGAGCAAAAATAATAATGAGATACAGGACTACCTGGCTACAACAAAGGGCAAGAAGGTTGTATCAAGTTAGAAGATAGAGCAGTATTTCACTACCAAAGAGATTATACCAAGTCTAATGAAGGAGAATTCAAGATCATAAACATATGATGTGACAAACATGTAACTCCACCAGCCATGTTCTATTAGTTGCCTATAGAAGAAGAAAAAAGGGAAATAAAATAATTGCCTAATGGAAGCATGTATTCTCATAACTTAACAAATATTGTTGGTTCTAAACAGGACAGAGTCCTGTAAAAGGGGGACAGGACAGAGTGATCTGCAGGTACACTAGCAGGGGAGGAGAGCGCAGGTGGAATCTTATTTGCAACTGCTTATCTCAGTCAAAGGTGTTACAGAGTGAAGAGAAACAATTAATTTGATTACCCAATCTATCCCATAAAATGAGACTCACAAACAGATTCATTTAAAATCTAGCTAACAAAATAGGAAAACAATACAATAAGTGTTGGTGTTTTGGAATTACCCTTTGAATCCCAATAGAAAAGATCTATAATAGAGGCACTGTACATAAACAAGAATATATATTATCACAGAAAATGCTAGAAATAGAAATAGATAGAATCTCTCTCCATACAACTATCTGGAGATCCAGTTCACTGACAAATTCTCACCTTCATGAACAGAAGATGTGATTTCCACTTTGAATTGGAGATATCCACTTACATGATCAGCTGGGAGCCTTCTGCCAAGATTATAGCTGAGAACCTGGTCTCTGCAAAAACAAAGATATTGGGGATTTTTTACAATTTCAACTGCTTTTATTTTTCCAGTATTTTGTATCAGAGGCTCTTATCAGATAAGAGTCAGCATGCTAGAATGTAATTTCTATTAGAATCTTAAAATCAGCCACATACTCTAGCTTGTATGGAAAAGCACAAACACAACAATGGTGTGAAATACTTTTAGTTAACAGATAAAACAGTCTAATAAACTGCTTCTGATCATTTCCAAATACATATTATGCCCCAGCAATTCTTATACATCCCTAAAGCTCTTCTTAAGTCCTAAAGAAATCAGACTGCAAAGCATCCCCTTTTCCCTAACCTCCTCCTTCCTCCAACCCAAAATATGTTTTATAATTAACAAAACCTTTCATTTTTTAAAACCTTCTGCCCCCTTGTGGTTTTTAGTATATACAAAATTCCCAGATAGGTTCTTCACATATTAGTTCTCATTCAATAAGGCAATTCTGCATTCCTGTTTAGAAAAGCTATTAATGCTCAGATTTAACTTCAAATATGTTCTTAAGGGTTATTGAATTCAGTGGGACTCAGACTTGATTAAGCACTTGTATCAGCTCGATACTTAGGATCAGATCCTAGGCTATATACTCTTATTAGGCACAGCCAGAATTCACAGCCCCAGCCGCTCTCAGCACAGCTGGGACAGCTGAAGGAAGAGGAGGGGGCTGCTGAAGACCTCCATAGGAAATTATTGCTATTATACTGGTATAAACACCTCTGCCTTAGTGGGAGCACTCCTACTGCAATATGAGTGACAGACTAAAATGCGTGCAAGGTCATTACTGAAATAAGCTGCAGCAGTTTGCATCCAAACATTAACTTTTAGCAAAAAAAGTCCTGAGTGGACAACATAAGGCAAAGCAGCCTCCCCATGTTGCTCTATGGGCTGCAGTACATCAAATTATTTTAGTAGTGTCTCCAGGATCTGTCACAGATTCATCGTTCTGTACTGCAATTACAATTCTCAGCTAGACTTGGGGTGTCCTCAGAAGATTGCCATTTGAGATTTCCACAGTTTTTACATAAGGTTCATACTACTCTAGGCCATTCGAGATTAGAGAAAGCCATGACATGAATAATGTCTGCTCTGCATTCAGTTGAATTAATACTAGATGATTCTTATGCTCATTTACCGTATTTTCCATGAAATATAAAGCCATTTGGCCATTTTGTTATGCAAATTTGTGAGCTATGCCGACAGCTAAAAGAGGGGCAGAATTTTCGTGCAGTCTGTCTAAAAATGGCTGGTTTTGGACTTCACCTTTTCATTCATGAATACAGGGACGGGCAAGTTAAGCATATGGTATACTGTACATCTTTGGACTTCGTTCATGTAATTTTTCAAGTTCACACATTAACCCAGTAGAGGATTTCAACTGTCCATGACATCACCAAAATGAAAAAGAAGAAAGTGAAGATGTTTTACTTGCTTGACCAAAAACAAAATAAAAGAGAGTTAGCAGTTGATTGTACATTTGGTACACTACTACTTCACGTCTATGTTAACCACTCCTTTCTTTCACAAAACTTCTGGTGAAATGCTGTCTTTACAATATCTAGGAAAAAGGAACTCTGACAACTGATTGGCATGCAAAAACTGTACATGGACAAATAAATTATAGATGAAGAGCCAAAAATATCTGCAAGACTAATTTAATGTCAGTTCTTACAACAGTATGGCAAAACCAAACTGAATACTTACCTATATTCTTGCTACATATTTATTATACAGCCTTTCCTTTCCTAAAAGGATTTGAAATATCAAATATACAGAACTGAAGTATGGAGAAGAAAACAGGAAATGTCTTCCAGAATACCAGTTTGAAAAAACAACAGGAGCAAACAGGTAATTTAAAGACCTCACAGCACTAGGAATTCCAGAGAAGAAACATCTTTTGGGGGTTTAGCATGGAAATGAACACCCTGAACTAGGTTTTGAAACCAGCCTGTATGACGGTGCTATTTTTGAGTATCTAGTAGTGTGCAAATTTATTAGAAAAAGCTGCTTGCTCAACTTATCACAATTTGTTGAAACTCAAAGATGAAGCATTTCTTAGAAAAGTTAAGATTGTATACACACCTGAACTGCTCTTGGATAACATTACAAAACAAATGGACAGGCTTTTTTTTTTTTTTTAAATAAATTCTATATCAGAAGACATCATCAAAGTTTTAGGCTACTCTTACAATTTTATTCTTACTTTACTTACCAGTGTAACCACCACTTTGGAAACTTAAAGCTGAAAACTGTTTTCAAATTGAATTTTATTTTCTCCATATATGCAACTTGTTATTTTCATGGGAATATCTGTGAAAAAGGAGGCCAGTCGTTTATATCCTGCTTTCTGTGCAAAAGCGTGATGATACTGCCATGCCCTTAAACTTTCAGGGAAGAATATACGCATTTTATTTCACCATCATTCCTCATGGGCCTCTTTAAAGCTAATGGAGACACATTAACTTTAGCAGACTTTGAGTTAGGTCCTATGCAAAACCCACGTGAATAATTCATTTCCTCCCATTGTCTTTCAAGGAATTATTTTTTCTAATTTGTCAAATACAGCAAAAAGATGTTAACAAAATAATATACTCTACAATTACTGCTCTGTGTTAAATGCAAAATTATGGTTTTGCACACACTGCTGCATCTTTTGCAGACCTCCAGCTATTTGTTTCACACCTGCAATGTATGACAGTGCCTAATTACCAAGTCTCGGGCTCTTCTCAGTGCATATGGTTGTATAAAGGCCTCACTGGATCATTCACTTGGTCCCCTCCAGTAACCACCATGAAGTACAAAAAGTATTAGAAGATTCTAGGTGACCTGCATCTTTATACCATAATGATTAGCTATCAAAAAATGAACAGATTTTTTTTAAAATAGCACAACGGGTGAATTTTAAGTCCCATCAGTGCGCTATTCATAGCAAAGGAAATTTTAATTGCATAGTACCATCAGCATTCTGAAAGTTCTGGTTCACCAGCACTCTGCCGTTCTGGCCAATTACCTGAACAGATATTAAATCTCTGATTATTAAACTGACAATTAAAAATACCTGAACTGTAAAAGAAGTGAGACAATAAAATCTGCTTCTTCTAAAAAATTTGCACACAATCATGTAGTATTGTGATAATGCCTTGCTTCTTGACTAGCTATCCAGAAGGTAACATCTTTTGCGAGGGTAACATTTTTTGTGTAAAGACATTAAGCTGAAAACAAATTATAGACACACATGTATACAAACATGGTTACATGCATTCAGAACATGTTAGAAACACTGACATCTTCCAGTCAGGCAATAAGGCTATTAAAACTCCTACTACATTTCTTACTACAGACGCAGTAGAAATTTGCTGTTCTCTGTCAGTAAGCCAGGAAGGCTGCTCTGAGCCAGTATCCCAGATACTGAGTCTCCCTGATCAATGGAAGTTAGCATTAAGAATGTATTAATTTACCCAATTGCATGTCTCTCCAATAGTCTCTGAACTGGTATGGTTAACTTCCCAAGAAAGCGCTTGATGATCGGACGACTCTTGGCAAATTTGTCTTTAACCTCAATTTCCAGGACATCTGTTAGAAGTGCAACAAAAGAATATTTCTGGAAGGAAAGAACATATTTGACACCATATCAATACACTTTTATTCAGAAAGCATGTACATAATTACTACTAGTGTACAGTGAACTCCAAAAGCAATATTGACAACAGCAGTTTCTATATTGCAAAATAACGACAACATCATTTATTAAGCACTGTACATTTTGCATATGTAAGTAGCCTCTCAGGAAATCCATACCCTTTTACTGTTCCTTGAAAATAATTGCTCAGTAAGAAACTGCACTGGATAAAAGCACTTTCATGGTCTACGTCAGAAAGGAGAAAGCAATGTATCCTAGTGCTTGCTTCAATTTGGATAGTAGAAAGCAAAAAGAGAAGGAATCCTTGCTGTACTGTATCAGGTTATAGAAGAGTAGCCAGGTCAACGCAGAAGGAAGGAGGAAAGCGTCTCACTCCAGGCTGTGCTTAGTGAACTTCCCTTTCAACACCACACTTTGCATTAATTTTTTGTCTGCATGACAGGAAGTCAAAAGGGCAATGTGTATACAGTATTTTCAGGAGCACTGTAACTAAAGGAGGAGATTTTTGCGGCAAAGTTCACAAATCATCTCAGCAAGCTCCAACAGAACCTTTTTCTGCACTTGGGGCCTTTAAACAACACGGTGCTAATTTATAAAATATTTCTTGATGTCTGATAAGATCATTCCTCTGCCTTTCCCTAACAAGGGAACACTATCACAGTTACTCTCTTCAGCCTAGCATCAATTTTCATGCAGTTTATGAATACTTCATCTTTAAGATCTGTGCTGCTCTGCCAAGTCTGCCTGAAGATGGCCAAAAGATTCAAAAGCGGTACAAGGCAAATATATAAGGAGGCATGTTGGCTGACACACACATATACACACAGTGTGATAAATTCCCTTAGGAAGCTTAGGAACCAAAGACTTTTATTTTTCCTCTAGATTTTAAGATATCTCAAATAAACAAACAAAAAAGTATGGTATAACCTACTCAGAAAAGCTGAGGTCATCTGGTTATACTTTTAGTATCTGTCATCTTTAACACCTTTGAGCAAATCGCAACCTGAGTACAATGCCTAATACGCATCTGGCTAGATAGCTAATGATGTATAGAACAAGGAATAAAAGAAGGAACAACTCTTCAGTTCAGCTGTAGACATCAGCTAAACGTATTCAAAAACAGCAATGAAATTGGGTCTGGAATAAAAACACTTTCTCATGCAGGGCAACTGTCAGACCTGGGTTCCTCTGATAAACAGAACACAAAAATTTGTCACACTCAGTTTGCTATAAAATTGCAAATTATTTTGCAGAAAGGAGTAGATGCAAAACATGATCAATTCGGCACCACTAGGACAGCATATGTAATGGATCATAAGCTGCCGTTGTCAGAGCATTGCTACAGGGAAGACACAGCAGTGAAAGCAAGCTGATACGTGTGCACCAGTGAAAATTATCACTTTTCTAATAAGCTTCAAAACCAAGGACAACTGGAGGAGAAAAAAGGGGAAAAATAATACTAGACTTTCTTTCTATCTACTGGATAGATGGATGGACAGACAGAAAGATGAATAATCAATTTAGAGATTAGAACTCTAATTTTTTTAAGATTTTAAGACTTCCACACATCTACAGTCTTTCCCACAAACAAGCACCCCAGAGCAGTGCCAACGCTGGCCCTGCTCTGTACTGGTTTACTGCTTGTTTGGTTTGATTATGATTTGTGGGAACATTTTCCAAAGCCCACTCAATTTTCTAATCTTCCTAAAGAACACATTAACATTCATGAAACACAGTACAGGCATCTGGCTCATTAGAAACCATGCGCAGATCAAGAACGCTGCTCGCCGTTCCTGAAAGGGTTACAGACTTCTGTCAGTATTTTCACCTTGTTTCCCACATAAACATGTATCTTAAAAGGCACAGCCTGGCTCTTCTATGCTCAAAGACAGTTGTGGGGCTGAGTTCCTTCTCTGAGACCTGCACAGCTTACCCAATATAAACACATCTGGAAAACTGGCTTCTGCCAAACTGCCTTTTTCTTCCCCCTTGCTGGGCTTTCCTTCCTACAGCAGTGCATACAGAGGCTACACCAAGGAGCATCCCCTCTGCCTGACAAAACTGAAAGCTTCCATCTGCTATGCACAATGAGAATATAATTTCCAAATGAACAGTTGTTGCAATCATGAAGCATAAATGCTCACTTATTGTAGCTTTTTTTAAAAAGAGTCTTCTCACAACATATAATCCATTTTAATTAATTTATTTTTTGCAATTTTGAGAAATCTACAGGGCTGTTGAGTGAGTTTAACTCTTGATTGCAGAGAAGGGAATGAAAACCTCACAGTAGTGCAGCTTAAATACACAGCAAAAATATGCAGATGATAGCTGTTTCTATCCAACAACAGGGTTCCATAAAATTACTACAATTTCTGTGTCAGTTTAAATAACTAGCTACAAAATAAGCTCACAGCATTCAGAGAGTAAGGACTAATGCATAAAGAGAAAATACAAGCCTGGTACATTGCATCAGCTGGCAGACAGCTCTCAAAAGGGATACATTACCTCTCTGTGCCAAACAGGATTAGTTGTGTTACTGATGATAGTCGACCTTCTTTCCTGGCCATGATGAGCAAATGTAGGAAATGTACTTTTCTTGCCTGGCTGAATAGACATCTTTAGATATGGATCAGGGTTGAAGAACATGCCTTTTTTAAGTCCAACTGCTCTAATATCTATAAAGCAAAACAAGAAGGAAGGAAAAAGGAATTGAGTAATTTAAAGCTAGTTCACAAAGTAGCGCATTCCTAAAACATTACCCAAGAAATCAATTCACCATAAACTACTAAATAAAGCAACTTAAAATTGCTCATACGTTAACTGGATCCAGTGTACAGAAGACAGTTAAAGCAGGAAGTCAAGTGTCTTCCCAAGAGAACATAGGGAGGAAAGGTATCAACATCCTCATTTACATTTCAGCCTCCAGTTATTTGTAAAACAAAAAGCATGAACTTGTAATTCACCTACAAACGTTTTTTCCCAGTATGTAGGGTATTTCCACTCTTAAAAAGAAAAACCAAAAGCCACAAAAAAACCATCACACAGTACTTGCTCTGTTTCTGGGTAAGGGGGAGGGACTAAGATAAAAATTGTATGGAAGGAAATGTAGTGAACTCACACTTTCCCCAAAGTTGAGACTTTGAGAAACGTAACTTCAAATACCCATTTATCAAGGTTGCTCTGGACTATGATGCACACTTTCTCCCAACTTAGGAGAAGATAACCTATCTCACATGAAAGGAGGCAACATACATACTTAGATGAGCAGTTTATTCATGCAGGCAAAATTCACTGCACTAAAATGAAATGCCACGCCTGTGGATCCAGTAAAATAAAAGAAATCCTACCCAACATTCAAAATTAAGCCGCACCAGACATACCAGGAAATAAAGGGTAATTGCTTTAAAAGCAACAACTTCACACGTGCAAATGAACAACGAAAAAATGTTCTGGAAATACCTTACAGACCAATCAGTCAATATAACTTTCAAAATGAATTTAGGGGACTCCTCAGTCTGACTCACAACCTTCTATTAAACAGAACAGGTTTTTCAGAATTCATTTTTTATAGTACTCTATGTGAGTCTACACAACCTTTCAGCTCTATCCCAGATAACTGCTGCAAGACCATTTCAAAAAGTCGGGTTATTTTCTGCTCTACCCCTACAATCTCTAAATGTTTTCAAGTCTCCTCAAGAATCAGAAGCAATTTTTTTCCGTCTTTGCTCAAGCTGAATATGCTTTAGTCTCACACAAGACTTCCCGTGGAATAAAGTGCTAATCAGAACAAGTGAAGCTGGTAGGCTCTACCCCTACAGCTATTTTCCTGTAGTGACAGCTTAGCTCTCTTACAAGTAAAGATTTTTTTCCTTTCTAAACAACCATTTGCAGCCATTACTTTTTTACTGCTTCAAAGTGATGGAACCAGCTTGTATTTTATTTAGAGGCTAAGTTTTCCACTCTTCAATCTAAGAGAAACTGTCCCTTGTGCAAACTGGAAATCTCTCCAAATTTTTCATGCTGGGATCCATCAAATCCATTTCTTTCACTCCTGGAGATTCATGATGCTGGCTTGTTTTCAACAAACAGAAGTTCTAAAGAAATGACATCTTTCAAGCCACTAGAGTGTGCTCCTACAGAGGCTAATGAAGAAAAGCGTTCTCTCTTTGAAGTTATTTAAAACAGCTTTTGTTTTTTTTTAACAATAATTTGTGAAACACAGAGTAGTGTTGTTTTTTACCTGATAGGGTAAAGCTGACTAACTTCCGAGAGTGCTGGGCTCCAGAAGCACCTTCATCCGTGCCTTCTACTCCCATCTGAAGAGGAGGAAAAAAATGAAATATACCACAGAAGTTTTTGTCTGCTTTGTACCTGCTTGAGGATGATAATGCAATTGTAAGGTAGTGTGCAGGGGAAGACCAACCACTGCCTATTACCACGGACAGGCAAAGCTACAGCATTTCTTTCTAGGAAAATATCTATTATTTATGCCACGCAGTGCTAATACACCAGTTCTTGGAATCTTCCAAACAGAAGATATATAGGCTAATACACGTGCAGACACTATTAATTGGAGAAAAGGAGACAGTATTTTCTTATGGGTTTCCCTTTTGTAAAATAAAATCAACAGTATGGATTGGTAATACATACCAAAGCACCAAGCTGGCCAGTGACAGCATGTGTAACTGTTGTCACTTTCCACAAATAGATAATTTACTGTGCAACAAAAAAAGCAGAGATCAAAGAAAGACTAACAAAAACTGTCAGATCTATGAACAAAAGCTCCTTTTAAACAGAAAAATGCATCAGATATTAATGTGGTCTAAAACCTTATGCTTCACAGATTTTCAGGTTTGGTTTCCACTGAAATCTCTTGTTAGGTAAAGTACTAATTCAAAATAAAAAGCTTCTCATGTGTTAATGTCTTATTAATGTCTAGTTCTTTCAAGTAGCAGAAGAATTTGTCTTTCAAGACAGAGATGTGCTGAATATCCAGCTGAATAATCTATCATGAAGACATCAATGGAGCTATCTTTAGTCAAATGTTTCTCCAGGTAGGCACTGCACTCACTCCCACGCAGAAGAGGTGACACAGCCTGATGAAAAAGCTTCAGCCAAACATGGTGCTGGGGATTAATACTAGGGATAGAACATGAAGTCATCTGATCTATTAAACAATAAAAAAAATAAGCTGAACAAAAACTCTCACATCTATGTGTGTAGATGAAGTATGTAAAGCAGTTTTGAGCAGCTGAGCAGTTGTTTGAAGGCTGAACTAGAAGTTACCAGATTGATAAATGATTTCTGGAGCCATGGTAGCTGCGAGGAACCCACTTTGCATAAACCAAAAACTTAATAATTCCTTTTTATATTTCTTTAAGCTACTTAATATCATTAGCTTTCAAATACTTCCCATGATGATCAGCAAGCACATTGGAATTTCATCTGAATTAGCAAACACACAACATTTCTCCTCTCGCATAACACTTTATACGTAACAAGCAGTCAAACAAAGTGATAAAGAAACAGCAATGACGTTGACGCCTGACGTCCCCATGGGCCTCAGTGGTCCTGTGACGGAACACACCGTGCCAGCGAGCACTGCCGCTCACCAACCAGCCCATTCCCTTCCCTCCCTGGGAAGAGAAACACTATGTATTTCAGTGTACTTTTTGGGGTTTATTCTAACATGCATTGTTTTTTTGTTAAAAACGTTATTCATCAACAAAAAGGCCTTCCTTATTCTATACCTATTTTTCTGCTACATTGCTGACTCTGAATAATGTTGTTTACATTGCTAATCGTTACTTCATTTTACAGAAAATAGGATTTGTCCACAATTAGCTATAATAAAATGAATTATAACAGTGTTCCCTAGCACTTCCATGGCTTTGCTATATACCCTTTTCCTGTTCCATAATGATCTGAACAGCAACTTCAATTTTTCCATGCCAAGTACAAAATTTCATCCCAGCATACGTGCTTAGATTTTTTGCACTACGAAGGCTATCTCAGAAACAGTGTGATCAGCCCTTGCATTTCCACTGGTTCAAATGAACACAACAGATTGCTAGTTGCTTATCCAAAAGTAAAATGGACTGAAACGCCTGGTGTGATATGCCATCAATATGAGGAAAACCAGAAACATGTCTCCCACCAAACTGTGTAATGCGAAAACACAGAATGATCCAAGTAATCAGGCAACTTATTGCAGCTTAAAAAAAAAAAAACAGAGTGGGCATGACTCTCTTACCACTTCCCCAAACAGCATTTCTGTAGCAACAGATATGGCCAGTGCCAAGAGAACAAAGTATTCTCTACTACACAGTCCTTAAGTGCAAAACCGAAACCGTGAAAATGGTGTGAGGTATTAACATATAATAATAGGTATACTTACATATAACTAACCCAACATGATATTTTAGGAAGTCTCATCTGAGCTGTCCATATGACATTTTCATCAGGGAAACTAACAGCTCACTATTACTGGAAGTCTGTACTGCTACTGCAAACAAAAACGTTTATATAGAAGTACACCTTCTAGCAGGAGTGTAAATTCTGTAGAATACCCAGGACCCCATGCTGCCTTTCAAAGGAAAGAAATTTAAATAGCGACAGCCAGTTAACCCCTCAAGATTGACCAATGACTCTAAAAGACAGGTCTTCAAGTGGCTCCAACGTAAATAAATGCATATTCAGAGACAGAAGTTCAGATGTCCTTCTGTACAATGATTCTCAAAAATATGAGTGGCTAGTATGACAAGGTCAAGAAAACACACAAGTTCAAATGGTTTCTCCATCCAATAAAATCATTCTGCTTCTCAGAATAGTGCAGCACATAGCCCAGTTTAAGGGTTACTTTGAGATGCATTTTCTTCTTTGTTCTAAGTCAGGCTACCTTACAGTCTGTAATTTATAAATTGATATTAAAGACAGTGGCTGTCAAGCTCATTAACTGTAACACATTTTCTTCTGTAAAATACCAAAAGTTCATACGCCTGCTGTGAAAGTGTTATTCATAACCAGATCTGACAAAGATCTGACAATTAAATGATGCTATCACCTAGGTCTGTTAATTCTAAAAAGAAAAACCATTTGATATAATGAGATATAAAGTCTAGTATAGCACATACAATATCACATAGCCATAACATGCACTTGTATATAATATACAATGCTGAAAAAGTGCAGGATCAGAATAGAAGCGATTCAGTCTGAATAACTTGTGCTCTACAGTATCTTCAACATTACAGTTGTCAAGACAACATCCTGACAGATGTGATCTTAAATATTTGTCAGCTAATATCAATGAATCAAATGCACTGTGAAACGTCATGTCAACTGAAGAGCTGGCCTATTAGAAAAATTACTTCCATCAAAAGCAGCTGGATACAAGTTTGGAAGGCTCTTCTTCCAATACACATTTAAACAACTAAAAAAACTCCTCTAAAACTTCTAGTATTTCAAAAGAACAAGTCTCATAATGAAAGGATAGTAAGGCAGCAATAATTCTCAGTAGTCAGAGAATTATCTAAATTTCAATGGTATCCAAACACTCAAAAAAATCAGTAACTTTTACAAGAGGAGAGTTTTGTCCAGTCTATTTTTATACTAATAATTGCTATGTCAGCAACAATTTCATTTTTATTATTAACAAATAATAAGAAGAAATTGAGACTTTTAATAAGGATTCAGTTTGAGTTAGATAACCAGCGTGAAAAATTTCTACTATGGTGTTAAATTATAGCAAACTGTAAGCCGCAAAACTGAAAGCAAGCAAAACCAAGTTCTTAGCATAAAAGGTTTCAGCTAAGCTCAGTGATTTTTACTGTCATTTTACCACAAAAAATACAAACCCAAGAAAAGCATTTCCCAATTTTAATGATTTTTGTCAGGCAATAGTTTTTTGCAAATTTGCAGTTAATGGTAAAACTAGGAAACTTATATCAATAGGTTTGTCTGAGAGTTTATATTATCATCTTATAAAAATACAATGAACAAATAGGCTAAACTTACCATCACAGCAGGGTTTTTCACAGTGATACATGGAGTAGTAGCTCGGAGCGCTCCACTAACACCATGGTAGTATTTAAAACAGATCTTTATTTCAGCTGGAAAACAAAACAAAAATCACATTAAATCCTTCATGACTGACCCTTGGCAAAAGTGAGACAACGAAAGGAACACGGGCATACAAGGAGTCATAGTTCACTTCTACTCATGGAGTCCAAGTTTGGGCAGTTCCCTGATACATCTTTGCTGTAAAAGCACACAATAACTGTAACTGAAATATATTTTCTCTCAACCTGTAGAAAATTGGAAACCTGTCTCAAAGAAAGTCTGAATAGAGTTTTTAGATGAAGAGCTGGTAAATGCTGCTTCCCCCCCCCCCCATTTCTAATTTTAACTACATTTCTGTTCAGTCAGTAAAAAAACAACAGCTCATTTTTTCCAGCTCTTACAGCGAGACATCCATGGTCACTACTGGGTAAGTAGTGTCTAAGTATTCACCAGCCACAATTCACACAAAGCCACTTCTGTATGTTTTGTATGGGTCCAGAGGGAAGCAATACCAGAGATCAGTATTATCTCTGAAGACAAGTTCATTTCAACATAATAGGGTTAAGGTGAATTATTATTTTTCAGCAGATTTGTAAGTTGCAAATCAAAAAATAATTACACGTTTTATTCTTAAATTATTTAATCATATGAAAATGGGACCTCTCTCTACAGCCTTACACACAGAGGTGGTACTAAAGGTATTATATCTTCTTAATGTATGAAATAGTTAAAGCAACTGATTTTTTTGCTTCTCAAATTGAAAGTACATATTTTTATGAATGCATTAACATATATTATGCTGACGTAATGATTTAAACAGTGGCATCCTTTTTAGGCAGTTTGAACAGTTTGTTTTTTTTTTTTCCATGGAAGCAATAATTCTCAAATGAACTACTTACCCCTATAGTAATTGTGATAGAAAGGAGAACAGCACAGGTGAACACGTGCTAAGTGCCCCGAGCCCTTGCACAGCCGCAGCAGCAAGGCAACACACCTTGCACTTCTTTTTCCTAACCATAGGCAAGGGCACAGATAACAGAGAGGCTACAAGTGTCCCGCCACTCTCTCACAGCCAAAAACAGGTTTGCAGAGAATCAGGGTAGAGACTCAGGATATATTTTCCTGCATTATAATACAGCCCTATTTGCTGTAAGATAACTGTGCTTTTTGGTCTGAGTTGATTCTTACAAGATGAAGGAGAAAAGAAATCATTAGATCAACTACTCTGATCATTATTGTGCTCTTTGCTGCCCCTTCTCCCCTTCACAAACTGAATGTTGAATTATGGACTCCAGAACTGTACCCCAGCATCATCCTCACCGAAGTTAAGGGGGTTGGGGGCATCGTTCCTGTGGTCCTACAAGATGCTCCTCTGCTTATATATGCAAGAATATATTATATATATTATAGCTCCTTGTCACAGGTTACATAGCAAGTTGATGTTGAGGTGCAGGACACATGGCCTACATGCCTTTCATTCTGAAGTCAGCAATACAAAATTAATTTTATTTGGCTGTGTCTAGCTTGCTAAATCATCCTATAAGGATCTTCAGTTGCTTTTATTCATTCCACTAATTCTCATATCATCCACAGATTAAATCAGTAGGAACCCTGGATTTCAAACCGCTACGAAAATCTTTAAAAGTACTGCATGTTTTATTAACTCCTGCAGAGCCTCACTAATATTTCACTTTTTGTGTAACCTGTCAAACCTTTTACTATCGTTTAGTATGCCAATCCAAAAATACCCTTGAACCTGGTAAAATAAAAGAATAAATAAACACAGCTCGAGGACGAGACAAATTACTGTAAAACACAAGCTCTTGAAGTTTGGATTCTGCAGTAGCCCTACATGTGTTCTGGCATTCTGGTAGGAGTGGAGATGCAAGTATGGCTGACCATGGTGAAAGCTATTAATAGGCCTTTCAGTGTACTCCTGAAAGCTCATTCTGTATGAGTAGGATCCACCATTCAATGATCTGTCTTCAGAAACACTTCAACAGGAAATTAAGAATAGAGCATCCAGTTATCTCCCCTTTGTGTGTTGGAACCTTCTATTACTTAACGGGAAAATAAAAAAGTAACTTACCTAATTCTGTACTTACATTTCTGCTACTACTTCAATATAATCAACTATGAAAAGGGGTTACAGAGACATTTGCTACTAGGATGATTCTTGTCAGACTCTGGAAGAAGTTGCATGACACATACCTGAAGGAAGCTTGAAGCACTTTATACTGGAACACAGATAAGGTGAACACTGGACCATGTTTCTGGTCCCACTGAATAAAGTTTTGTTTGCTAGACTGCATGACTGCATTTACTGCAAACAAAAGAGTATTATGTTTAACTGAAGCCTGACCTCCACTGTTGTTCCTCTCCATTCTTCCAGCCCAGCAGAACAACTATAACTATGGCTGCCCTTGATCCTGTGGGATTTTCCGTATCTGGAACAATCTCTGTTTTCCTTCTCTGTTAAGATAACTATTCTGTGTGAGGTTGATGAGGGTTTACTTATGGGTACAGAAATGGCCACAAGCAGGCAAAAGTGGCTACAGGAAGGCAGAAATTATAGCAGCCAGTTCAGACACACCAGAGGATGTGCATGGAAGTCTTGACAGTTCAATTCCTCTGACTTGGTTTAACAGTATGTCAGTAGTTCCAAAATATAAAACTGCAGTATTTCGTACAAGGTTTTGAGACATACATTCCTTGAGGGCTGAGGTATTTCATTACTGTGAGATAAAATATCCACTTATCCTTATGCAGAAGGATCAGAAATCCATCCTGCAAGCTTGCTCAGCCAAAAAGGATTATTTATTTATTTTTAAATTTACTGCAGTTATAGGTCAACGTTTATTTACTATCTTCCTCCCAGAACAAAGAGGAGGTACAACTACCCTTCAAAGGAAAGTGTCTGGCTGACAGTGCCTCCAGGGACTTAGGAGGTGGAGGAGATGCTGGTCCCACTTCCTCCTCCTTACAGCTGAGTTCACACACACAGTCAAAACATGCTCTATTTACCACAAGTTTCACAGCAAAATTCAAAATGCAAACAGGATTTCTAATCACCTGCAAAGGTTTAACAGACCTAAAAACTATAGGTCAGGACCTGCAGGTTCTTCCTAAACTGAGCAATTCTGTTGGCCTACCAACAATGCTTATATCCAAATGGACACACAAGAATTTCTAGCTCACATAAAACTGGAATTTCAGCACTTGCAAAAGTTGTCAGAATTTATACCAAGTGCTGGACTCTCCACTTGTAAAATGCACATAGTAAGTAACAGGACTCAAGTCTTGAGCATCTCTTAATCACACTGTGAACGTATTATGACTACATAAGAGTATGGTAAGACAATGAACTATTTCACCAAGATTTCTACTTTCTACTTATATTGCTCAGCTTTATTGTGACCCTAACTTTATTTTTCAGAGAGATTCTGGAGCTGCTATTTATTCAGTCTGTTGTCACTGACTACGTTCTCTCAATTCATCACTTTTGAAAAGAACCTAGCAATGGAAAGGTTATCTGCTGCTTCTATGCACAGACAGTCCATAATATGATGTTGGACAGAAGTTTGTTACGCATTCTCACTGCACTGACATGTACATTCCCCTAAAGGTGGAAATGCAATGCTACGAGTTTCAGATCCTCATTTTTCTTTCTCTCAATGATTTCTAGAAGCATACAGTACTTTTCAATACCTGTATGTGGCTGGTGATAGAAGAAAATGTTTGATTCAAGAAATAGATCTGACGATCCCTTTCATATAAACTAAATTTAAAAAAAAAAATCTTCAGGACTAATTGCTAGAAATAATTAGAAAAATCAGAGCACTTAAAAACATGACTGTAGACTTTTTCTCACACTTCCCAACAGAAGCGGCATTGAATTTGGTTTGGGCTTTATACAGCACTACACACAGGAACAGCACCCTGCTGTTAGCACTGTGTCGATGGGATTAACCCAAGAGAAGATGTGCTTGAAATTCAGCATGAAATTGTAAAATGGGCTACCCATCTCAAGCATGCAGACATTGCAAAAGTGAATACAGGTTTGCAAGACTGGATCTTGTATATAGCAAGAATACAATCCCTTCATAGGACCAGAGACAGCTAAGTAACTTTTTTCATGGCTAGTAATGGTAGAAACTGCAGTTAATACTTAACAGTCGAAGAAATCTCAGAGGAACCCTGTCAGTTCAAAACAGCTGAGGATCTAGCTTTTTGACATTTCTTGTATTGTGTTATCAGAAAAAATGTTTATTAGAGTATTTTTTTCTTGATGACTGATGGATTCCTGAGTTCCAGATATACTGAAAATAGGTATCTGTGGCTGCTCCTGATAGAACACATCTCAGCCTACTGCCTACAAATAAGGCTCCATAAATACACAGACCTCTTCAGAAACAGTAAGTTCAATTATCTGCAACAGGACTTTAATATTTAGAGAGTTGAGTTCAATACCATATTAATACACAGGCTTCCAGTGAACTGTTCCATGCACAATAGCATGTGTCACCTACAGAGTTTTCCCAGTTTCCTTCATTCCTCCTGCCACCTTGCTTTCATGTGTTTCCTTTAGGGGAAAACTTGCACTTCTCTTTTTTCTTTCCTACTTCTTCTTCCCTCAACAAGCTAATTAGTTTGCTTTGTATGTGATCTGTAATGAAAAAGTTAACAGCAGTAAATCCAGCAAGGGAAAGACATCTGTACCTGATGACGGACTATTTGATGTCTCATTAAAGAAAAATATGACTTTTCAGAAAAAAAAGTATTTTCATTTATGGGGGAAAATAATGACTGTACCTAGCTCCGTATTCTTGATACTACATACACCCCATTGTCACTGACATTCCTCCAAACACCATACAGACCACACAAAATTCCTTCCTCATTTAAAAATACGACAAAAATGAAATTGCGGTATCTATGATTCTTCAAAAGTTGTCACACAGACATATAAAAAGTGATATATATGTTAATTAATCGGAACACTCCGTAAAACCATAATCCCCTTCTTTAAAAGCCAATAGCTGTTATCATTTTATAATCATAGTTTTATAGCTCAGGTCCATGACATAAAAATGTTGGAATTAACAAAGGTTTCTGGGACTCAAACATTGACATGTGAATTTCAGAACTCCTGCATGAAATTAGAGCATTGTACTTCCTTCTATGGACCATACACTCTCGTCCCTTCAATAATACAAAGATCAGCTTACACCAAATAATAGCTTGCTTTTAAAACACCACTAACTCCCCGAAGTCACCCCTTTAACTACCTTTTTACTACCTTTAATACTTTAACCTTGTCCATCAAAAAATTGCTTTAGGATAGAAAGATACTCAGAATACATAAACTTGGAATACCTGAACACATGAACATAATTCGAGAAGAATGCATTCTTTCCAAGAGACCGATAATTCAGGAAAACAAATGTGTTTGCTGTAAGAACAGTTTGCTCCCGATACATCCTAGTCAAATGAAGTGCCTATATTAGAGGTGGAATCACCTCATGCTCCACTGAGAAGGGATGGGCAGAGACACTTCCAAAAGACAAGTCAAATCCTAGCTGGGTTATAACCATCTGTGGAGGTAAACAGTGCTCACGGTTAACTGTATGGAAACTGCACAGCATCTAATACTTCCTGGACACCGCAGCTAGATGCCAGAAGTTACTTGGGCTGAATCCATGGCTCTCGGCAGATATAAACATATGCCCTCCAACATTCAGTGAGGAAAAAGCTGACATCACATAAACTAATCTGAAAAATACGAGAGCGTGTTCTGCGAAACTTATTTGAGAAAACTTTGCCACTAGAACAAATTAAGTCACTCACCTTCAGGCTTTACAAAGCTATAAAGGGAGATGTAATCCAGGGAAAAGGCACTGGGTTAAACTAATTCTTCCCAGCTGAACCCAAACACCTCATAGACAACTGCAGGAATTTAGAAGTGCTCTGCACATCCTGCCAGTTGAATTTCTTTTCCTTAGCATGATAGTTCACTGAACACAATCTTTTTGTTTGGGCATTTAGCATTCTATTCTCTGCATCACTTTAACCACGTACCTTTTCGATTACTTCCTACAGTAGTAAACAACACAGCAGCAGAACACAAGTGCCAAAGCAGCTGCCTCCAGGTACTTGACATCTCCTTCAGCAGGTCTACCATAGAATTTATTTTACAGAAGGAATGATAAAAAAAGCCATCAAACTAGAAAGTGACTTAAGCAGACTTACAGAAAGCTTTTTAGATAAACTAGGATCAATAACAGAAAATATTTATGTCCCTGTGGTCTCTCTTCATCTAACCTGCTTCAAAGGAAACTACTTGGACAAACGGCTGTTCAGATAACAGAGCCCACCTATCCTCGCCAGCCCCGCTCACTTTGCAGTCCCTCTGAGACGTTCTTATTTACAGTCACCAGCATTGCCTATTATACTGCAGTTTGGCAAAGCATTTAATTATAAGCTAACCTTTAAAACAAAACACTGGGGGTATAATGTGCTTAAGGAAGTCAACAAGGCTTGCCACAAACGTAAAAAATACAAGACCTGATCCTGTTTCAGTTATTTGTGATATTCAAAAATAGCTGTTAAGAGACAACAGATATAAACAGCAGAAGAATAATAGAAGTATTTCTAACTGAGTGAATGTATTTATAAATAGGGTAGGGACAATAACCATGAGTCCCCAGACCACTGAAAGGGCGCTGGTTGCAGGGCGCTACAGACATAACTGTTCCAGGCTCAGAACAATTCCATGTGAGAAAACCATGACCTTTACAGAATTTAATTTAAATGGTCAAAAAATATAAAGAGTGGATATAAGTAATGAATTATGTTGATAGCACATTCATTAACATTGACCATTTTGGTCAAAACCACTAAAAGTACTAAACTGTGCTCATATCTTTAGTAACAACAACTCTTTCCTACAGCAGCCCTTAAAAGCTAAAAGTAGGTCAAGTTCAATTATTAAACTTTTTTTTTTTTTTTTAATTTCAATATATATTAGCCTTTTTAACAAAAAAGGGAGCTGGGAGTCCACTCTGCTAGCTACAAGGTATAGCAGTTTCAGTCTCAATACACTACTTTTGCGAAAGTTATAATTTCATGGAAATAGGGACTGAATACAGAGAACTCCACACAAAACCTCACTCGTAACATGATACCAGTGTAATGCAAATACATATATTACCACTTTTTCTGAATATATCTCATAGCCTACGCATGCCACAAACCTGAGATTTTAAGTACAAAGCAGACAGCATCTGTGCAGTTACTGCATCTGAGTACTGCATTGTGGCACCAGAAGTAATTAACCACAAACATCCCAAGGGTGATGTGGAAATGATTGATGTGAAAAGACTGGCAGTCTCTGGATGAATCCCAATAGCTGCCACTATGGATTACTGTTCAAGACATAAAGCCACAGCAAAAGTAAAGAAAATATATGCAAATCAATGTATTTCTATTCTACTCAGTAATGACTATGACATCAACTGTTATAAATAACAACAAAGACGTTTTGCTACAGGTAAAGTAGGTGAAGGTGTTTCTTGTGCATATTGTAATTAATACTCAACTCATGAGACCAGGCTATAACTTATAAATACAAGTCCAATCCAGTCTCAAAGGAGGCTCTTGGCCTATACCTTACTAATAAACCAGGCAGGATCATGGTAGGGACTCAAGTGTGAGCACAGGACCATCCATACTGCTGAACGGTGACTGCGCATCCCTGACACAGGGGGAAGGGTTGGCTGCGTGGGCACAAGCCATGCTGTGTCACTTGCTCCCAGCAGCAGAAAATAGCCCCTGGCCTGTTTTACCTACTAGAACATGTACAGCTTTTAACTTCTGGGGACTTTGCATATGGAAGTGCATAAGCACCAGTTACCTGTTGTGTGACAGTGACTTGTACTATACTGAATCTCCCTCCCATGGCACCTCCGACATGACCTGTCCTTCCTCATATTGCAAAAAACTGACTTAGAAGCCACAGTTTATAAATGAGCAGCAGATTTTATCAACTGGTCTTCATAAAACTCAAGCTTCCTTGCACATGCTTTTTCTATCACCAGCTTTTCCATGGATCATTTCACTCCATCTTTCTGCTAGCTCTGTTCTCCATAAGGAATATCATCATCTCTGTTCCACCACGATGCCCCAAAGGGAGCCCCTGCCATCCCAAGCTTACAGACTCCTCACCCAGAGAAACACTCTGCCATCTAAAATCACTCCTGGGGCAACTGCAGCCTCTCTTGCACCAGAAACCACTCCGCATGCTTCTCTTGCGCCAGAGACTAAAGCTCCTGACGTACTTAAGGACCTGGACAGCCTGATGTCATGCTAAATACCAGATGACCATACCAAATGTGAAAGCATTAAGCTATGTTGCACCTTCACACTATTGTCACTTGTTCAGAATAACACTCCTTGAACTTGTTCTTTCCATTTACAGGAGAAGGATGGAAACTATAGAGCTGCGGCCATGGGCCACATTTAGCAATTCTTCTGTAGTTTACACAGCAAACAACCTGAGGGAGCCGTCTAGTAAGTCATTGTTTTCCTTCCCCCACATTTTAGCAAGCCTCAGAGCAGGATGTTTTAAAGCCACCTCTACTACGCGAGTAAGGAAACACCATCTCGTGCACACTGATGCTCAAATTCCCCTACTTGAATCTTTAAAATGACAGAGTTCCCTTTCATGTTTACATGGCACTTTTGCTCTTTCCTCAGAAGAAGGAAAGAGGAGTTCCTGCCTCTGTACTGGTTGGCTCTGCAGTTCAGAGCCACTCACTTTGTCTCAAGGTGACAGCTTAAGGACAGCAGCTGTTTGCGATGGTGAGCTGGACTCTTTGCAGTACTTTGCAAGAATTTTCTTTCTCCTTTACATACACTTCCCCCCTTCCCCTTCCTCAGCCACTCCCCTCAGAGGCTGCTTATATTTCTGGAATACATTAAGTTCATTTCTCATTATTTCACTGTTGATTCCTTTGATTTTCCCTTCTCAGAGTAGTCTACAGAATTTTTTGTGTTGATTTTTGTCTAAAGCAAGTGAGAGTTTTCTTTGATCATCCTTGTTTTGCTAATTTTGGATGCTCTAGGGGGACTTAATGTCTGGTTTTAGTATGAATATGATGAGACTCTCCCTGCCCTTCTTTCTGCAGGTTGCTTGATCTGAATAGAGCAGATGGCAAACTATGCCTTTACATGTTACTTGCTTGGGAAATAGGAGATGCTGAATCCATAGGGATTTTAAGAGGAATAAATGGAATGACTGGAAAATTGAGTTACAAGACTGGATATACAGTAATGCAAAATTCAGAAAATGCTTATCCAAGGCCTACCTTCAAACATAAGCATAAATTCCACAGACCTCAGTGAAACTAATAAGTTTACAATTATGCTTACGGAAAAAAAGCTTTCCAAATTAAGGCATAAGATGCCCTTCTTAAAAGATACAAATCTGAGGATTGCAGAAGGAATCTGAGGCCCAATCCAGCTGAATCCCACTGATTAACATTAATGCAATTAAAATGGAAATACTCCTTCTGCATGAGATTCATTTGCATATGGCTTGTTAGCAATGCTATCACCCTCTGCACTTTGCCCTACAGAGATATTAAATTACTGGTAAAAAGGTATGTAATGTCCCTAAGCTCTGACACTGCCAGGAAAAAACACAACCGAAGTCTTTGGGAAAACATGCATGCTGACTGATCTCAACAACTCATCATTCAACCTGAGTAACTTCTGTTCCTTTTCTTGCCAAAAGGACAGACAACTTCAGGCCAGTTTTGACTGTAAATCCTAAAGGATTATTGTTGTTCTTTAGCATAAGTCTGTTAACAAGCATCATCATTCCTCATTGCCAGAGCTGGTTCAAAGCATCTCAGGCTTGCAGCAAACATACCCCTCCTCTCCTTGTGTATAGGTAGAGCAGGGAGCCTGCCAATCATATAGGTATAGCAGTACATAGGCAGCACTGTTTGTGCTCTAAACATGAAACAACTCTGAGCCAGAAAACCCTGTAGTGACATAAGCCCAGCTCTAACTCAGTTACATACCATAGCTTACCATCAGCCTGCCAGAGCTTCTACATGTCAGAGCACAAGCAACAGCTAGAGGACTGGGTCAAGAGCAATCTCCTTAAGTTCAAGAGGGAGACTTACAAGTCTCTGCACCAGGGCTGGAACGACCCCATGCATCACTATGGCCTCTGAACAGACTGGTAAAGCTGCTGCTCTGCTGAAAAGGAACTGAACTCAGGTTGAATACGAGCCAGCACATGCTCTCATTGCAAATACGATAAACCACCTCACCATATAAGCTGTGTCGCCAGCAGATAGATTGAAGTTACCGTCCCCCTCTACTTGGTACTGGTGTGGACACCCCTGGAATACTGTGCCTAGCTTTGGGTCCCTAGGTTCAAGAACATGGAGAAAACGGAGAGAGGACAGCAGAGGGCTACAAGGATGGTTGGGATGGAGAAAACATGACCTATAAGAAGAGGCTGAATGAGCTGCCCTTGTTTAGTCTGGTGAAGAGGTGGTTAAGGCAAGATAAATATTATAAACTCAACTCTTTCCAGTTCTATCAGAAGATTTTTAAAGAGGCAATGGCCCCATATTTAAGCTTTGGCCATTCAGATTGGATGCCAGAGAAATTTTTTTATCTGGAGCAATACTGCAGCACTGGAAAAGATTACCTACAGCATCTGTGAAATCTCTGTCCTTGAAGGTTTTCAAGACTGTACTTTACAAACCACAGCTGACCAGGTCGAGTGTTGGTCCCAGTTAGAGCAGGAGGTTGGATGCAACCAGCATTCCTATGCTGTGATTAGAATCCAGCTGAGTTTAGATTGATCCATTTAAACATTTTGTCCATGCTGGTTCCCCAGACATTGTTGCCTCTTATTGGAGCTGCTGCTTCAAAAATTCAGGGACATTGCTGCTGAATCTGGGACTGTTCTCCAATTGCTCCCTTCATTCCAAGAGAATCATAGAATAATAGAATAGTTTGGGTTGGAAGGGACCTTTAAAGGTCATCTAGTCCAACCCCCCTGCCATGGGCAGGGACATCTTCAACTAGATCAGGTTGCTCAGAGCCCCGTCCAACCTGACCTTGAATATTTCCAGGGATGGGGCATCTACCACCTCTCTGGGCAACCTGTGCCAGTGTTTCACCACCCTCATTGTAAAATATTTTTTCCTTATATCTAGTCTAAATCTTCCCTCTTTTAGTTTAAAACCATTCCCCCTTGTCCTGTTGCAACAGGCCCTACTAAAAGGTTTGTCTCATCTTTCTTATAAAGCCCCTTTAAGTACTGATAGGCTGCAATAAGGTCTCCCCGAAGCCTTCTCTTCTCCAGGCTGAACAACCCCAGCTCTCTCAGCCTTTCTTCATAGGAGAGGTGTTCCATCCCCCTGATCGTTTTTGTGCCCTCCTCTGGACCCACTCCAACAGGTCCATGTCTTTCCTGTGTGGGGGGGACTGTGTCAAAGGCCTTACAGAGGTCCAGATAGATGACATCCGTAGCTCTTCCCAGGTCCACTGATGTAGTCACTCCATCATAGAAGGCAACTAGGGTGCTCAGGCAGGACTTGCCTGGCTTGCTGGCTGTCTTGAATCGCCTCCCTGTCCTGGCAATGAAGCTCTGGCAATGAAGCATGGTCAAGTTGCTAATGGTCTGCTGCATGTCATTACTGTGAGGAGTAGATATGACAAACCCCTAATACCATGACCTGCATCTGAAATATTCTGCCTCTTAGCAAAGATATTTCTAAACATAAGCCATCTACAACTGCAGAGTTCTTTCCAAAATCTGGGAAATAATGGCAGATTAAAGTATCAGAGATACCTTAACTTCAATAATCAGGCACATATTTACTGGGGATGTTAGCCTCTCCATTTGCCTCTCCCTCTTGCTCCCTTGCTATGACAGTGGCATCACATGCAGTGGCTACACTGAGACTACAAATCATACCAGCACCGTGGCAGGAGAAAGAGGCTAACAGGGGAGCCAAGTTCGTCCCCGTGGCTGGCACAGGCTGGGCAGTGTCAGTGTCTCTTCCCACACCCGGCCTGGTGCTGCACCACAGAGGCAGTAACATTGTGGTTGTACCTGAACTGCGCAGCCACCTGCTGTGTTTGCCTGAGCCGTGATTCAGTGATCTGAGGAATAAAAATGAAGGGGGGGGGGGGGCGGGCAGGGAGAAAAGAAAAGAGCAACTGCCTGTAGTTGCATCACAGTTGCTTCGCCCCCTATAAGCTAAAAGAAAAAGCCTTGCTGAGCAAACATGGTCACATATCTGTGGAGCCTTCTAGTTTAAAAAGTGGAATCAGAAATTCAGTTGAGTTTTGCGGTGCAATTTTTGGCCTGTCACTAGAAACACAAGTGTCACTGGTGACATATTTATCTGCTGTACTCTGTGCTATAGCAACATATGCTCATAAACATTCCTTTTTACAGTTCTCAGCCGCTGCGTAATTGCTTGTCTCTTGTTCATTGTATGGCAGCAGAACTGCTCATTAATAAAGGTAACCACAACCAAAGAACATATATCCTGCACTCTTTATATCAGTTGGTTGCGAAGTGCAGTGAGTTGTAAAGTGCAAAGCCAGTTGCAGTTGATTTTAAGTCAAAATGACTAGTTCTTGAAGCATTAGCCTAGGTTATTCACATGAACTAAAAATGTCGTTCAAGAGCCTCATCTCCATACATTATGGAGCAACACATAAGCAGCTAAAAGATACAGACAAACATCCTTGAAGTCAAACTGCCTGTATTGGCAACAACACTCATAGAATATACATACAAGAAAGATGAGGCAATGAATTCTTCTAACATACATTTTAATCTGCTTTAATATACCACTGTCTTCGGCACCAGGAAAGTTAATTATCTTGATCTTTATTATTTTCTTGATCTTCATCTTCAGTTCAATCATTTTTTCCTGTAATGAACTCCTGAAATCGAATTTAATTTTACCCTATTAAAGCTTTTTTTTTCGTTAAAGGAATGCGCTGCATCACGCGTAGGGGAACTTGGCAAGATTCAATGATGAGTTCTAGAAATAAGAAGTTTTACTAATTATTTATAGTACAGGGTATACGCACCTCTTGAAATACATGTATTGCTGTTACATCAGTTAATTAGAAGAAAAATTTCTGCCAAGACCTACAGTTAGCAGCACTGCAGTGTACAGTGAAGTAATAGAGTGGGAGTTTTGTGGGGGTTTTTGTGGGTGGTTTGGGTTTTTTTGTTTGTTTGGTTGGTTGGTTTTTTTAAGTTTATGAAGGAAGATTCATTGCTGTGGGGCTAAACGGGTGGTAGAGCAGCTCACAGCTCTTTTGGGACTGATTGCCACTTTGATGCTTGGCATATCAGAGTTTCCAGCAAGCTCAGACACAACTTCCTAGGATTAGAACATCAATTTCTCTAGGAGATCATATACTTTAGATGGTAAGAAGCTCCTTTTCATCAAAAAGCAAAAAACAAAGGAAAAAATAATAGTAATCATTAAAAAAAAAAAAGGCACACAGCAGAGTGGCTTCGCTTCTTATAAATCCTGGTCGCCTAAGAGAGCGGCATAGCTCTCCCATTTGAGGCTTGGCTACCAATACTCATTATGGAGTTCAACTGAAGACTTTTTCTTCCTGTCACATAGACACTCTCCATATTTCAAAACTGCCTAGTGGATTTCCCAGCACAGCAAAACTTCAGCTGAGAAGTCCTGATGCAACTGGACAGGAGGCTGGCACTTCCTAGAGACAAATCTAACCTTCATACTAACAACCATGAGCAAGCACTACTAGCTTATTACCTTTTCCTTTGTGTGCATTTACCATTAAAGTTTGTCCAGCTGAAATTTTAAACTTCTTGGGAAGGGACTTCATTTTTCAATGCGTATATACTATACGATATTGCACAGGCAATTTCTTCCTTCTTTAAACTGAAGCATGCTGTCTAAGAACATCCCTAGAATACAAATGTACATCTAAGCTCAACTTCATTTTTATAATGTCCAGCAAACGCACTGGAAAATGCTGTCCCTTAGAGCAACACGATCAATTCCTTCGGTTTATCAGAGGGCTTTACAAAATGGATATCAAATGCCATCCTGCTGACTTGTCTTGACACAAAGGCATGCTTGCCTTTGGATATGCATTGGATAAATAGGTACTCACATTCCATAAAATAGGGGCCAGGTTCAATTCGCCATACAATTTGTCCTTTTTGCGTGCCAGTCACTCCCCGATTCTTGGAATCCCAGAAATTGGCTGGAGAGTTCTCATCTGAAAGAGGAAAAAAAAATATTTGTCAAGTAGTATTTATAATAGTTTTCTTGTTTTTCTGTTTCAAGAGGCCCAGATACAAAAAATTACTTGTGTTTAAAAAAAAAACAAACAACCAAACACATTAAAAAAAAAAAGTCAAACTAACTGGCAAAAGATAAATGACTTCTCATTCACAGTTGATAGTTAGATCAATTTATGCAGAGTGAGCAGACATACATACAGCCAAAGTAAGTATATGTTTTCCTGTAAGAAGTGGCCTGCCAAGATAAAGTATTAAATTCCAAAACTTCCTTAACTCAGAGAGGCTACTGGGAGTGTATAGCTGATTCCAACTTCATCACAGAGTTACCACACCATTTTATACAGCAGTTCCGCTCTGTAATGTGATACTCTAGCATTCATTCCCTAGGTAGGAAGTATGGAATGAAACCATAGGTATCGAGACTTACTTCAGTTTTTAATATATCCTATGTTTTAGAAACTAGAGAATATTTTTATACATACACTAAAAAAATCTGACACTTTCAATTTCCCAACATGTACAGTATTATTCCCTATCAGTGAAGTCAAGTTAGAGGCTCAAAGGGCAGAACTGTCACTTAGTAATCCAGAAATACAAATGAGATTCAGCAAAATACATTCAAAAGAAGAGAACTGAGAAGCAAACACTAAATATCTGCAGGTCAGCTTAGCAATACCAGTATTTTCCCCTCCCAAACTAAGGTTTTTATCCTAACAGTAATGAACACAGGTCTTGTGTTTGTTTTTATTTCCCAGCCTGTGTTCAGGCACCCAGAACACTGTATGAATGAGAGAAAACCAGAGCGAGAAGCTGTTTGAAAGGGCACAAAGGTTAGTTACAACGACCTAGAGGAAGCTGACATAAATCCAACTTAACTTCTTTTGTACAGGAAGATCTTTATAAGTATGCATCATAATGTTTTACAAGTGCATTTAGGCATCTGTTTCTTAATTAGACAATTACACCTGCGACCTCAAATACAACATCCTAATTCTTTCCAGGGGTATTTGATATCCCTTAGTCTTAATTTTTTTTTTTAAAAAGTATCCTGTTTTATTACACACATTTGAGTGCATTCTGCAATCTTAAAAAGACTTCACTAAGAACTTAGTCTACTGTGGTTTTGTTCATGAAGCTCCTATCCATTCAAGCACGTTTTCTTTATACTTTGGTAGGAACTCCTGCATAAGTAAGATTACAGAATTCTCACCTTCATTTTAGAAATCCATATGCTATTTATGAAAGAATAATTAACAATGCAGCTTTGTTATTTTTATCTTAAAAATATAAACTTACACTAAAGCTTCTCTTTCTCCTTTTCATTCTGACTGCTTATCTCGGTGTATGCACGGTAACTCTACTGAATCATGATTAGTGCAGTCTGTACATTCGCATCCCACCAAACTGACATGCAAAGCATTACCAGACACATGCTGGACTTCTGTGATTGCTCCAGAGCAAGTTACACACCCTGTCCATGTCCTGGAAGAGCCCTGGCGAGTCAAGAGGCGGCCATGGCAAGCTACGGACATTTTTACGCCTCCAGGCATGGTAACTTTGAGAATTTTTAGGAAGCTGTGGTCTGAACACCTCAACATCACGAGTCCAGAATAGTTTCATAATTATCTCAATGACAATGAGAAGAAAGAGGAGGTTTCTCCTAATGCCTGTGATCCTCAAGCATATAATACCCTCAAGGCTTAACTTTTTGTGTGAAATCAACATGATAGTACCTAAACTGCATACACCATAAAGTCAGGCACACAGGCAGTAAAAACTTAAACCATACATAATTATTCTTCATTACAGAGAAAAACTTCCAGAGTAAACAAAGCTGTACCTCACCCATGTATTTCTATTTTTTCCCAAAGCTAGATAAAGAGGAACTCTGAAAGTACAGCCTGTAAATCACCCCATGGGCCTCAGAAAAAAATCTCTGTATGTGGCTTGCAATAACACTAACCGAAACAATACACTGTTGACTTATTTATTTACTTTTTTATTTTTTAATGTGCCTTCCTAACCCAAGGCCCCACTATTATCTTCCACAGACAGAACTCTGGGAAGCCATAAGATATAGCTTAACTTCCAGCAAATCTACACTAGTGCCTACTTTGGTCCACCATACAAACTTGGTTATCCGAACCATCGCTACCAAAAGTGAGCAGATTCTTTAAAAATTCCGCAGTTATCTGAAACACAGATAGTTTTAAATTATTCGGTGTTCTCATTACGTCTAGGTAAATAAAAATGTATTGTATGACAAAAAACCACCTCCCCTAACATGCCCTAGTTCTTCTGAATTTCTGAATTTAATCAACTGGAGAAGAATCTGTTCATAATTCTAAGCAGAAGGGCAGATATGTGGTATATTATAACCTTAAGCATGAAATTTTTTTATCCTTATCTTGTTCAAAAAATCAAGGAACTCTGAAGCAATGAAATATGCCTTTAATAGTGAGACTTCCAACATTAAGGCACAAGCAACTGTTCTTTGTTTTTTAAAATCAGTAATCAAGTAAAGTCAATGGTAATTTTTAACAGGACATTAGTGAGCTTCAGAAAAGGTCCTACATGAACTGAGTCTCGAATTCTGAGCTGATAGCTACAAGAAAGCAGAACATTTTCTTACAACTTAACTAATAAAATCCAACATTTAAGAAATGGACTTCCAGCCCTTTCATGAAGGAATAGTCTCCTTTGCAGCAATGAAGACTGAATCATTGATACTCTGCCCACAGGCATGCTGCCATTGTAACAGAAGGTGGTGGAGACAGAGAGATGAAAAATGCTGACAGACCACTGCCTGTCAGCAATCGACTCAAATTACAGAATTTATTTTGGACAGCTTTGATTTTCTTCTGAAACAGCCGATTTTTTTCTACTTTTATGTTGTTATTCACATAAGGGAAAAAAATAACATCACTAATGCATATGGAAAAATAACTTCAAACCTCAGTTCATGGATTTTAAAAAAAGAAACTGAACAGCGCAAAAAAAAAACCACCAAAAAAAATAGCATGAAAACATTAAAATACATAATATTGCCAAAATTTACTTATGAACACTGCAATAAAAAAGTTAAACAGTGATAGTCTCAGTAATATTCAGCTGTGCAAAAAAAGAAGTGTTTGAGAGCACAAAAAGCCGTGTCAGAATTACCACTACCTCATCTCTCTTCTTCGCCAAAACATGTACGTGTATGTTCATGTGTATATATACACACACACATATACACACACACACTCTAGATATATATTCTATAGGGAATTTCAATTCTAAATTCTAGTCCCATTTTAGCTGATAATTGTTGCTGGTTTTGAAACTGGCGGCTGTTCCAGAATGTGGGCCAAATAGTAGATATAAATATTGCTTCTCAGAAGATAAAATATGCAACAAAATACTGTCTTACTGCATTGGTATCTCATCCAGTGAGTCTACACTTCTGAAAGAAATAAACCAATGCAAGATGCACAGCATCCTTCTGTCCTTAATAACTCTTAGACACAAAATATTACAGAAAGTAACTTATTTCTCAGAGCTGCAATCCCTGCACAAATCAGCATATGTGAGATATGTTCTAAAATGAAAAGTGGATAGTAATAAATATATCACTGGGTGGAACTTCACACTGACTAGTGCTCCTTGAAATCACTGTAAAGCAAACATGTTCTGAGTTATAATGTTTTCTTTATTTAACTGCTAAGCAATCAGCCAAACCTGGTATTAAGAACCGAACTCTTTTTTTTTTCCACTTTCAGGCTTCACCATCATGACAACACCCTTTAAGGTTAGATACCAACGGCATCTGTAATACCCACAGCTTGTGCTCTCCATGTCAGCACTGTAGTTCTCCACCTGTGTCCACAGCTCCACCCTGATGTGACAGTGAATGGGATGCAGCTCCCTCCAGCCTGTGTCCATTCAGTATGGCTATCTTACGTGAAAAGCAATATAGAAGTACTGGATAAACGAATGAAACAGTGCAAAGAAAGAAGAGGGTATCGTTTTTACAGAATTAGTTTTCACAATAAAATTATGCCCATAAAAGAGTAAGAGCCATAAGAAGCTCCAGTATGCCCACGCCTGTTCTGTACTGGGAGCCCAGAACTGGACACAGCACTCAGATGTGTCTCACCGGTGCTGAGTAGAAGGGAAGGACCACCTCCCTCAACCTGCTGGCTAAGGCTCCTCCTAACGCAGCCCGGATGCCAGTGGGTGGCCAGGGCACTCTGCTGGCTCTTGTTTGACTTGTTGTCCACCAGGACCTCCAGGTCTTTTTCTGCAAAGCTGCTTTCCAGATGGTCAGCCCCCAGCCTGTGCCAGTGTCAGGGGTTATCCCTCCCAAGCGGCAGGACCTGGCATTTCCCTTTGAACTTCGTGACATTTGAACTTCTGTTTGCCCATTTCTTCAGCCTGTTGAAGTTCCTCTGAATGGCAGCACAACCATCTTGTTTATCAACTGCTACTCCCAGTTTTGCATGAGGATGTTAGAAGAGACAGGGCTGAAAGCCCTGCTAAGACAGTATCTGACATCAGGGGTCAGGAGGCTTCTGTGGAGTTCACATTTTGTTCTGTGTGTCTTATTGCTTTCACTATTTGTCTTAGGAAAAAGGACAAACTATCTGAAATCCATCACGTTACCGAGTCACCTTGCATACCTTAAATGAACAAATAAATAAATAAATAGATAAGATACAGTCTTTTATAAGACAGTTAAGAGCAACAACTGCTACTGATTAATATCTGAAACAAGCCTTATAGTCCCAGTGCACAGACTGGTCATATGCAAACCAATGCTCATCTTCTGGTCCCAGTTTCTGTGGTCAGTAGTGGTAGGTTATGGAAAAAAGGCTTGTCTCCATGAATACAAAGGATTTTTATTCTTCAAATACAAAAGCATTACAGAAGTCACAAACTCCTATTGTGGAAACATCACAGATTGCTTACTGAATAGGAAAAAATTTAAAAGTTCCCCATAGAATCATAGAATGGTTTGGGTTGGAAGGGACCTTAAAGACCATCTAGTTCTGACCCCCCTGCCATGGGCAGGGACACCTTCCTCTAGACCAGGTTGCTCAAAGCCCCATCCAACCTGGCAATCTAAGCAATTGCTAACCTAAAGCAATCTAAGGGCTTCAAACTTTTGTACACCTATCTCTTCTCCATAACACATTTATAAAGATGCTTATATGCAGAGCTCAGAGAGGTGATGCTGAACAGATTCCGAAAGTCACTGAATGGTTTTAATTATACACAATTTTACAATTTTCATTTTTGACTACCATATATGGGTATTGTAATTCACAACTCTTGAAAAATCCATGCAGCTTAGCTCAGAAAAGATCAATCGTGTTGGTAACACCATTGTATCCCTGCATAATTCTCATTTGGGATTTACATCCTCATTACCCTTATTTGGGATTTACCTCCCAATCTCCATTTTTTCATCCCTTTCTGGAAGATGTTTTATGCAAAATCTTTTGAAGTGCTTGTATTGTTTATTCTTAATTTAAAATTTTAAATTAAGTTCAGATTGTCAAAATGCTGACTTCCTTAGCATTTTAGGTTAATTTTAATAAATTCTTGGGCACTGAAGATGATGTGTGCAATGCATCCAATTATTAAGAGGGGTGTTTGTACTCAGCCTGGGGAAGCTTACAAAGCATCGATCTAAATGTTATTTCTCTTATCAGGTGTTCTCTTAACAGTGTGTAGCAGAGGAGCTGGAAGGCCGGTAGATAGCAAAGCTACCTATAGTTTTGTCTCAAGCTGAGATTCATCAATCTGCCACCAGTTTCTCTCATAAGCGTACTATTAAGAATGATCATCCTCTACCTATTTTACTCTGTCATTTCACTCAGTCTTTAAAAGTAACAGGTTCGTAGTTAATCTGCATCGGAGGCTATTTCTGAACTTAATTCTGAGCCAACCGTCAGGAGATCTCTAGGATGGCATTTCCAATGTCAAACAGAAACCTGATTTACATGCATTTTACTGCATGACTTCCAAAACCTCAGTCCCAATGCCAGTAAGTGCACTCCACTTTTTGGCATGAGCCCAGACTTATGAGCAGGAAAACAGACTGTCACCAAAATGTAAAATTAGTAAGAACATTCCAAAGAGTACTTGCTATGGATTTTGAGCAACCGACTGGGAAAGTTTGTAACACTAAATTTTGTGCAGTATTTTCACTTTGGTAACCTCTAATAATTTTACTTCTAGAAATACTAGAAAAAAATAAAAATAATCCATAGGTAATCATTATAGCACAATGTTTACTGAACTAACTAAACTGAACTAAACCAACTTCTCCTATATATCCAAAATATGCTTAAAAACAATTGAAAACTGCATCAGCTCACATTTAAAGGAGAAGGCAAATTTTATCACCTGAAGCCTCACTCCTTTTCTGGAAAGCCAGTAAGTAAATTAACAATTTTAAGGCAGAGCTTCCATTGCAAGCAATTATTACAATAAATCACATTACGTCAATCCATTTAAAATACACTACTTATCAGTTACTATCGGACAAACAAGTATTAACCCACTATGTACAGCTTATGTTCCATGATTTTCAGAATTCCCCATCTCAGTCTGTGAACAGTTCACAGGCTTTCTGGTGGAACCAAAACATTTCTCACAGAAGACAACATTAGCATATGCAGCACATTGCTGAAATTAAAGATCAACACTTAGTTGCACCTTCTAGCCTTACCTGGCCATTCCCAAGGATGCCTGTGGATCCTAAACTGCACTCCTCCATCTGAACCCAATTAACAAACTGAACAATAAAAAAAAAATTAACATCTTACAGGACAGATCCTGAAAATAGCATCCCTGTTCCCAATCTTAAATGGTATTTTCTACATAAGTTGCCTTCTGGACCCAGCCTGTGCAGCTCAAGTTTGGAGGCTTTAGCTTTGTATTAGCACTGTTGCATAATCTCAGCTCCTCAAACTGCAGCTGTTCTCTCCCTTCCTCTTGTCATTTGAAGGGAAGGGTTTTGGAAGGATGTTCTCAAACTCCACAGCAGTTTCTAGCAGTTACACACAATCGTCGTCTCTTCTCCTTTAATCAAGGGTTTATCTAGGTTCAAACAACCCATGTTAAAACATATGAAGTATTACGTCCTTCAAGCTCAGCTATTTGCGGCCACACCCCCCCGAAGGGTACAGGATGCTGAAGCCCCATCCTCCCTCCACTTCCTTCCTCGCCTTGTCCAAGGGAGGATTCCGAGGCACAGCCACGGCCCCGCAGCGTGGGGCGGGCTGATGTAAACAGGAGGATTGTTAAATCCTAGAAATGACGGCAAGGCAGCCACAGCAACGAGCACAGCAGGATCTCGCTGGAAATACTGGCTTTTGTTTACTCAGTATTTTGTTCTCCGGCATGACTTCCCCACAAATCCAGTCATTTCAGAGAGGACGAGACTGCTCTGTGACATTTGGCTGGGATGAAGCTGCCTTTAACCCAGGATGACTCTGCACTGGGCAGTCCTGAGCAGAGGGATAAGCAGGTGGCAGGGAGCTGCTATTACTACCTCTCCTCTTTCAGGTTGGTAAATGCCACCTCAGCGCTGGGGCTCAGACACGGCTTGGTTTTGCCAGATGCTCTGACTGCTCACAAGCCTCCTGGTGGGTGCTGGCAGTCGACCTACAACTCCTTCAACTTACGGCAAGGACCCGAACCGTGCCAAAGCAGCCCCAGTACCACAAGAACAAAAAGGGTACTTAAAGGTATCTTTGCAATCTGGTCCATGGTCTGCAGATCGAGTCCTTTGCAGCACACATTTTATGAAACTGTACACTTGCGGAACACTAGGTTCAAGCTCTCAAAGAAAATCTTGATTTTCCTAGTAATAATCAGATAAAAAAAAACAGAGAGGGAAAAAAAAAAAAAAACAAAACCACCCTCTGACAGGACTATTTATTCACACTTGGCTTGAAGACTTTCCAAAAAATGCTTCCAGTCAAAGAAATTAAGATAGACTTTTTGCTAATGAAGAACTGAAACCTACTATATTCTTTATGTTTGCATGAGCACCTCTAGGAATTGTATTTTCAAAGGACAGGAGGGGAAAGAACAGCAGAACTGGACTACTGTAAGAGAAATTTAAAACACTGCTGTGTACTAAATGGCTGGAAACTGTTCTCTCTTGAATGCCAACTGAGCAACCCCCCAAAAAATTGAGAAGAACAAAATTCTTGGACAGTCTTAAAAGCTACCTAAGCAGCTACTAGATCCTACTACATGCTAGCACAGATCTCTTTACTCTTCATACCACTTTGGCAAACCTGGACAGTAATGAAAAAATAAGACACAAGTCTTCAGCTGAGAAAAGCAGGGGCAGAAAAGTAAGAGGTGGAGAAAGGTACAACAGGTGCTCCAACACCCTCACGTAGGAGAGAGGCAGCTGTTTGGGCTCTCCATGAAGGTGATGGTGCACTGCCATGGTGCACTCTGAGCTCCAACCTAGACAAAAATATTGCGTTCCGGTGACACAATCCTGCCATATTAGCAGTGAGGGATCATCATCATCTATATTCAGATATTTAATATCATGACCCAGGGTCAAAAAACGCAGGGAGGTGTTTGTTCCTCACTGCACAGCAGCAATTTGTTCCCTGGCACAACTAAAATTAAGGTTCACGTACTTCCGCTTACTGCGCCTGCGCTGTGGGCAAGAAGAGGAAAGACTGCATGCGCATTCCCTCAGGTGCCCTCTGTGACCCCCTACGTACCACATATGTTATGTTGCTGACATTTATTGCGCTCTATCACTTTACACAGCAAGAGCAATTATTTGTTTTTCTACCTGTGACTGACAGGATGATCAGGAATAAGCTGTATTTCTCTAACACTTCACTCCTACTTCAGCTGCAGAAGCAGAGTAAAGTTAGAAGCCGTACCATACACCCCATCCAAACACAAAACAACAAAACCTTTTTGCTATTGAAGCTTAAATTAATACAGTGGCAAGATCCTTGCTCTCATTTTCATACACCACCTTTATTCTGACTCTGGCCGTAAAATGGATTATTTACTTCTTTTTCAAGAATTGTATTACTACATTTTGTTTCCTTCTATATGTACACTAGCACTTCAACATGGGGATCAGAGCACCTCCATGTGCCCACACACAATGTGATATTTCAAGGCACAGCAGCAGCTGAAAGGATTAGTTCACTAGGATGCAGGACAAAGATATTGCAAAAAAAAAAAAACCAAGTCCTTTTTTCAGACATACGACACAGTACAATGGCAGGAATAAAGTGGAATTCCACTTCTCCGTATTCAAAGACATCATTGAAATTCAAAGCATTCAAAGACAAAAATAGATCCTTTCACCCATCTCACTGGCAAAAATTCAAAAGCGTAACAATAGGAAGGAAATGACCTCAAGCTTAACCTCTTTCCTGAAAATCTTATTAATCCTCCTCCATAAGACGATATGCATTTCATTCCCATCTACACTTCAGGTTTCACATATGTACCAGCACCACGGCTCAAGTGCTGCATGCAGCATGGGTCACCATCTGGAAGCCGGATCCTACACAACATACGTACACAACACTTGGGTGTTTCTGCAACGCACCACAAAAGACCAGATACTACAAGAAAGGCATAACATTAGACAAAAAATTAAGCTACAGAACAACACTGAATACTCTGACAGATAGTACACCATGCCCTTAGCTATAAAGACCATTAGATACTTGATCATATTGTGGATACTTGATCATATTAGTATCTTTGCAAAATGCTAATAAATCACCTACCATTTAGTTCACTGAGGTCCAGCTGGCTGTACGTGGGGGTAAATACAGCATGGGGGATGCTTCCACCTCCTCCCAAAGGAAGCATCATGCAGTTGAGGCAAAAGCTGCACCACCTCTCATGTCAACTCACAATCATCTCAGCTGCTGATGGTTTGGGGAAAGTGATGTCTGCAGGAGATGGAGACAGCCTGCTCCTCAGGGGGAAAGCCGAAAGCTGGGGCCACCAGGCAGGGAACAGTTTGGAAATTCAGATTTAGGTCACCAATGGCTGCTAAAGTTGAACTACACTTAAAATCTTAACGTACTAGACCCAGTGAGCTATCATATTATAAAGATGAGAGAATAGGAGGATAGCAAAGATGCAAGCAATACACTGAGGAAAAGAGGAGCCTGTATCTCTCCTGTAGCATCACCCTTGACACTTTCAGAAATATTTTGGAGTTTTGTTTTTTGGGGTTTTTTTTGTTTGGTTTTGGTTTTTGTTTTGTTTGTTTGTGTTTAAGAACTCTGCTCTGTCTCGCACCTTGTTAAAACTCCAATACAAACCCATCTTCACAACCATAGTTCCTTCTCAATACATTCCTCTCTGTGATATCCAGTTCCCCATCATATCCCCAAACGCATCCCAACACTCCCATGACCTTGTAGCCTAAAGGTGATCATCTCCTGCTTTTAATGGTAGCAAGTCCAAGAAAAACAAAGAACCCTTTGTGTGTACAAGTATCCTAAAGGCCTGTTATTCTGAGACAGGACTGTTTAGCAAATCTAGAAATACAAGCCATTTTTCCTAATTAACTGTAAAAGGTCATTTTGTGAGTAAATACTGTCACAGCTAAATTTAAACAACAAAAAAAAGCTGTTATCTAAGCTTTTCTGTGTTATATTTAATCTGCCAGTCTAAGTTTATTGTGGAATGTTTTTCATCATTTTCCTTCTCAACCGCAGCCTTATATGGTGTCAGATAAGCACTTGTTTGCTGGCAATGCATGAGCTGCTGAGCTTGCTTGAGCCGCACGCAGAAGAGGATTGCAGCTTCCCAGGAATAAAGGGCATGCACTTTTATCTGTGACCACGTTCCCATCACAAGTCTTTGCTAGAAAAGCTAGAAAATATAACAAAGTATTCCTGCTGTGGAAGGCATGATACCAGCAAAGCTGTGCTTTTGTCAACATAGCCTATCCTGCCCCCAGATAAATTCTGTTGGTAAATACACATTTCCAACAAAAGCACAATTTTGCTAGCGCAGCTGCACTTACAGAGATGGCTTTCTCTGGTGTGGCTGTCTTGGTACAGATCATATGTAATCTCACAGCCTGTGGAAAAAGTGAGGGGTCATTTATTTCATGGCCTTCATGCTGCGTTTTTTTTATGGACCAGCAGCATCTGGTCATGTATGCACATACCCAATACAGAAAGGCATCAGAGAAACTGGGGGGTTTGCTTTGTGGTTGTTTTTTTTTTTCTGATCAAATATTTCTCAAGTGGAAACAATGGAAATCACTTCAGGAAGGGCCAGATAGTTATGGCAGCCCTGTCGAGTCTGCCATTGGGGTCAGCAACCCCATTCCTCTCCCTCCTTCATAGCCCCAAAATGCACTTGGAACAATTCCTCCTCTGCAAGGAGATCATTATTGTAACTCAGTCTGCTGCTGCTCTCTGACAATGGCACATATTTTAATTTTCTGAGAACTGGAATATTCAGGCTAGTTAAAAGTTTGGACAGCACTGAGTGGCCCATAATATATACAAAATCAGACTGAATGATGTAATGATCTCTTCTGGGTTCAATTTTGGTAAAATTTATGCTAATCTGAGAACCATTACTAGCTCATAAGCTAAACTTAAATACACTTTATTCCACATGTAATTCTCCTGCAACTGACTTACCCTTCAAAAAGAGGTTTTTCTTGTGGAACTGTCAGCAAACACAATTGCCATAACTAAGAGGCCTTAAAATAGAGTCAATAAGACTGTGTGCTATTTTTACTTTTTTGTTTGTTTGCAAACCTAAAAATAAAACACCATTTTGAATCATTACGAAATGTACACCTGCCCTTTAAACATCACATGCATCACTGAAATGCGCACGTGTAAATAGCACAAAAGGCTAGAAGAGATCTTTAAAACACACACGTTATTTCAAATCTCTATTTTGAAAAAATTTGAAAGTGTCTTTTGTTCTATTTATATTTATGAAATTTTAAAATCAGATACCAGCAAACAAGTACTTGGCAATTGTCCACCAAAACTTACTGAAAAATTAGGCTTGAGTACTCACTATTTTTACAATTACATTTTGTGATATGCCTCATGTTGGCTACCCATGAAGCAGAATAAATTTATTACCAGCATATTTGCTATTAATTATCTGTAGGCTTGCACAGAACTTTTTCCAGTTTCCTTCTTTCCATTTTGTCCATCCTTCTGCTCCCTTTTCCTCCAGCCGCTTATACAGTAGAAGAAACTACCCCACTTTATAAGGCATTTACAGTAGTTCTGGTAGATTATTATCAGAACCCCTAACAGTGGTAAGATGGGTACCCTAAGAAGTATCTAAGGCAAATATCAAGCCTGTTACTACCCATATAAACTACAAAACTTCCTGCCCTAATTAACAGGAGCCATCCCAGCCCTAATTATCAGCAGTCATCCTACTTCCCATGCCGTACAACTTAATGATGAAATGTGAATACTTTAAAATTTCACATAAACTTTGCAAACAGTTTTTGACAAGTATTGTGCTTACTTCCTTTATTTATGCTCTGATCCTAAAACTCAGATGATGATATATTATAAGAAACTATAATTTATTATTGAAGTTTTCAGGTTAATAAATTTATCAAGTCAAAAACCTCAGCTGACAGATGACCCTTGAAACTGCTGGAAAGCCAGAACTAGTTATTGATCACAGTAATCAGCAATAATTTTAAAAACCCCATTCTAACTAAGTGACACAAATTCCTCAATTTCTGCAATTATCTTCTACAAAAACTGACCTGAATTCACTGGTGCGTTATGCATTTGATGTTCTTTTTTTCCATTCATATTCTAACAGACATATTACTGGCAGAATTATTTACATTTTAGCAAGTGTTAGAAAATATTCATACAGCACAAAGGATGAGCTCAATTACTTCAGATCAGAACTGTCACCTACTGTATGTGCAACATCTTGACCAGCAAGACCTTCCAGGCACTGCAGAGATACAGACAAACACCAACCAACCATAAGCAGCTACACCTGAAAAGTAACTTCATGATCTTTGCTCATCAAAATAAAGGAACCCATCAGCACAAGAGGTGTGTCACTGAGCGAAAGCTTGCACTTCCAATCCTCAACTCATGTCACAACTTTTAATGAAAGAGCCATAGGCCCAAATAGATTCATTAGGTATATGTAATAATTCTGAAAAGATCTTTATTTGTATTTGTGCAAATTGCAAGCAAACAAAAAGGCTAAGTTCAGTAAATGTATTTCTTTTCTAGGACAGAACAAATAGTAAGCAACTCAGAAGAAAGTACAAGAGATAAAAGGTATGTATTTCTTCTTAAATCCCCATAAGGGTATAAAGTATCCCAATGAGCTGAAATCTCATTTGCAGGGAGCTCTCAGGCGTGTAATGTGAAGGAGGTGCTCCCTTGCCAGATGGCATGTTCTGCTGATGGCCACGGAGGAGAATGAGCGTAACCACAAAAACAACTTAAGTGTTTTAACTGCCCACATATGCATACCCTCTGCCAGTCATCAAAAGTGGCTTTTTGTGCAAGTGAAAGTTTCACCCAGAATCACTGAAAGTTTTCCGTAAGATTTTTATTAAAAAAAGATTAATTCATCATTGGCAAGAGAGTAAAACTCAGAGCACAAAACATTCGGAGCCACAGAGACAGCATTACCCAAAGAGCTGACCCAGCCTTTGCACACAACGGTCCACCAGCCACTTTTATGGCCAACTAGTTGAGTGTCTTTATTTTGGTCTTGATAGTAGGTCCCACCTCCCAAAGCTCTATTATCTTTCCTGGAATGAATCAGCAAGGAGCAAAGTCAGTGCCAGACACACTCCCCAAAGGTCCTGAAAGGGGCGGGAGAGAGAGCGTGCGCAAGTTTGTTTTCTTTACTGCAAGGGAGGAAGGCTAAACCAAGAAGCCCTAGATGCAGTATACCCACAGAACAGATAAAATGCCCAGAAAAAGAAATTTTCCTACATACAGCAGCTGACATCTAGGGATCCAGGAGGTCAGTTTGGGTTTTGCCTTCTCAAATGGTTGATGGTTTGAACCCTGGAACTATTGCAATGGCACAAGTATCTCTGGATTTCCAGCAATGTGGCATCCCTTCAACAATGGGTGGAGACAACTGATTCATCACTGAAAGGAGAGGAAAGACTGCCTCCGGATTCCTCAGCTTCGCTTTTGATTGCACTTGATTATGGCTTGCAGTTTCTGACATTGTCTGTTCAATAGTCTTCCTAATCTGTTCCAGCCTTCTGAAAGTAACAGTATCAGCTGGCATTTCATTCTCAGTGTTCAAGTCCATTCCCATGACTAATATAGAAACATTTCTAAAAAATGTTTTTCTCTTTGCCAGTTCCAAGTGATTTCTCACTGCCTTTTAGAAATCCTCCTGATAACTAAAAGTTGTCAATAAAATATGTCTCTGCAGCACGCATCTCTTAAGGATCTTGTGGGATTTAATATTCCCTTAGCAGCTGTTATTTTTTAAGTTTATCTTCAATATTATTAGCTCTTTAAGCAGGAATGCAAACTAGTCTATTGTTGTCATCTGACAGTAATAGGTTTCTTAGGGAATTTATTAGAAAGTCAGAGAGCTTGCTGGTTTGGAATACAGAAAAATATTTTACCTAAACAATATACCTTTTTCATACTTCAACTTTTCAGTAATCTAAACCAAATGTAAAACCCACTAACAAAAACAGGAAACAGCCCAAGAATACGAGTTCTAACCCAAGGTAGAAACAGGCATCAACACTTCCCTCTCGTGCCTCTATTAAAGAGTGAACCCATTAACTATGATATTGTGGGTACCTCTGCATAAGCAATTTCTCCTTTCCTTTCTACAAACCACATAACCTCTACCTTAAGTAAACAGTAACGTCCTCCTATTTTATTTATATATGTATACGTTTGCTAAGGCATCCAAATGCTTGATAAGTAATGCTGTGGAAAACCTACAGATAGAGAGGAATAATAGGTCAGCATAAAGAGAGCACATCCATGCAAGCAGTGTGCTAAGGAAGGCTATTAAAGGAATATGCTGAATCACTCTATTCTTCACTACCTTTTTCACCATTACCACTTATTTTCCTGGCCAGCTACACTTTCCACCTCCCCCTCAGTACCTCATGATGACAAGATCTAATGGCAGATTCCTCATCTTGTAGATTTTCCATTGCTGAAAAGCTCTTCCAGGCTCTTTACAGTCTCTTCACCTTAAATAAGTTTATTCCAAAAACTTTTTTGTGACCTGGCATAAAAGCAGTCCTAAACATTATAACATTTTAAAAATTATTAATGAGGCCATTGCTATTATTTGACTTCAAATAATAGTTGAGATGCTTTACCATTGCGATAAGTATTTCATACTCTTTTGAGTATGAATCTGACCAGATTTCTCCTTTTACCTACCTCTTGCTTTTGATGATAAGGATTCAGGATTCACTTTAGATTTGATATGGCTATTAATAATTAGCAGAATTAATACATTATATAGGATACTCTGAGTTCATTATGAAGCCCAGCAAAGCTCTAAGAAGTGAAACATCATCTCTAAGCATCTACTACTAATGTTGCACCCGAAAAAAAACATTTTAAATGTTCCCAAAGACATGTATTATTCCCTTACTGGTAGATGACAACAGCCAGTACTACTCAACACGGTTGTGTACATCCAAGAAGCAGGCAAGCAATACACAAAAAGAACAAAAAAGAAACCTATGGGTTTAAAAGTATATAAAAATGCTTTCTTAAACAAAAAAAATGCTGTCCAGATTGGTAATATTGCACTTAACTGCACAATTTCATACAGTGAGCTCTGATCCTGAAAACTTTGTTAATACAATTTGTGAACTGAGTCCCTGGGGCATACTTTTCAGCTGAGCTGTGGTTTCTGCATTTTTGTATAATTTTATATTGTATGTCATTGATTACTCGCAAACATAGGCTATCCCATTTTGGGATCTGGCACTAGCATGCTGACGTTGCAGAATTTAACAGCACAATTAAGGAAACACTGGAGACGCCACGAGAGGGGTTTCTTGGATGAGCATATGACTGAAATCTGACCCAGTTGACTTTTCAGAGGCACATTGTGGTTTTTTCGGTCATTTCCACCAAGCAATATAGTGTGATTATACACTGTATCAATATTCAACTAGACACAGGATAACCCAGAAATAGTTCAGGAGCGCAGCACATTCTAAATTTGCACATACGCTTTCAAAGATGCTATTTTTGCAAGGTATACAGGCACAGGAAATCTAATTTGTTCACTTCTGTGTCGGTGCCTGCATACTTGTACTGTCCCTGACCTGATTCAGGTTCCCTTGGACTGCAGCCTGGGGCTTGTTTACTTGACAGAAATTCACAAGTTTTTGTCAGTTCTTTGATGAGGAGACCAAATCAATTTTTTCACGGTGGTTGTAGCCATTTACTTTTGCTCATTTTCTCTACCACAGTCTGGATACCATCCCCTATGCCTCAACCCGGAGCTGCAAGCAGGTATGTATGCTGACCTGCAAGCCAATCTTGTGTTGAGCACTGTTTTTCTTTCCCACATTTCTGCCAAATACATTACAATCAATAATTTATTCAGATTCTTCAAGAGGGACACTTCTACTAATGCAATACTTTTTTTTTTTTTTTTTAATAAACCATGACTATTCTGCCCTTTTGCTTGCCCTTGCTAAGAGGAACGCAGCACCCGTTCCCTCCCCAGAGGTCACAGAGCCCCAGCCTTGCCAACTCCACAAGAACTGGGAATGATTCAATAAAAAATAAACTACAAAAGGAAGGAGTCAGATTTCACACCAGGAAAGCACAGAGGGTTGGAAATATTTACAAGGAGTTGGAAAGAAACTGTAACAGATATACCACATGATACTCTCTTGCAAATATCCCAAAAATGGAGGGAAAAAATCCACCACTATCCTAAATCGTCAACACTATGAACTGGGACTGCTTTACAACTACTCATGATCATAGTTGTTTTTTGGGGTTTTTGGTTGGTTCCACCACCCCCTTCCCATTTCACCCTCTTCAGAATAACTAAGAAATACCTGTGTTCCTCTTTCAGACAAGATTTCAGCTGCATTGAACGCCGGGACAAAACCGCTGTGGAACTTGCAGCTGCAACTCCCAATACATACTGCTACTTCACTCCTACAGGTCATATTAAAAAGCTTATAAATCGAAGTATCAAACTACTGTGGCCAACGCTTATGCTCTAAGAAGAGAACTGTAGCAAGTCAATTGTTCATGCAAGTCATGGACAAACACTGACAACTAGAAAACCAGAGGCAGAGACCCGCACCATCTTCTGACTCCCTCCCTTTGCAGGGTGGGCTGCGGAGGGGCCAACTTTAAGATAGAGCATCGCAGTTGGATTTTTATTTCATACCTGCATTTATCCAACTCTCATTGTTTTGAGACATTTTACATGCCAACAGGGTCAACTCCTTTGCAGTTACTCTGCGCTTTCTTCTCTCCATGGCAATCTGCATGTATTCAGATTTTTCTGGAGTGCCTAAAAAGCCGACAGTGTATGTCATGTCTGTTTGGAGATGTGGTATTTATTGCTTGCATCAGGGACTTTCTCTGTAATACACTAAAGCAGGGCAAGCTGATCAATTACTGTTGCATCCAAGTTCAAAGTTCAGATCCAGGTCCAGGGCAAGATGTCAAACTTCTTAAAAATTCAGGATCATCTGGTTTTACTTTTGGTTTGGCTCATCAGAGAGAAAATCCCAAATCATGACGTCTGACGCTGGCTTCCTCATTTCTGTCCCTGAGTTGCTGCGTAATTCTTGGGAAGCAAAGAAAATCCCGAAGCCTTGCATACCTACTGCATAAGACATATATGTTACTAAAATGGTGTCCCCTTACTTATTTTTAAACTAGCTATGTAGGATCCAGTCAGTTGCCAGCACAGTGACTCAGCAAAGGCCCGTGCAGAGAAACTGCCTGCCGGGACTCTTGCAGCCCCGAAGTGGGGAGGCCAGGTCGTGGGCCTTTCCTCACAGAACCTGCCTCCGGTGGCTGCAGGACATGCAGGACACCATCAGAAAGGGCTCCTGAAAGTCAGAGCGATTAAATAAGGAGAGAAGCACATTGCCTATGCAGCCTTCAGATCTCAGGATGCTATTTTAGGAAAGCTTGGTAGTCCTCAACTTTACATTACTCCTCTTAATTCACACTCAAATTCAGCGACGTCCTTAATTTCGCATTAGAGGTTCTGCCTGTCACTTCCCAACCTGCACCTCTCTCGCGCTGATACCCACGAGTCTGAAAACGCGCCCAACATTCCTAACAGCAAAGCTGAGGCGCTCCTTTGGGATATTTTCTCCCAAATCCTTTTGGAACATGGAGTATATATATAATAGATTTTCAGAGAATATGCATAAATGAGTATCCACAAACTATCAAGGGCATCTATGATTTTGAACACAGTATCCTCTATTCAGAAAGCAATTTATTTCAGGAGGTTGACTCATTTCCTTAAAGCTTTTTAAGCTATCTGTTGTGACTGAAAAAAATTCAGAAAATTTAGAGGTACTCAAGGAAATGAGCCAACACATCCTGGAAGAAATTCATCCAATACACACACAATAAGATAAGTCAGCCTTAGATTTCTAAAGAAATGAGCAGGAGGAAGTTCTAAAAGAACCTGAAATATTTTCTGTGAAATACAGTGTTTGTTTCCCATCGTCTTAACTCTCCCTATGTCTACTTTAAAAGCAACGTACTATAGCTAATCAGGAAGGTGAAGTGGGTTTTGTTGTTCCCCCCCCGGCAGGGACAAAAAACCTTCCCTGAAATAGTTTAGTGAATCTCTCCAATATTTAAATTAAAAATATTGCTGTCATTATGCCTCAGAACTTTATTTCAGATCCCTGGTGCTTACCCCCAGGGGCATGGGGTCCATGGTCAAACTACACATCCCAAGATGAAGCCTTTTCAGTGAGATGCATAATGCACCACAGAACCCCCTCATTACAGAGCTCTGGGGACGCTGGCTACCTGGAGGTCATCACCCAGGGACAAGGAAAGAAAAAGTCCCTATGTTCAAGGGTCTCCAGCAATGTAATCAAATGCACCATCTTGGAAAAGCTCAACTCTGAAAACAAAAGCAAAGAATCAGAAACAATACTCAAGGTCAGATTGGACGGGGCTCTGAGCAACCTGATCTAGTTGAAGATGTCCCTGTCCACGGCAGGGGAGTTGGACTAGATGACTTTAAAGGTCCCTTCCAACCCAAACTATTCTATTACTCTATGATTCTATGAAACTTTTTACAGTGTTTCCAAGAAGCACTCATCTCCAGGGTTTCATGTTTCTGAATATCTGAAATCATGACAGGAACAAATGAAGAATCCATTTGCCAAACAATAAAGATTTCATTAAATAGTAGTTATTACAAATTGCTTTTGTCCTTCTCTGGTTTCTCACGTACTTGTGAAGCATGAAGAGTGCAACTCAAGTATTCTGAGTATCCTCAGTCATCATTGGATCATTCATTCATCAGTGGAACAAGCCAGTTTTCCATTAAAACTTTTCTATGCCATTGTCTATCAGACATGAATTTAGCAGCATGACAATGCTGAACAGATGCCTTTGGCTAGACATTTACCAAGTGACAATATATGTCCATGTGCTGGGCTAGCAAAGGTGCTAAGCCTCTTCTTTCACTCGGGAGGCTCACTCCATATGCACATACAGCTTTTGGAAATGCAGCATGGTCCAGACGTGGTACTGAATCTCCAAGAACACATTAGCATCAGCAGCCAGTTCTAAGAGGCACTCATCAACACCAACCCACTCTTGGAGAAATGATCAACTGGGGCTCTCACAAGGGAGGGAAACTGCACCCTGAGTTTGCAGCACAAAGTCACTCTTCACACAGATTCAATCAAGACAATAAAATCTCTGTGCCTCCTTCTCATTTTCTCCATTACTCTTGACAGTCTTTAGAGTTTGGATCAGTGTCTGTTCAGTCTTTCCAGTTGATTTCCTTGGACTTAATTTTTCTATTTGATGACTTCTCTGCATCAGAATATCCCTTGATCCTTGTATATAATTCGTCATCTTTAACTGGTCTGGCAAACAAAGAGGTTTCCAAACCTTAGCATGCCCCTTTGCAATCCACTAACTCCATCATACACAAGTTCTTAACATGCCAGTCCCAACATCCAGAAATATTTCATTGTTTTAAAGCTTTTATCTCATACAGGAAAGCCGAGATTCAATTGCTCTTCTAGTGACGTAGTTTCACATTGCAGCTAATAGTTCGAGCCAGCGAGTGAGCCAACGGCCGGTGGAGAAGCAGCCTCACAGTGCCTCCTGCCATGCTCCGCCAGACTAAACAGTCAATTAGCTGCACAATGTCAGATCAGCAAGTATCCACAGGAAAACTATAACCAAATTAGATGCAACCCAAAACTACACTGAAAGTCAGTGGGTTTTTTGGGGGGAGAAGGTGTTAGTCTTCTCTAGGGCAAGGCAGATTCAACTTCTTGATCATCTTAAGGATTTTTCCCATTCAGACTCCTCCTCNCCAGCCGAAACCAGGACACCTTAACACAAGAAATACCATATAAAAACACGAGAAGTAGTACAAAGGCAGAAAGAGAGACCAAGTGAGAAGCTGTATACAGACTCCCCAAACCAATAGAAACAAAAATTAAAAATGTGTGGAGCTGGGGGAGGGAGTAAAATAATCATTTCATCATTTCCTACTTCAAATTAGCTTTTTTGTTTGTTTGCTCACAGTACCCAGAATATCCCAAACCTAAATTTTGACATATTTCCATAGAACCTTCTATGAAAAGAAACTGGGTGGAAGGAGCAGAAATGGGATTTAGAGAAAAACAAAACAAAACAAAAAAATCACACACAATGCAAGCCAATGTATTTCCCCCTCAAAAAAAACCCAAAAAAAACCCCAAAAAAACACACGAAGATCTCTTGTTTCAGGTTATGTAGCTTATTAGCAGAAAGTTAATTTTCAGAATGAAATTGCTCAACCTTTGTCTGAGAAAAAAGAGAACTGGAGTAATGCTAAGTGGTAATTCAGATCCTTGAATAGTGAGTAAGTGAGACCTCTAAAGAGTGAGTTCGTCCTACTCCACTTCTTATCTTTCAAGAATCACAACACACTAGTTTTAGCTTAACGCAGTTTTTAGATTGATGTACTTCATATCCAACTACCCAAACATAGCTTCAATTTGTTCACATTAACTGGAGTTTCTGGAGAATACGTATCTACAAGATTACCAAGACATTAGTAAATATTCTTGAGTACCAAATAACCTACCTCAAAGCAATTGTGGTTCATGCCCTAGCTAAATGAAAGGCTGTTTTCCATTGGAAATTAAAACAGTATTTTATGACAAAGTTTTGATGAACTATGTCTAACTGCACAGCAGTCCTAAGTAAAAAGACATTATCCAAGCGATAGCATCTTACTAATCTATTCTTCATTACCTCTCATGCAGTAGATGCAAAGAGTGAAAAAAGAGGTTGGAAGATTGCCCAGGATCTTTGCAGTCTACTTCAGCAGAAGAGAATTTAGAATTTTCAGGATAAGTTAACTCCAGAGTAATGCACTGACAGTATAAACAGCATTTTCCCTGTAATAACCAGAGAAACTGCTAACCGTTCTTCAGCACCATCAGAGTAATGGAATTACTTTTTTCCCCCCCATACATTGCCTGGATCTTTCTCTTCACACATATGCTTTATCAGTTTTGTAATGAGATGGATTATTTCTTCAGGGTTAAGATTTACCTCTTAAACAAAAAGGATGCCGATATAGTTACTTCTAGTCTAAAATCCTTATGTCATGAAGGTGAGAGTAGACAAAGCCAAACACTGCTTATGACAAGTACTAAACGTCTCTGCAGATTAAACTGAATGAGACCAAAGCTAAAAGAAACACAAAGGTCATGTTACAATTCTTTAGAAGCAGTATCATTTTACCATGCCAAATATCAAAGCCAATTGTATTAAAATCATCACTAGAAGTTAAAAAAGGAGATTTGCTTATTTAACTTTTTAGCACGAAAACTCAGAAGTAAAGAGCTTCCTCTCTCGCAGTGTTAACATACGACAGCAAAAAAGGACCACAAAACTGTGTAGACTAATGAAGGCAAAGAAGCTTTATTAACTTGTCTAAATATCTTGAAAGCACCTACAGATAACAACATTTTCATGATTTCTTTTAAATTCCTATCAGTAATTCCCCGGGACTCCGCAAGCAAAGAACAGAACGTAGAATTAAATGCGACTAAAGGCTCGCTAACTCAGCTACTCCCAGCAATACAAGTAAACCCAGAGCATAAATAAGTAATTACAAAAAAAGCGCAATCAGACTTGCACTCCTATTACAGCAGCCTACAAACCACATCCTATCACACCCTCTCTGCTGGGGTCACTGCTGCACGTTGCAGCTGAGCAGGTCCAGTGGCAAATTACTGCCCAAGAGAGAGTCCCTCTCACTCCTGGTTACAAACTCCTGCAGGGTCCCTGCAGCTACCCCTGCTGCTCTCCCTCATCCCACTTGAGATGTTAAATCATCATAGAGGTGTTTGTACTCTTGGAAAGTAAATGCTCTGCCAGCTTAGCTCTGCTCAGCCAATGGGCAGTAAACAGTAGCACCAAAGACAGTAATCTACACTAATCTGAAAGGTGGTAATTTTTATTTAACTGCTTGAGCAGGAGAGAAGGACAGTACTAAATTAAGTGTGCTGTAATTAGGACTGCTTTTCAAAAATCGAAATCTTATTTGCTAATGACTCAGAACATCTAGCCAAATGGACCACAAAAGCCATAAAGCTATTTGCATCATTTGGTGAAATGCCACTGAAGACAGGTGGGGTGTCTTTGATTTTACTTGCCAAAAACAAATCACGGGTATGTTTTTTTTAAAGGAAACTGGACAACGCACTTTTTATCCTGTTGCTCAACAAATTTACAAGTTAAAGAATACATTGAAGAAAGTGTTGTTGCCAGTACATTAAGTATTACCCCATCAATAACGCCTAAAATCTTATTCATTGTTGACTTTGGTAGATTGTTGCATCCTTATTCAGTACCTTGAAAGCAGCTGCCTGTCTGTAAGTCTACTAAAATTCAGAGAGGGATCTACGTTGAAAAATTTGTCAAACTGAATTTTCCCTCTCCCTGCAGGCTACCATCTGCTGAACTATGCATGAAACTTTATATAGAAATTAAACTACAGTGAACATAGAAAGATTTTTTTTTTTTTAATGAGGTTACTACTAGACAGTTATCTCAGTGACAACAGTATGTGCCTGCTATTGCGCTATAATGTTTTTCTATGCATATTTCATCTTAAAAAGCCAAACCCATTTAGGCTTGATGGGCTTCATATGCAAGAAAGCACTTCCACATTTGATGGCAAAGATAAAACAGTGATTAAGGTCCCGATCTTGCAAGGTACCGAATGGCTTCAATTTTTAGTCCTCTTCATAGATGATACCTAGTAGGTCCAAGCTTTCAGTTTTAATCTGTCACAAATTATCCTCAAGTGAGACTCCCCTCATGTGAACCACATTTATGACCATCAGATAAAGTTTAAATTCTCAAGGAAGGAAGCATTTCATAGAGCATGAGAGTTCCTACCATAATGAAAACTTTAAATGTCAACTGAAGAGCAACAATCACAGAATAATTGTCAGGGGAAACCAGAAACTGAATTTCTAATTACACTTTCTGTAAGAAAATGAGAAACTGGTGACCTGTATCCATCAAACCTTCTTCTGTATACAGTTGAAGAGGGCTTGATATTAAAGGTGACATGCAAAAAGAGATCAAGCTGAAACTGAATTCTTAAATATGTCCTTTAAGAATAAATATCCTTTGTCCATTTCCCTTACAATCTGATTATATATCCGCATAACTATGCAAGTTATTTTGAACATATTCTGTAAATTTTCAAAATAAGCTCCATTATATTCACTTAACACTTTACAGTACCCATCTTGCTTCTTCTAGGCAAAGTAACAAATCTTTGTTGTATCTTTTCCTCTTCTCCTTACTACAGTACCTGGGAAATTACTACATTATTTTTATGGAAATTGGAGGTTCATTTTTTGCATTACTGCACATTGGGATATAAACGATTAATTTACTCCCAAGGTCAGGGCAGGAATTATAAGGGCAATGAATCTACTAATTTTTATAAACTTTAGAGGACTACTGACACATTAGTGATGGAATGAATGATTAGTAACTTCAAAATACAACTGAAGACTTTGACATTAACTCTGAATGACTGCTAGACAAAGGAGGCAGATCTTGTGAAGAGAGATTGACCAGATCTTGAAACAAAGCTCTGATGCATGGGATTTGCTTGCCTGGGAATTGGCTGCCCACCAGAGTGAGAGCAATGGAGTCCTGGATGCTGCTGGGCAAAGAGACAAGAAACACTGCCAATGCAAGACGTTTGTAAGCTTTGTTTTTCCCAAGGAGTAAACGCCAGCTAAGCATCGTCAGTTTAACGGCACTCTTGTAGCATCTTCACCCCACATCAGTACCTCTCTTATGCCAAGCTGGCTGGGAAGCACTTAGGCCCAGCTGAAAGTTTTCCATACCAGAGGAGCTCTAAGATGGTCAGGTCTGGCCATTCTCTGGATCTTTGTTCCTCAAACAGCATAAGTTGCAAGACACATCTTGATTAGCTTTGCTAGGAGAGGAGGCCTATCAAGATCCATATTGGCACCTTCAGTAACCTCCTCCAGTTACAATTTAAGAACCTGCATATTCAATATCAGCATATATTAAAAAGTTATGTTAAACATATCCACCAATGAAGTGTTAGTTTCAGAGTCCTAGTATGCATGTTTCTCATCTTTTTAAGTGCCACTGGTTTTAACCACATCAGTCACGTCCTTAACATACTGTATTCAACACTCAGCTTATAACACTTCTCCATTAATTCAGATTCTTACAGTCATTGATAAATTCGTGCAGATGAAGGAGCCAAGAACTTCATAAAAAATTTACAGGAGGAATTCTAACACTGTGCACAATACAAAACTAATCCATAATCTATTACTTACAGGAAACAAATCAATAGATGAATTAATGCAACTACTTTTTCAATCCAGTTGTCAGTGATTTGGAATAACTGTTTTTCCCCAATTATTTTGAAAATACTGTATGGCATGTTGATTTGATGATAGAAAACAGTTCAGCAAATGTCTTAAAAAAAAAAAATCAAAATGAAAGCCAACCTCCTTCAAACAAATAAAAAAACCCAAGCTAACACAAGGCAGTTTTATGGTAAAAGAGAATATTACGAATTCAGAAGGTACATTGTTTTCCATTATCCAGTGTTTGTATTTGCCATCTTCCCATCTTCTGGAACAGCCACTTACATCAAAAAGGCAGGGTGGGGAGAATACTGCTTTCTATTCAAAGGATTATAAATGTTGTCATCCCAAAACCTCTTGCAGTGGAAAGATACCGACAACACAGCTGAAAGTGTCCTCCCTGCGGCTACATTTGTCTAGTTTTCAGGTCACGAGTATCTCAAAAACTTAAATAACACAATTAACTGAAAAGTTTGGATGTTCTGGCAACACTTTCTCTGTCACAGCTTGAACTTCTTCCAGACATAAATATCATCCTACAAGATTCCAGGTTTTGTTTTCATTTTTTAGCAGGCAAGTAATTCTTTTCTTCTTAAAACAAATATGATGAGCGTATTTTAATGTAGTGAGTGTATCTTTTAAGGTACCTGCTGCATGCAATGAAAATATATAGATAAAGCACCTTCTGTTCACGTCTTCTAACTTTTGCAGTAAAGAGAAGGTATTACGCTGTCCATACACTGGTTTTTGAGTGAACTTCACTAGCTCACAACTGAGGAGGAAAAAGTACCAAATTCTGTGTTGGGGAAAAAGTAGCTTTGCGTGTGGGTCAGGATCTAGGAAGAAAGGAAAGAATAAGATTGAAATGCGGTACGTGGAGGGAAACCTTCTAAAGGCCCTTGGTTTGTCACAGATTTTTTTTTTTTAAATCACTGTAAGCCTCACCACATATGATTTTAGGATACAATTCCTATATTAGACTGCCGACACTTTTCATTAACCCATTCAAGAGGTGGCTTTTCCCTAAATCTTACTAAGTCACCAGCAAATGAGGTATTTCAAGGCAGCTTTTTCCACATACTTTTGCTTATCACAAATATCAACATCAAACAGACACAGACTAGCACCAATCCCAGATGCAGGCCAACATTAATTCAAGTTCTCTCCTGTAATCCTACGTGTTGTTGACTATGAATTTTGCTTTTTTATACATATTATTTAGGCATACATCTCCAGTGGGAGTTTCACTGACATCTCAACATGCACAGGTATGGCTCTTCCAGAGCTTCAGAGTCATAGTCCTTTTGTTTATTTTTTGAAGAGGACAAAACCACTGCAGTGCTTAGATATTCAGATGATGTCATAAAAAAAAAAACAAAATCCCAATGGTTGATGACAAATGATGCAATGCTCCTGGAAGCCTAAGCCAAAGACTCTACGATGAAGCCAGCTGGGTAAAGACTGACTCTTCTATACGGAATGTCAAGCCCATGGTTTGCAGACTTTAGCTGCAGCCAAAATGAGGAGTAACCACAAATTAATACTGTTATGCCTACTAACTAGTCAATAGACATTAACAGTACTGCTCAGATTTTAAAGTACATAAAAGTACTCATGTTGCTAAAACATGAAGGAAAAAAATCAAGTGAATATCAGGCTTTTCTGGAAGATAATAAAGTTGTTATTTTGCATGAAGACCAGAGAAATCTTTTGGGAATAAAGTATCTTAACATTTTCTAATCTCTCTGTCTAATGGAAGCCACTATTTTAAGTGTATTAAAAGCAGTTTATGTGAAAGCTTTTTTCTTTTTAATCTTGTCTGACCTGAAATGGAAAGGCTCCAAACTCCATTACCCTAGGAGGCTCAGTATAAACCTAGATCCTATCTAAATTGCCCTATATAACTCTGCACCAGTTTTTTCTGTTTTGGTTTTTGTTGTTTTTATAATGTTATTGTGAATCCATGCAGTAGGTGTAACAAAAAGCTAAGCAGCCTGTGAAAAGCAGCTGATGGAAATAAATATAATGACCTTTGATAGCCAGCATTTTAAATGTGCTAAGGATCTCTAGAATAAGGGCATGCATCTCATAACTAGGACTCAGTAAATTAGGACAAAAATAGGCCAACTTCGGCAATTTGGCCATGGGAGTTAATCTATTTAAACCAAAAGGAGGGTTTGCTTCTCTCTCCTGACTTTTTATTCTTTATTTTGTACTTTCTGATTTCTTTAAATATGAGACTTCAGAGCAACCCATAAAACTCAAGATTCAACTTCCCTCAGCATCCCATGAGCAGTGGAGAATCTACCTGCTCATCTTCTTGAGCAGTTCTCACTTCCCAAGGAAGTCCTCGTACCCTGTTGCTACAGTAACAGTGGCAAGAAAACTGGGATGCCTCATAGTCCCTTCGAACTGAATATCCATTTCTCTTTTTTGATTGCAACTGGGTCCAATACTTTGAGCAGCCTTATTCACTACAGGACTCCAGAGCCTGACCACTCTTGCTATAGCAAGATTCAGATTCCTCTTAATTAGAGGAAAATATGTCAGTAAAACTCCAATAGTTTAAATATTGCTTGGAACAAGCATTTTTTAAAGCACGCATGTACAGAGCAAAAGCTGGGTCAGTACTGGACAGGAAAACTTCATAGGTCTAACAGGATGGAAAATGTGTTTGTTAAAATCTATAGTCTTCTACCACTTCAAAAGATGAAGAAGGTTTTCAGTCTAAATCCTAGTTTAGCTCTTAAAAAAAAAAGAAATTTTTAAAAATTGAGAGAACAGACCTCTTCTTTCATTCTCATTAGGACAGAAACACTGAAAATTTACCTTTACTCTTCAAAGCATAGTCATAATACCTCTACTAAAAAGCCCCCTCTCTGAATTTCATCACGCCTCATAATCGGTGACAATCCTCATAACCGGTCCTGAAGAAGAAATGAGAAGTCCATTCTAGGCAAAGCTTAAAGCTGAATTCAAAATGATAAACCTGTATTTCAGATTTGNCACCTCCCTGCTCCTGCTGGCCACACTAGTTCTGATACAGGCCAGGATGCCGTTGGCCTTCTTGGCCACCTGGGCACACTGCCGGCTCATGTTCAGCCGGCTGTCAACCAGCACCCCCAGGTCCTTTTCCTCTGGACAGCTTTCCAGCCGCTCTTCCCCAAGCCTGTAGCGTTGCATGCAACACTGCCCGATTTACCTAAAGAAGAGCTAAGATTCAGAAATAACATTTCTCCCTGGCATGTAGTCTCACTGGGACACCTTTCTGTGCTTTTATAGATGTGTTATCTACATTCTCCACGCATCTCGCCTCTGGAGCTAGAAAGCTGCTTCAACACAACTTGATGGACAAGATTGTTCAAGAAGTGCTACTGACACTTTAAATTAGAGTTCAGACAGTACAAAACCAGAAATAGCCAGAAAAAAGGATGTTTGCCTTCACAGAATACGCTGTATATCTTACATACACTTTTCTTTTGGTAATCCTTAGGCACACACTGGAAAAGAAAAAGACCCTCTGCAAAAAGCAGTCCCTCAACAAGAAAACAGATTACAATTTGCCTGCACACGGTGATGAAACAGAGGAGGATATGAGAATGGTACTAAACCCAGCAAACTTGCACATGTATCTAAAAACATTCCTTAAAATACAAAATTCTAGAAAATCTGAGCATGAATTTAGCTTTGTAGAGCTATGTAGAATTTTTCACAGTTAAAGTTCAACTTGTTGCATTTAAAAACAAAAGATAAAAGTTACTGCAGAGGAGTATCCTGAGGACATTATAATGAATTAATGTTTAAAAAAATACACAGTCTTTTCTACAAAGTATTTGTTAATTTATGAGTCCCCCCCCTTCTTTAAAAAAAAAAAAGGCAACAAAAATAAAAACTAGAAGTCTGAAAAAAATCCACATGCACTTAAAAAAAAAAAATTAAAATCAGTCCTTCAGAATAAGATGATTCTGTGTTTCTCCCCCTAGGCTCTTCTCTTTTTAAAAAGATAACATCTGTTTCCATAACCATTTAGCAGGCCAAACATTTCACTGAAGTTGTATCGCACTTCGAAAAAGCTCCATCTACTCTTCCCTAGTGTAAGCCAATCATCTGCAAACCACCTAGTAGTAAAGGCAGCGACTCCGATTAGCGACGGTCCTGTGACCAACTGCACCACCCCAATGTCCGGGTGAATGTGTACGGTGATTTGTAGTCAGTCTCTTTTAAGAGAGAGATCTAATAAGTTTGGTGGGATTCCTAGCGAGCCACTGCAGTTTTAACCATGCAGTAAAACCGCACTAAGCAGCACAGAAATAACTGCTTTCTTTTGATAGAAAACTAATGAGAGTGTGCTAATTGAATAAATTAACGAATGAAGAGGGAAGGCAGTTTCCCAGTGTGTCATTTTCAATTCCTTTTACAATGTATTCTAAAGTGAAAATTTACCTGGATTGCTTCAGACCTTTGCCAGATCTCTCTGTACTAATGCCTGAGCTCAGAATGATACTCATCTTTAGAATTCCACCTTCTCTTCATTTACAGAATTTACAACCACTTTTTTCCCCAAAATACATTCATCTAGCTTTCATGACACTTAATTGTACAGTCAACATTAAAAAAAAGCCACACGACTGTGCTTTTAGTTATGCAATGTGTTTTTTTAAATAAAAGCAAAATCTTTGCCTTTTTCTGTTCCTAGCTCCTTGAAAAACGGTGCTTTACTAGAAAACGTGGGGGGACACTGTGGTACAGCCCTCATGCTGTCTTGTGTTAGTGACCACACAACTTCCACTGCCTTCAGGAGGCAGTGCCAGAGAAGAGCAACTTTGTCAGTCAGATGGTTTTCAAAGAAAGAACAGGATGGATAACCTCAAGCAACTACGCTGAATATTAATAACACGTTTGAGAACAGAGGTTTTATTTTTAAATATATTCACTCACAAACATCCCTCTCCTGAGAAAATAAGAAGTGAGTGCCCTCAACTTCCAAAGGACTAAGTGGGAACTGGGGGTACTCCAACGGCAATTATTACAAAGGACTGGAAAAAGCTGGATTATACCCTGTGGGATTTAACTTACCTTAGCTATGTCTACAAAAATTTATTATTTTTTATTTAAAAAGATGCTAGATACTTGAAAGAGTTTATCAAAAAACCTAAATCAAAGACAGACAGGCACGCCTATCAGGCTTAGTATATCCTTACCTCTCCGTTGTAAAAAACATGCAATTCCATCATTCAGACTGATGACACCACAAGTCTTAAAGGAAAGATTCTGCTCAGATCTATTTTAAATCAGTAAGAAAACTCTCACCAGCACTCATGGATTTTAAGTGGCAGCGGAGACAAAAACTCAGTGTGAATGAGTTCCTGGACTTTTCATCATTTTAGAAGGGAACAGGAAACCCAACATATATCTCACACACTCTGGTATTACACAGTAGCATGATGGGGGTTTTAGGCCCAAGAAGGCATAAATTTGGCTGTTCCTTATAGGATTCTTACCCTGTAGTAACTTAACGTTGTTTTGTACTTTAGGGGTTCAACAGACTGAAAGTAGAAATATTTTTAATCATGTAAGTAGGATAAAAATCACTTATAGCCTACAATAAGAACCAATAAGAATTTTATAGAAAAATGTTGTACTTTAGGCATCTTGAATGCACTTACTGAAGTGCTGTGAACCATGAAAAACACAATGGGAAGGGGTATCAAACCTTTATTCAGACGAAGCTCTCAATGTATTGAAATTAGAATGTTTAAGCTCCATTTAGCAGTCTGTGCATTTTACAGCACAGACCACACTTCAGGCTGCTAATGCTGTTGGGAAGATTCTTGTCTGTTTATTACGGAGGCACTTCATTTAGGTGGCTTAAATATTAGCACATATCCACAGTTCATCCCAGGAAAGACTGCAGTTCATGCTGCAACTCCAATACAGCTTTTATAACCAGGTAAGTACTGGAACAGCACAAGTCAATACTGTCCAGTTTGTGGAGCTGCAGTAATGCAGAATTAAAAAATCAGACAAAAAAAGAATAAGAACTGGAAACAGCATCTCCACAGCATGTAACATTAAGTGATGCAGAGATGGAACATCTTGGAAAAAGCTGGCACAGCAAATATCTCTCCGAAATCCTACTGAGACCGATTTCATAGCACTACGCTTAGTCCCAGCACAGACAAAAATCCAGTGGTCAGACCTGTTTCCACCGGTTTCTGCTACACCTGCTTTTGACAGGTTGAATTGACTGTTCCTTTCTACATTAGTAATTGGGTTCAGAGAAGCAGTGCAATTTTGAAACAAATCAACTGATCAGTCCCACTTACTGAGCACTGGTTAAATTCAGAGAGTAATTTTAGTGCACGCGAACTGGATTCCTTGGGAAGATGACTAAACCCCATGTGCCACTACAGCTACCCACCAGCTACACTCCAGTTCCTAGTGTGGACATTAAGAGTGTCCTTTGGACAGCTCCAAACCACACTCGCAGCAGGGATGTTTGGATCTAGGGACCTGATTAAACATAATACAATGGAAAATCCCAACCCTAATATGCTACTGATGCTAGGGTCTCAGCACCAACTGCTTCGAGCTGCTGATCCACTCCTTTTGAGCCACATTATTTGTTAATGCACACACTGCCCACAGGCTCTTGCATGCCAGCCTAGAGCTCCTTCCAGCTCCCTCCTCTGAAATATCCTGAACAGCACAAAAAGGCACATAAAAATCTCCTTAGGGATTTCCTTCTACAAGAATTCTTCATAAACAGAAATTCTCATTCCTTCAGAGTTTATACAATTTCAGTTCTACAAAATCAAAGACTTACACAAAATACCTTTCCACAAATGTTAAGAGTTTATTTGTCCAAAAAAATGTATAAACATTGGACAGTAAGCATGTCAAGTTACATGATGAATACGGTACTCCGAATTTGCCAGTCAGTAAGCCAGCCACCAACAAAGGTGAAAACAGGAAACTGCATGCACATTTGTTGTTTAAGAAGAATGCATTTCATCTTCTAGGTCATTGTGGAATCAGATCTACATTAATTAGAATCATGTTTTTACATAGTCCACTGCACTAAGAAAAGCAAAGAGAAATCCAAGGTAATTCTCTGCAGTCTTACCTCAACTTTATCTTTAGATTAATTACGTAGTGTGCCAGAACACGTATCAGAAAAGGAAATATGAAGTGGCAAAAGAATAACAAACACACAGAAATATTACAACATAGTTCTGACTTACCTATGTGATAAAGTCCTATCCAGTCAGTCGGGTCTACTTCTTCCTTAATATCCCAGAAAATGATGAGGTTCTGAGATTGCCCCAAGGTGTATTCGTACATACTAGCTGTCAAACTAGACCTGCTATCTGAGGTCACTAAATCAGTGTCGCTGTTGGCACGCTGCAAGTTCATGTTCTCAGCCATGGTGCCCTGAGATGCCAAACTCTGCAGATTCTCTGGGCTCAGAGTATACCGTAGCTGTGGGTTGCGACGTCGCACAAAAAGCAGATGTTCTCGGGCTGAACTGGCCATCTCTTCTCCACTTTTGTCAATTTACGTGAAAAAGTTGTTGTTCAGAGATCTATCATGAAGAAGAAAAAAAGAAAGTGTAAAGCGAGACAGCAGGTTACTCAGTCAAATATTAAATGGAGAGGCATTAGTGCAAAAGTGTTCCTACAGAAGCCTAAAATGGACTGAGTAAAATCTTTTACTTCATTGCTCTATCCCTACAGCCACCTCAGTGTCTGTATTTAAAAAAAAAAAAAAAAAAAAACCACATGAATCACTTGCAACAAAATGCAGAGTTAACCACACACCATGAAATACATTTATAAGCCAGAAAGCAAAACATCCAAGACCATCTATCAAGCAAGAACAGCCGCAGTAACAAAGCTAATTTAAGTCTGGCAGTAGCTTAAAGAATGAAGAGATAATGAACTCATCTTCCACCAAAGAAATCACAGCAGTATATGATGTACTTTCATTTAGTTATGTTACTTTCCAACAATACTCTCTATGCACTGTATGTTCAGAATCAGTAAAGTGTTGAAGATATTAATAAGGTTGGACATATTTCAAATATGGTGTCACAGATTTGTGCTACTATAATTTTGTAAGGATTTTATTTTTTAAGATACAAAGCATAGCTTCTGAGATCCTCTATACCATCCAAAAACATGTCAGACCATTGACTGGGGCACTTTAGACTACGGATATATATTCAATTAGCCCACGTCAGTTTATCTGTCCAGTCAGATTTTGTTGTTCTTTTCCATACATCAGAAAACAGAGACCTTATAAATTCAACAGCTTTCCTCTAGCCCTAAGGAGACACTAGAATGTCTTCACTGAAATGGTCATGCCAATATCATCACACCATAACTTCAGAGGCAGAACTTGCATCTTATTATCCATAGCTACCTAAAGTACTGCCATCTGAAAATAAGCCCTCACCATTACTCACAACTTGAAAACAATCATCAGAAAGGAAAGACAAGAATAGCAAAATACTAAAACAGAGGCAACAGTTTATGGGGAATAGAATCGGCGATGGGGAACCTCTTGCCATAGAAGGAATATGAAAATGTCCTTATCTAAGCTACATGACTTTGACCAAAGCTGTTTGCCTTTTTCAAAAGCTATAGTTTATATCAACTCACTGTTTCTTTATTTTACAGAGGAAATAAAACCTGGCAGAACCATTTGCCTTCAGAAGAAACTGACTTTTCTGGTAACGTGTTTTTCAGTCAAAACTGTGAAAATAATCTTCCGTACTATATTCACCTGGAATAGGAACTATGTATTTCCTTCAAAGCCAAGCCAAACCAAAGCAGTCCTCCTGCCCAGTAGTAACTCCAGAGCTCACCGGGAAGAAATTGTGTCCTGGGCCCCTTACACTCTTCATACAATTTGAAAACAGTATTTCAACGTTTCTGACCAGATTGCAACTTAACCAGTGACAACATCAATTATTCCACTATAGTATCTTCTGTGAGGGATGTATACTGCAGGAAAGATCTCCTTATTTTTATACATACAAATAACCACATGTAAGAAAAATGTGTGCATGTACACATATTAAAAAAGCAAGTAAGAGGTACCTGTGTATTATTCTCAGGCTTTCCTCTTGGTGTCATAGCCTTCAGCTATCATAGGCAGATACATTTGTTCTCTTAAAATAACTCAAGCATTGTCAGACAGTGCTGAATGTCACCTGCTATAACGTTCCTTGTTTTAAGGAAGGAAGCCTGTAATGCAGAATTAGGTAGAGCCCACAAGAAGTGAATGGATTGGTTGGCCACTTCCATAGTATTATAATTGTAATTAGACCTACAGTGCACTACTGCTATCAATCAAATGTCTGACAACTGGTTTATTAAACAGAAACCTCTGCCTCTAGAGGTCAAAAGACATTTAATTATTACAAAGAAAAAACAAGTGCAGCACTTGGAGATCCCAAGATTGTGATGAAGAAAAATTCTTTTAAAGAAAAAAAAAGCATTTTCATATTTTGAGGGTTTTCTTTTCCTATTCATTCCTCTTTCCTCACATGATGAATCTTCAAAAACTGCCTCTTCCCTTCACTTCTATTTCCTAACACTCATCTTCAGTTTTCTTTTTAATAACTTTTCAATGTATGCACTTTTCCAGTGTATCACAAATTCTTCTATTTTTCAGCTTTTCTTAGATTGGAGATGTTCTGAAATATTAAGAACTAACAAAGGGGAAAAATAAAGTTCAACTCATCCAGTTGTATGCAATTCACCACACTGTACACAGTTCAGCATCAAATATTGCAGAAAAGGAAAGAAACAAAAATTCAGTTCATATGCAGAAGTGACAAGGAGATTACCATATTTACTTCACAAAGTATGCGACACAGTCTTTCCTGACATGAGCAATGTTTGGCTGCATACACAAAACATTTTATTTTTGGTACTGGACGTCAGCAGGGTTCACTAACTCCTTCTCTGTCGTGTTCCCACACACTGCCTCTGACACCAGTGTCAGTGATGAAAAGGAAACTTTGGTACAAAGGGCCTTCTTAAATGAGAGTCAGGGAAGTTAGTATCTTGTTTCTCTACGCGGAGTATTATTCAGTAGATCTGAAAATCCCGGGTGACTTGAGACCAGAAGGGTAAATAAGAAATAGCCGCCAACTTCCTGACAAGCCAGTGAAACATGCAGGGATCAGCCAGTCACTGTGATCCCCCTCCCCCTTTTTTTTTTTGTCCCCCTTCTTTTTTACTTTGTGATCTGGGCAACGGCACACAATAACAATTAAGTCTTAAATGTCACAGTGAAAGAGCTGAACCCCTCAGTCAGGAGGAGCCCCGATTTGCACCTGAGCCTGCCCACCCCAGTAAGCGTGAACCCCTGCCTGGGTACCACCGCCCTCCGCACCAGGAGATCCAGTGGGATTAATTAACAGACTGACAGCGCGCTATCAAATTAATTTCCTTCTGTCCCACAACTAGAGATTTACGTAATTTTTAACTATTGTATACAGTGTTTTTACAGCAGAAAAATCACTGCAAAATAAGCGTCATGCAGGAGGATTACAAGATAAAGACAAAGTTTTAATAGGAGGGACAAAAAAAATTCCCTTCAGCTGCAGAGCAGTACACTGCACCCAGGGCAGCACTGGCATTTGTTGGAACATACCGAAAATTTGTATGTGGCAGATGGACAAACTCATCTATGTTTAAGGACGCATGAGAACTAACTTGTACTGGCTAGGACTATCCCAGTTTGAGAGATGAGAACAACCTGAGAAAAACGTAAACTCCTTTGCAACAATCCATTTTCTTCAGTCCTAACTGTTATCACTCTGGTGAATCACAGAGATCATTACAGTTTCTGAAAGTAAAGCATACCACAAATCTAAATGCCGGGTAACTTCTCTGATCCTACTCATAAATCCAAGGGTCTTAAAGTTGTGATTTAAACAATGATAGCAACAAATCACGTAACTTAAAGCAACTGAAATCAATTTGCAACTAACAAATTAAACTTGCATATAAATGAGTTCCTATGACAGAAAAAATACCTCCAAAAATTCAGGACTCAGGCTTTTAGAATATTTTCCAAATTCAGTGAAATAGGTTGTAAAGGGGCCCTAGTAGTACTCTGCTATGTAGCATCTCACAGTAAGCTGGGAGGTTAATTAAGGAGATTCGTAAAGAAGGAATTAAGACACTCATATTGTAAAAGGGGAAAAGGTGATTGCCATAAAACCCAAAACATAAAGAGTGATGGAAGGGAAAAAAGAGCCACTACTTTAATTACTGAAAGTCTGAAAATTCAGTTTGATTATGGGACGAAAACTTTACACAGTGCCTTCCTGCCTACAAAAGGAATTGCTTATCTGACATTTGGTTAACAATTCCCGATGTCTGTAATTAATAACATAACTAACAGTACACTAACACATACATCCTACCAGAGACTGAAAATAGAAATTATCCTCCCACCTCCAACTCCTGCTAAGCGCCACTGAAACAGCATTTGCATCCGGACTATATTGTAAAGACAATACCCACGATTAGCTGCATGCACCCGCCCTGCCACGAAGGTTTGGCTAATCAGGCTGAATGTGATCAGAGCAGCGATTTCATGAAGTATCAGACCAAGCTGGCAAGGCATATTGTTTCGTGAAGGCAAGCTGAAATGCAGAAAACTGAATCAAAAGCATAGGGAAAATGTAGGCATTTGAGAAATCAGCAGATACTAACTTTAGCAAAGTATTTTAGTTGAAAAGTGAAACCTGTACCAAAGCTGCTTATCCGTATCACAGCGTTTTCTTCAATACTTGACAAGAAGCTGACAGAGATATAGGACTGATTTCCTCTTAATCTTTAAGTGGCACAAGTTCAGAATTATTTCTAACTATATCCCTCAATTACTAATCATAGAGGGACCAGAATTAGGAAAAAGTTCAATAAACAAAATACAGGTGGGAAAAATCCGCTTGCCCAACCTTCTTCACTAAAGGAGATTGAAAAGAAACGTCAAACCATTTCTGACATGCAGTCAAACATTCCGTTTAAAAAAATACATGAATGGAAGTCCGGGAGTTCCAGCACAGGAATAACCAAAAAAATCCCACCCGACCATGCAAAACAAGCCAGAGTTCACATGCTGCCCTGTTTATCTTACTCATAACAGTGATTCATTTCTTGTTTACATAGTGATCTTGGAATTGGCTTATGGGTCTTGCTAACAGCCTCTTCCCACAGCATTTACTGTAAACCCACCCTATAGGGCTGGCCCTGAGAGCACAACCTGTCACCCGCTGGACAAGATTTGTGCTCTGCGCGGGAGGCAGAGGGTGCTGCCGGGGAAGCGACGATTAACACATTTCACTGGGGGGCTGCCTTCACGTCCCCGCACTGCAACGTCCCGTCACCCGCGAGAGGAGCGAGGCGAGGAGGTGGGCAGCGCGGCAGCCCGCCAGCCGGGGCTCGGCAGGGAGAGCCCTCGGGGAGCGCTCTGCACCCGACTGTCTCTGTCGCTGCACGTCAGATGGGCAGGAAGAACAGTCCAGCCCAACTGGCCCCCAAATTTCCACCCCGTTCATAGAATCATAGAATCATTTAGGTTGGAAAAGACCCTTAAGATCATCAAGTCCAACTGTTAATCTAACAATACCAAGCCCACCACTAAACTACGTCCCTAAGCACCAGATCTACACGTCTTTTAAATACTTCCAGGCATGGTGACTCAACCACTTCCCTGGGCAGCCTGTTCCAATGCTTGACAACCCTTTTGGTGAAGAAATTTTTCTTAATATCCAATCTAAACCTCCCCTGGCACAACTGGAGGCCGTTTCCTCTCATCCTATCGCTTGTTACTTGGGAGAAGAGACCAACATCCACCTCGCTACAACCTCCCTTCAGGTAGTGGTAGAGCGCGATGAGGTCTCCCCGCGGCCTCCTCTTCTCCAGGCTAAACAGTCCCAGTTCCCTCAGCCGCTCCTCATAAGACTTGTGCTCCAGACCCTTCACCAGCTTCATTGCTCTTCTTTGGACACATTCAGATGATGCTTGGTATCTCTCTCAAATGCCACTCCCATGCCGAGATAAGCAATCCACATAATTATACAGAAGAACACATTAAGAACATGAAGAACAGAAAAATGCTGGTTTCCCAATTATAGACTCTGTGACATTGCTTTGTTCAGTACAAGGTTTTATAAATGCTACAATAAAGGGCTCAAACTGACCAGCTCCGAGTTCTAAGTGGCTGAGAAAAGAAAATGCTTCCTGAAAAAACTCAGAATTTGGGGATTTTTCTCCCCACAGAAATCAAAATTAGCCTATTTCCTGGAATAAGGTATGACTACAGCCCTTTTGCAGCTATCCATGAGCTGGCTTCAAACTTGCTAGAAATTCTGGCAAAAGCAGAACAGTCAGAATTCACTGTCAGCTGCAAAGCCTGCCTAAGAAGCTGGGTGATGGTTAACCGTACGATTAACTCATACGCTTAACCAGTCTGCACTTACCCTGCTCTCAGTACTAAAGAGCTTCCAAACTCCTTCAGAGCTGCTGTGTGCCTCTGCCAGCAGGACAGAGGGGCCCCTCCCAGTAAAATTCACCAGCTGCTTACTCAGCAAGATCATCAGTAACTGATTTTGCCCGAGACAGAGAGATGAACTCAACAGCTCTTTAAATTTCTTTCTAGGCCTATATTCTACATGTAGAAATACATGTATTTCTACAAGTATTTGGAGACACAGATTTGGTCTATAAAAAAAAGTAAGTAATAAAAACAGATAAAGCTGACATGAAGCATCCTTTTCTATACAGACAGAAATAAGAGAAAAGCTTCATCTTTCTGCCCAGATATCCTTTTCTTGTTACTCCTCCTGGAATATTTTACAAGGATTTCTACTCATCAAGTTCCCTGCAATCCACATAACAGAATTCCTCTCAGAAAGTATTTCACTGTCTGATTATTAGGATTTTTCTCCATTAGCTAACATTTTATCAGATTAGATCTAAGCTAACACGTTTGGATGCTTCCTACTCAGCCACCAGATAAAGATGAATGTAAAAGCTGCCACAGTATTCAAGAGCCAAGAAAAATCAGCTATTTGGGACCTCTATTTTTCTCAACTGTTTACCAAGTAGAGGGTAATAAGGCCTCTTTACTTACGTGACCACAGCTATATCCTAAGTCTTTAGGATGATTTAGTATATGAATTAATCAACTTGTATCACATAGTGGAAATTTAATATTTTTCCAGTAGATCACAAAGTTCAGTATTTCAAAAATATAACAACATTATACTATATAACTGCACAATTCTGAGCACCAACATCAGGCAGAAAGCTGATGAGATCCTTCAGCTAAAATACAATCATAACTGTTCAATATTACTACCTAGAATGCCTGAGTGCTCATTAGGTCTGCATGATTTAAATAATAAATTATGCAGGTAAATTATATGAACAAGTCCAGTGATGGATATCTTGGAGGGAAAAAAGTGATCATTCTAAACCTAGAGATTTGTGATTGAATTAAAAGCAAAAGAGATGTCATAAACTTGAAAAATCACATCATTACACCTCTGACACCATTTTTCTTTTTAATTACAAGGATACTGAGGATATCTCAGAGATTAAAAGGGAAAGATCTTTTTCCCCCAGTTCTTCTAACTTGCACATTTGACAGTAAATTTGTATTCACTGCTTTTCCTTGAATAGCCAGTTCTGGATGTTTCTTTCATCTGGGGTGCTCTTAAAAAGATATTAAAAATTATAGGAAACTACCACCATAACTGACACAGGACTTAGATGTAGTTTAAGTACTTAAATGTTGTTTAGTTTCTTTCTTTTTAAATAGAGTAAAATTCAAATTTACCTTAATTCAACTTTAAGTTAATAGGATAGTAACTGTCTTGAAATATAAATTGTTCTATCCAGAAGTGCAGAGACAAATTAAATTCAGAAACACTTTATTTGTCTGCCGACCTGCTTACTTTCTCCTCTAACAAAGCCCCCTAGATTTTCATAATGGGACAATTACTGGATACTCTTAGAAGCAGCTTAGCCCGAAGCAATGATGATGAAAGAATTCAATAAACTTGCTAGTTTCCAGAAATGAATCTGTATGTGCAGGATCAGTTAATCAGATTTCCTTTTTAATCAAGAAATTGCCAAGAAAGTCAACTGAGGCATTTTGAAAGATGCAGCATTTTGTAAATCTTCTCGTAAGAGAAATCATAGAATCATAGAATCATTAAGGTTGGAAAAGACCTCTAAGGTCATCGAGTCCAACCGTCAACCCAACACCCCCTATGCCCACTAAACCATGTCCTTGAGCACCTCATCTATACGTCTTTTAAATACCTCCAGGGATGGTGATTCCACCACTTCCCTGGGCAGCCTGTTCCAAGGCCTGACCACTCTTTCAGTAAAGAATTTTTTCCTAACGTCCAGCCTAAACCTCCCTTGGCGCAACTTGAGGCCATTTCCTCTCGTCCTATCGCTGGTTACTTGGGAGAAGAGACCAACCCCCACCTCACTACAACCTCCCTTCAGATAGTTGTAGAGCGCGATGAGGTCTCCCCTCAGCCTCCTCTTCTCCAGGCTAAACAAATGTTTTGACTTCTCCATTCAAACCATGTCCACGGGACTGCCAGATTAAATTACCGGGCAGGTGGCTGTGCTAGGTAGCTGGCCTCCTCAGTGAAGAGTCAGAGGCCTCTCCAAAAAGCAATTCAGAGTACCAAAATCACTCCTCTCTCTTGATCTGTGGAGGAAGCTGGAGTAACGCGAGACTGAGCAAAAGAGGACAGAATTTTGTTTAGATGCCCTTTTCCTTCGTTGCCCTGCTCTGAGCCATGCCCAAACCACTGGCAAAACAACAAAAACAGCAGACTGTGCTGAGAATACCCTGCCATCGGTCATCCTCTGAACTCGCTGCTGGGAAATTACAACTAGTACCGGAATTTACTTCTGGAAACTGTATTCAGATGTTTTAAGGTAAAGCTAAAAATTACTGTGCTGAAATTTCACGGGGATGTTGCCATACAGGAGAGGGAGGAAAAAAAAGGAAAGACAGAGAATGTGCGCATGCATACTCTAGTCTCCTTTGGACTCAAATCCGGTGACTCAGCTCAGATGTTAAACATCAGATCAGATTACAAAACCACCATATATTTTAGACTGGCTGAAAATCTTCCCTAAGGGAAAAAGCATACAGGTCAGCATAAATATGTATTTGTAAAAAACCAGTCTGTGCAACACATTATTTGGCCAGAGAACAGCTCAGTTAATTCAGAGTGTAACAGCATATTATTTTAGACCTTTTCAATGCATTTTTGTACAGTTCATTTGTAAAGTCAGTCTTATACACTTTTGTATCTAGCTGGAAACAAATGTCACTCTCATACTATATTACCTTAGCTGCTTGAGTAAGGCTTACATCTTCCATCCCACCAACTGCGACTCCCTTACATCAGGCAGTAGTGCTCAAGTCTATTACGAAGACCAGCAGTCTGAAGGGTTCTGCATACTTCTGACAGGTCTACACACCCTGACCAATAGCCCAACAGGCACTGCTGTGCTTTCAGTACAACTTATTAATTCTCACACAAAAGCTTCAGCATGGAGCTAGCTGGTACACAGAGGATCTGGCCACTGGTCAAAAGAGTAAAAGGTCATAAACATGACTAGTGTACACATACATACATACATGTATGTATAGCTTGGCATGCCTAGAGTCATACCAGTTTGAGAGTGTACGTACTGACATACTGCGTTGTCAGTGTAGACGAACGTCCCATGTCCCTGCACTGCTATCCCCACAGCTAAGATGGAGTAAGCAAGCCCTAAAACATTTCAGGCTAACTCAGCCAGGTGAACTACAGTGTTCAATGCCAAGATCTTGGATAACCTGTCTGAATTTGCACTGAAGAGATTACGGAGGGTTCACACAATCCTCTCTGCTGTGGCTGTGAGATCTGGCTGGCCTGCAGATGTACCTTGGTATTGCTCTGCAGATATGCAAAAGGATGTCTATGGCCTAAATCTCATCCCTGTCTTTCACCAGAAATAGCAATATAAGAAGTGCACATAAATTTAAGTGCAATGTACCAGATACACTCTTAACCTCTAGACTATTCACATGAAGAAACAAAATTTGACTGGAAATTTTAGTGCAATTTCATAGCCAAGAGGCTATGCTCCATATATATTATATGGCCGGCTCCTCAACCTCCTCCTGGAGTGGTAACTACTTCAACCAAGTTCATTTATTGCAGGAATCCTACCTGTAGCACCACCGCTCAAAGAGTTGAGTTCACAAATGAGCCAGAGACTGGAGGTAGAGACATGTAGCCATTAAACCCAGCATATCATGAAACTGGCCCTGAATAATTCACAATACAATATTACTCTATATAAACTTTAAAATCAGAATCCCCACTGCCAGAGGTTTGATCTTCAGTGTTGATGACACTGATCTATCTGCTGCTAGTTACTGTCGATTAGTTGTCCTGAAGAATTTCCCTTGAAGTACTGATGCAGTTGCTCAGTTTAGCCTTTTGATGTCAGGTCACACAATCCATCTAACACATAGCCCCCTTCACAGGTCTATACCAGACAGACAGACTATAACCTCTGTGAGAAGCTACTCGGTCACAGGATGGGAAAATGTAAATTTAATTATTCTGTGAATAAACTGTAATATATGCTCATAGTTACATATGTGAAAGCCTGCAAGAACATATGAATGACAAGAAAAATGGGTAGCCCATTTAACTCTCTTGAAACTCCCTCCTGTCTTTAGGACTTCCAGAACATCAGCAGCACCAGCCCAGAGTTCCCCAATTACACATCTTCCCCCAAGGATTTTTCACAACAAGGGGCAGTAAAGACCAAAACACAGTACTTTTACAGAAAAGAACAATTTAGCGTTTTTCTGTCCAGGAAAGTAAATAAACACGTAACCAGAAGAAAGAGTACAATGCCAAAAAGCCTGACAAATAGCAAAGAAAAGATGTGTTCCTTTGAAAAAAAAAAAAAAAGGAAAACTGCCAGGCAAAAAAAAGCCGCAATTCTAAAAGCCATTTATAAAATAATGCACTTGACAGAAGTAGTAGTACAATTATTTACTACTTACTATCACAGTAGTTCTGCAGTTTCATTCATTCATTGCAATCCATACCAATGCAGGTACTACTGAATGAGTGTTACATCCATAAATTACAGCTGTGGTTTAGCAATAATCAGCAGAGACTGATTTAAGTATTTATTTGGCAGTTATTAAAAGCTGGTATATATACTATGGTATATATACTATGCAATAAGCAATTATATAAATTTATTTTTATTCCATTTTAAACTGGAAATCCGTTCTATACTGATGGAAATCCCTGAATATACAATGAATATGAATGAACATTCATTGTTCCACCCATCCAAGTCCAAATCCAATACAATCATTCCCATTATCAAGCCTGTGCAAATTCAGTTTACTACCATGCAAAATTTATTTCACTCACTGAAATGGTATCACACCACCACAGAACAGATACGTATGTCATGCTGAGAGATTCCCACATTATCAGGAAACACAGGAATTCTCTGTTCCTCTCAAAGCAGCACACCACTTCAATTCATCATGTTATTTATTCATTTTTGTCACAAAGGGGATATTACAAAAAAATACTGAAATTACTGAAAACCAGCATTTTTTTGTGTAAAACATATATTCACTATCTTCAAATTCAGGAATTCCATAACTGACACATGCTAGCAGACTAAAAGTAGAATAAAAAAGAGTGCCCACCAGTCTGTAGATAAGTAATTTCCCTGATTCCCCATTTTTTAAAAGTTCTAGCCCGGTCAGACTGACTGGGAAGTGGGGGTGGAAAATGTCTAAAAAAGACTCAGTTAGCCTCCTTAAAGAACAAAGAAAGATTAAAAACAAAACCAACCCAAAGCTTTGTGTACCTAACTCTTATAAATAAACAATAGATACAATCAGTAGATCAGGAAAACAGGAAACAATTATTTTTAAAAACTGACAAATTTTGCTGGAGTGAATTTAACTGTCCATCAGTATGCATTCAAATTGCCATACTCCTGCCCCTTTTAGCCTTCTGGTATTTCAATTAGGAACATTTTACCGGTCATAATCTCCCCCCCCAAAAGACTGCATTTCCATAAAGATTTGAGGAGACTCTTTGGCTGAAATACAACGTCAGAACATTTCTGCTTGCCTACAGTTTAACGGAGCTTTTTGCCTGATAATATACTAAGCAATCAGCTATCAAAGACGTCCCTGAAACTAGGAGGAGTAGTAGAAGAACTGTTAGGCCAGCTCAGAGGCAATGCCTTTTGCTTGCTGATGGTGCAAGGTACGTCCTTAAGGAGGTGCCATTAGCAAAACCATTTCAATACTATCATATTTTGCGTAAAAGTATTCCTAGATTCACTAGGAATTTCTTTTAATCGGCTTTTGTTCAATTCCCTGTCTTCATAACACTTCAAAAGACACAAGAATTTGTAGCTAAAAGGTAAAAATTAAGTCCCATACTAATATATACTTTTTTGAGCATAACTTACAGCGTTACAGTAACACGCTGCTAAAATGCAGTGCTGATTACGTTCAGTATATTAAGTTACAAATATTGCAGAGAATCAAATAATTATGAATGTAGTCTTTGCAAAAACTAGAGATGTTAAGCCCTAAAAATTTCCTCCTCCAGAAAACTTACCTGCTCTACACTCTTTTAAACTATTTCCTTATAACCTGCAAAAAAGAGCCCAGAATAAGAAAAAACAGCTCTTTGTCTGCATTCTGTTTGTACTGTTTGTCGGTATTACACACAGATGCTGATCTTCAGCTTCAATAAATCCAAGTAGAAAATCTGTAGGGCTCTATACCAAGGTGTGGACGATACTGTCCTCTGTACTCACAGGACACATCACTTTTAATACTCAACACACTTTGGCTCTAAAACAAACCAGTTCTGTTGGTTGTCTTTTACAGACCAGAAAATAATAACATACAAACATTTCCAAGTCTAACAATTTGTTTTAAAGAAATGTAAACTGCAATTTTATATCCTGCTTCAAATTTTCCCTAGAAATACAATTTAGCTCAGAATTTCATGCTCCAACACTACGACAGAATTCTTATGCACCAAGTATTTTACTATTTTTTGTTTAAAACACTACTTAAATAATTTTAAGCAGACATTTTAGCTGGATAATTCAACAAACAGGGTACTTCATCATGTTAGTAAAAAGAAGTCAGACTGGTATCTAATTAGTCTCTTCTGGACAAATGCTCTTCCACAACTGTGTGAGTCAGATGAATTATTTTATATCAAAAGGTTACTAGCAGAAGATGGCAGCATTTGTTATGGTGTAGCAAGAACATCAGTAGGACTCTTAAGACATACTCCACGCCATACAAAGTCCCTGTCTGCTTAATGCTCAACAGCTGCAGTGCAATCACTGAAGCTGTCAAGAGGTGAGGACCACAGCTCTGCAGAAACACAGTCTACGTCAGGGAACAAGCTCAAAGCACAGAGGCACACACTGAATTTCAGAGAGAGAACTAGAAGAGAAAAGGGAAATGTATAGAAAAGGCTTTCCCTATTTAACAGTTTACCGATTTACAGGTTACAATCTGTAATCACACTCAAGAGAAGAGAAAAATAGCTAAGAGCCCTAAGGAACTCCAGTATGATATCCAGAAATGCGGTACCTCACATACACCACCATCACCCGCCACCGTACCCACTACACATTTGTCTGTGCCTGGTCTGTGTTCTCTATGTGAGAAAATTATTTGAGCTAGAATGCAGACCACTAGGGAGTTAGAGATATCAAAGCTACCACCGCCCATGCTTCCTTGCCTTGTGAGTACACATTACAATTCATTATTTGGTTCAGTGATCACATACTGTTATTTTTTTGGTTGCAGGATTATGGCTGCATTTGCTGCTTTCCTCAATTTCTGCACTAAATTAAGCAGAAATCCTTCAGAATCTAAATGAGCAATTCATGAACAGACAACACCACGAAGTGGGCTATATAAAGATGAGGCCTACTATGAATTAATACTTTTACTATTAAATATGCATGAGTTTTTAATAAGTAGAGCTAAAAAAAGAGACATGTATCACAGGATTTCTCCAGGCTGTACAATTTTCATTCATCTTCATCCTGCAAAGAAATGGGCCATTGCTAAAAGGACTCTCGCTGTGCATTTTTACGTTGTTGTCATTGGCCCTAATTCATCGTCGCACAAAAAAAAAAGCCTCTGGGATCCAGGCATAAAGGATTCTGGAAAGCTCCACTCTCTGCCATAAGGTTTGAAGGAATCTGCAGCAAACTGTGTGGGTTTTCATAGCCCGCTCACCCATCTACCAACAGGCACACGAATCTCAGCGGCCTCGTCCCCATCCCCAATCTGTGTGTTTAGAAAGAATCCATTTGAAAGAAGACTCCTGCATCGGATAACAAACAGCAGCAGATGTAACCACTAGACTTAAATAAAACTGAAATAACTATTTAAATCTTTACTTTTTAATCTTAGTATTTCATTTAAAAAATACACATATTCTCCTCATTCCTTCATCATCCCACCAAAGAAAGAAGTCTAAAATTAAGCCAAATGCAACGAATTCAAATATTCTGTTCGGATTTTAACATGCATTTCTAACATCATGTCACGTTACAGGTATAAATGAACCACAGATTTTAATAAAGACTGCGTTAATTCTGGCTGAGAGCGAGCACATTCTGGAACGCAGCACAATTCTATATAAATCCACCCCAGGGCGTAGGTGCTACAGCACCAGGAAACGGAAGAAGATTGAAATCAGTGTTTATAAATACAGCCAAGAAATCCTAGCACACATACCACCAAATATATAAACAGAAGTTAAGACAATCTCATCTGGAGGCCTAAATTTCCTACCCTTATTTATGTTGAGGAATTTTTTATTATTTTTTAAGACATTTTGTTTTGTGTACTCATGTTTTTAAAACGACCTTGGTGTATTTAAATCAAAGCACGCGTATTGAGTTAGCAGTTGTTAATGCTGTGTGGCAAAAGGGAAAAAAAAACAAAGAAATCATAGCACACTGCATTCTAGTATCATCTTAAATTACTCTGAAATCTGTATTATAAAAATAATTCTGGTTTGATTTTGAATTTTGTCTATTTCTCAATGCATACCAACAAAAAGTAGTTTAATACATGTCAGATATATTCCTAATTAAAAGAAACAAANTGGGGTTGGTGGGTTTGTTGGGATTTTTAAATTGCAAAGTTTAGGATTTTTCATCCGGTACAATATTAGACCCATCTGTTCTTCTTTTTTCTGTCCTCATCCAGAATACGTTGTCTCACAAAATCTGATTTCTCTACAATGGCAGGACAAGATCCTCTCCTGATCCTTCTACCACCCTGAAGCCCTTCCGAGTGCCTCAAAAGGAGTCTGTTGCAGCATTATCCAACAACAACCTATTTCCTCCAACACAGTTCAGCTTTAAAAATCCGGTTTGTCCTAGAGCAGCCATCTCTCTGTCTCTGCACACCCTCCAAATACCAAGTTTTAACAATACGGTTATTAATCTTGCACCAAGCACAAGAATTCCTCCTATCCCTACCCTCTGGGCACTAGCTTGCAGGGATGGCCGCGACAGCAGAAAAGGCAACCAACCATATATTCAAGGTAAAGTTTGTAGTCTGGCATCCATTTCCAAAAGGTGAAAGATGCCAAAAGCTCTATCTAGACCTATCATGTAAGAGAAGCATTCACCACTTTGGTATACACGGAGAAAGCTTTCTTAATGCTCAATAGGGCACTCCCCTCCCAGTACTCAAAAGCATTCCAGTATTCCATATCTTCTCACATCATAAAAATGAACGGGAGAAGATACAGCTAGATATACTTGTGAAAATCAGGGACTCTGACAGGGACATCGACTTTGACTTTAGCTAGTAATTTGGGTAGTGATGATGACAGCTACAGCACGGTGACAATAGAGGAAGAAGGAACTTCCTTTCTGGGTACCATTTTGCAGATCTTGGGCAGAACCTGGTCCCGGAGAATGGTAAAGTCAGATTACCTAAGAGGTTTCCATTATACATTAANCAAAACAAAACAAAAACCCCACCACCTTACAGCAGAGCTAATGTTCAGCTTTTTATGGATAAATACACAGTTTTAAATACCAGTTCATCAAAACAAAAATATTTGTATCACCTATTACCATTTCCATCTTTTTTCTGGGGTTCAGTACAAAAGATGCGATAACATGACAGGGTTTTTCACCGGAATGTCCTTGGCTTAGTCTTTGTGAAGACAATTTGAATTTGAGGTTTTCATAGACATACAACTACTAATTCAGAGTAAAACTGACATGACTTTCTGGAAGCTTAAAATATTATGGGCAAAGCACACTTTTCTGCCCCCCCCCCCCCCCGAGCGCCATCCTAGTAAACACTGCAGATTTATTTTTGTTTTTCCTATGACACATCATAGTCACAGTGATTAGAGACACAGATTTTTTTCAGCTGTTTCAGAAACAATCGGTCTTTTACCACAGCTGTAGAAACACACAGAACCAGAAAAAAAACCCACAACATTGACAGGTTTCATTATTTTGGTGCCTTTACTATTCACAGGCGCATTTTGGGCTTCAAACAAACATCCCTCCCCTGACCATCCAGGATCCAGGGTTTTGGGACGGGGTGGGTCGAGGGCGGGGNTTGTGAAAATCAGGGACTCTGACAGGGACATCGACTTTGACTTTAGCTAGTAATTTGGGTAGTGATGATGACAGCTACAGCACGGTGACAATAGAGGAAGAAGGAACTTCCTTTCTGGGTACCATTTTGCAGATCTTGGGCAGAACCTGGTCCCGGAGAATGGTAAAGTCAGATTACCTAAGAGGTTTCCATTATACATTAATAAATTTTATTTATTCATTTATTTTAAGGCATGAACAGGAATTTGGAGAAAGAGTATCCTCTTCCCCTCAAAAAAAAAGAGCTGGCGATCAGATGCCCAACTCACACCGGGACTGTACGGTAGGGGAGGAAGCAGCTTATCATTGTTCAGTATTGCCTGTGCAAACCTCCTGCCTCTTAATATCCAAATAATAGTATGAAATGCTTTGGTTTAACCTAGAAAAAAACCCGGCTGTAAATAGCTATATACAACTTCATCAAAACCCAATGACACAAAAGAAAAAAAGGAAGAAGGGGAGGGGGGGGGGAGCACAACGCTATCCTGGTTAGTTGGGGGTTTTTCCCCGTGAATGGAAATGTCCTTGCATTTTCCCGCATTTGGAAGTTAACTTCACAGGGTGACCTTCCCAAAAAGTAAGATGCAATGCAGCTTTTTGGTTAGATAATGCCACTGCCTCTGTGTCAGGCCTCCACTTGTGCCAAATTGTCACAGCCAATCTCTGTTGTAGGTTATTACTAAGCAGAATTAAAGAGAAATCACGAGAATCAAATACCTACATACTGATTGGACTTCACAGTTTACCAAAACTACAATGTCATTATTTTAAGACATATGAATGAAGTCTCCTATCAACACTGCCGGTTAGCTGGCGGTTTACTATGTAGTTTGAGACTGCTTTGATTTTTAATAGTTTGTATAACAAATTATGTGACCATATGATTACAGTCAAATTATTAATTATTACCACTAAATTGTTTTCTCCCTCTGATGTAATTACTATAGCTCAATAATAAAAAAAGTCAGGTTTTGGCACCCACCTTTCCGTCAGGTTCTAGAGCAGCAAGTTTAAGCTGTGTTTCCTAAACAGCAGTAGCAGCCCAATCAAGCAGAGGATGTTGTCATACTTCACTAACAATCCTACCCCACCCTGTAATGTATATACAAACCTCAGATTAAAATACAAACAAATCTTACAGCTGCCAACATCAAAAACTCGGGAAGGATGCTGGAACTGCAAAAGAATACCAGTTATTAGACAAAGCAGTGATACAATAGAAAAACACTTTTTAAAATAATGCTGCCAGAACCCAGAAGCTGAACACTTCAGAAAGTCACAAACACCATCAGAAGCAGCAATTAGCTATTCCTGCCGTCACAACCACGGCCGGTGACAACACAGATCTGCTGCTGAAGTGCCGTAGCTTTATAGACACTGAGGAATCAGATCACCCATTCATTCAAAAAGCTTCACTGGAAGCCTTTCATAACATCCTGCAAGACTCCAATACACATCAGTGATGCCAACTGCAGTTGGGAAAGCAGAGGCTGCTGAAAGGGCTCAGCAAGCCTCCAGTACTAATGTAACATAGACTGTATTAGTTAACTTCAAATTAATATCCCTACTGGACACGGCAAAAGTTTTGAATCCAAGTGTCATAACGCTGAGTCGCCAGTCACACAGTGATCAGTAGAAATTCACTGGAAATTCAGAGGTTTCCACTAGTACTGACTGTAGGAAATGAAGCAAGACTATTTTTACAGTCACCAACACAGATATAATTACTTTAAAACCATTTCTCCTTGGTCACAGAGGAACATATATACCAGCGTTGCTGACATCCCATCAGATGCTGTACCTTGACTAGAACAAAAATAGAGCTTCAATTATAAAACATGCTATTCTCAAACACACTTATTTTTTAGTATTTCTTCCTAACAGTAAAGAAAAAATTGCGTTTGAATTGCATCCAACCCAACACTGGGTTGGAGGTAAAAGTAGTTCCCGCTGCAGTTGACCAGAAGTCATGATCAACCCTGAGCAGATACGCACACGACATACACTCATGCCAACTGCTCCCCATGAAAATAACTTTCTGAAACCTACCACTTTGCTTTCTGGCATTTTCTAGAAAATTAGCACCAAAAGTGCTGGGTTAGCAAAACCGATCTGTACTGCAGTGGATTGGCAGCCTAAATTTGGATCACCACTGTAATTGCGCATCTTCCTCAATACCTTATCTTAAAGCTCCAGTTCCTGAAGCAAATGATAATAAAAGACCTAGCAAAGGTACGCTTCAGAGTGCCAGTGGACGCCTGTGGCACTTAAGTGTTAACATACACAAACTGATCCTTCTGATGCAAGGGAAAAACCCTGGGATAACACGCCAACCTTCCAAGCAAACTGGCAAACACTTATTTTATAATAAAGACAAAGGTTTGACACAAGTAACAATGAGCACTTTCAAAACTGAAGTATTGCATGACCGCAAAAGATCAAGTGTTAAAATTTGCTTTCTTCGCTATGAATTTCAGTGATGTAACTAACCTCTGGGGTCCTGAACTACATCCAGCGGCAGCCAGAGGCTGCACGTGCCTGCTTATGTCAAGATGAGACGAGTCTGGAATCGTCCTCATCACTCGCAGAGCGCTGGACATCAATGCAAGGGGAAGCTGGTGCTAACCTACTAGAGTTCAGCTCTGACCAAGAGATGTGCAGGGAGCATAGGTTACACAAAAGCCAATCGACAGGCTGTTAAAAAGCATTAATAGCACACTTAGTGGTTGGATAGACCATTTTGCAGAGGGAGAGGCATGGTAATTAAAAGATCAGAAAATACTGCCACAGATCCATCAGGGAACTTTCTAGCGGGTCAGAAAATTAAATTGTTCCTGTTATATGTCATGTCACCGGCCGTTCAGAGCTAACCAGAATCTGCAGTTCTTTCATTTCACTTTTCCAGTAGTCCCCCAAATAGTGCACAGAGAATGCAGGTGATCTCCTGGCCCCCGCCGCTGAAAGGCACCTGGGTTTCATGCTCTAACACCACACTTGGAAAAGCTTACAAAGGTTCACATTTTAACCCGTATTCAGCCATGAACACACTAAGAAATGTATGGTGGGGTTTTTTGTTGGTTTGTTTGGGTTTGTTTCTTTGTTTTGTTTTGTTTGTTTGTTTGTTTTTAAATCAGGCAAGACTACTGGAAATTCTTTCAATCCGCCAGGACAGTACCTTCTGCTACCTACAGGCTGGCACGATTTAATTAAGAATGCATGATATAATAGGCACTGAAATTCCTAGAGATTATAGACTGCCACAGAGGGTGTCAAAAGGTGTCATCATGCCAGGCAGCAGAAATAAAGTGATTTAAGCATATGAGACCAGAAAAACAATTCCCAAAAAATACATGACTCCTTAATGCTGAAAAGTATAATTTTGGATACTGTCTACATTTAATGACCAATAACCAAACAGATGCAAACGTAAGTGTTTATAGTTGTCTTACAAATTTCCAATTTGAAGATGTCATCTCCTGTAAGCACCACTAAGCCTAACCTCATAACAGGCATAAAAGCCAAGGTGGCCATTTCTCCTTACCTAGAATTCATAATGATCTGATTATTAATCCATAGTCATGGTTCAGATATGACTAAACTCTTATATCATTAATAGATCGACAGTGATTCCACTGTCAATTCTCACAGCTATCCCATGGGCATTAAACAGTTGCTCTGTGAGGGCGGAGTTGTGGTTTGGTTTTTGGTGGGTTTGGGGTTTTTTTTTCCTATTTTTTAAAGCATTACCATTTCCAATTAGTCAACACAACGGTGTAGGCACCCTGCACTTCATAACATGCCATTGTTTTTGTTAAAGATGAAAACAGAAGTAGGTGAGATACTGTAAATACAAAATCTATTCTACATCTACCATCAACCCTACATAAGAATAACATATGTTTTTCTAAAAGAATTTAAATTCTTATGAGGCAGGTTTTAAAACCTGTGCAGGACAGGGAGCAGAACAGAGTGGTGAAGAGGCAGGAACTGGTCAGAGGCAATCTGAACGCACATAACAAAATTTCTTAAGTAATGAGAGTCCTAGGACTTGGTCCTAGGATATGAAAACCACAGAAACCATTAGTTTTAAAGCAGATTTTTCATTATTTTCTGGGCTTGAGGTCCTTCCTCCTCCATTTGCTTCAAGATTCCTTATCAGAATGTGTCAACACCATCTTAACTGTCCCTGAAACACCTTTCAAAGCATGATACACCAAGAAAAGGGTTTAAAGCCTCCCAACACATTCAACTGAGAATTGCTATATAAAGCTCTCCTCACTTCTCCTTCAGAGCATCCCTGACAGCTTCTCTAATTGGTACCTGATAGGTGTTAGTACTGTATTGCCATTAACTATGTGAATATTTAAAATTACTTTCAAAATATTTATGAAAAAAGACTGAAGAGTATTGTCAGAGTTCATATTGTTGATCTTGTTACCAATCACTTACTTTTAATACACACTACTAGGATCCAAGATTTGAAAAACGGAATGACAAAACACTATGCACAAGCCTCGCTGCCAGGAGCAGTTATCCAGAGCCATGTTTTATTTAAGAGAAAAACTGTCACCCTCCAATAAACAGAGGATTTTGTTAGCAAGCTCTTTGTTAATCCATACAATTTGTACGTAGTCAATGAATTAAACTGATGAAACTACCTTAAACACAAAATTAGATATTTAGAGAAGTAGACCACTCTTAATGATTTACTAAATACAGTACATTTACAAAAGTAGACTTTGAAATTAAAAATTAACACGCTATTAATAGGATGAGACAGCTTGTGACTCATTGTCTAACAAAGGAAACATATCAGAGAGCAAAAAAAGAAAAAAAAAAAAAGAAAAAAATCAGTAGACTCCAAGTATGACATTTTAAAGCTATATTCACAAGCAATTTATTTTAGTTATTAAACACAGCAGGGTGACATGTTCTCCAAGGGGACAAAATCAACTAAGAGAAGCAAATATGTCAACCAGGAAAACATGGCCAACATTCAGTAAAAAGCAGCCATGTCAGAAGGTAAGTCATATCCTAGGAAGCTCTGTTGCATGTCATAGAGAGATCTCTTTGTTAAAACTTTTTCATTGCACTTTTTGCTACCACTTTTTGTGTTTTCCTGAAATTTTTATCCTCGGTAATCTTTGCAGATTTCATTCGATCTAGTCCCACATCTGCAAACCAGAAACAGTAACAGAAGAAAGTGTGCATGCTTTGATTGTCAAGACGTACTTTGAAAAAAGTAGGAATCTTGCCCCCTGCCCTTACTTTCACCATTCTCTTTTGCCTCATGGAAAACTTTAATCTGTGCCTTGCAGGATGTAGAAGTACAATAGTTTGAAACTAAGCATTTGAATAGAGAGACTGAAGTTTATTTCAGCAATGACTCTCTAAGATTACAATGCCAAAGTTCTCTTTAAATTAAATACTTAAACTGCACTGCTCTCAAATACTGTGGTGCTTTTGATAAAGCCCAATTCATTTACTAGGAGAAACCCACTCTTTTTACAACAGTTTCTTATCAAGCAATAACCGCAGTGAAATAAGTAAAAAGATTTGTTTTATCATAGCTCAGTCTCTTACATATATCATCTTTTCCCATACAAAGACAAGTGTACCATCTTATTTCTCCCAAAGAATTCACTTTGATAAAATTTTTTGTGATGTTTCTGATAGACAAGTTCAGTGCCAGCAAAGTTGGCCAAAAATAATGGAAAACTAGTCTAAATTGCCTAATTTGGAAAGACTGCCAAACTCTCCACAGTAAGTAGCTGACATTCTCTATTTTCGTGTGAAAATATTTATCACTTTCTCCCCAACAATAACTCATTGATTTTTTTAAAGCTGTAGTGAATATTTGTAAAGCACTGTATTGATTCATATGCAATGCATCTTTCATTCTGAGCAGACCCTTATTTTTTTGAAGAACAGAAATGAAAAAGGTTAGTAAAACATACGTCAAAAACCCAAGTCTTACGTGGAGTATTGGCATTCTCTGCCTCCCACCCAACTGCCTCCACTTTCCTTTTTTCTGCTCCACTTTTTGGCAGATCATTTTCTGTCAACACGCACATCGGATGGAGAACCCTTCTCAGCACTGCTTTCTCAGTGCAGTGGCACCGGCTTTCGGCCAGCTCCCCAGAGGAGGGCTAGAGCATCCTTCTGCTCTTTTTTACCCCCTCCATCAAACCCAACCAGATGCATGGCCACCTGTCTGCCACCTTTCTAAGAAAGGGTCCCAAAGTCCCACAAGGGACCTGAGTGCTGCTGCCTCACAACTGATCACCGCTTTCAGAGAACTACTCTTCTGTTCTATGCCTAAACTATAACCGAGGCCTACAGTCAAACCAACGGGGCTGCAACTAAATCTGCCAAATGGCAGATTAAAATAACATTTTGCTGCCAAGGTGAAACAGTCTTAAACAGCAGAACTGTTTTTAATGAAGCCTTAACATCCTTATGCTATAATTTTTTATGTTTGTAACTTTTCTTCATATTACAGCCTGTCTCTGCCACCTTTGTCTGCTGCCATCACTCTAAGTTACTTAGGCACATTTCTGTGGTTCTCCCAATACAACATGCTAACACAACCCAACTTGGCCGACTAACACTATAAATAAGCAAAGCAAAACTGGCACCACTGAATGCAATTGTTAAAAAAACCTGTCCAATACAAGCCAGGGCTTGTACAAATATAATACCTTGAAATATTATTAATGCAGAGAGCTCTGAATTCCTGAGATTTTATGTTTATGAAAAGCTTTACAAAGCCAATTTATATTCTTTCAACATAACTTTGGAGTAATATGAAGAAACAGAATCTAGAGTATGAATTTTAACTACACATAATGCACCTCACCACATCTCATCGCCATCACTGGGAAAATAAAAACTTTGCTGCTTTCTTCCATGCTGACACTGCAATTGCACAGAAAGATTGTGGTTAAACGTATACAGACAGCTCCAATGACTTTTACTGCTGTTTTTTATTAGCGGTAAAACAATTTCCCAGCAACCTTCTTCCCTTCAGAATTAAAACCACAACACTTAGACGTGAGGTTTTTCCCCTCCCAAAATCTCCAGTGATAATTCATACTTAGTGTTCCCCCAGTGACATGAGAAAGTGGTGAAAGACATATCCACAAAGAGAGCGAGCAATATCTTTTCTCCGTTTAAAAGCATTTATCAAACTGGCAATTCCAAGTTAGCACTCCTGAGCGAAGCTGAACATATATCAGTCTTTTCATCTGAAAGACTGTGTCTAAATGACACCAGTTCCTTCCACTTCTCTCTTTTCTCTCTTGAGAATAACTATTCTGTTCTGGCTTTCTGTGAATGAGAAAAATAAATAAATAAACTTTCACATGGTTTCAGGGTCATACGTACCAAATCTCAAGCTACAGGAAAAAAACCCTGAGAAATCTGCTTTCCAATCAATGCAAGAAAAAAAAACTTGGATTATAATGGTGTTCTCCACATTTCTCAGAAGGACAGGTATGAGACCATTGTGTCAGGCTACCTGCTCCAGGGAGAAGGAAAACACATTCCGTAAAGTCACCATCAGAAAGATTGCTTTACTCCTGCTCTGTTTGAAGTGCTCTGCTATCCAGGACCCAATCCTTCTACAGCACAGAGCTAGGGGTCTGCAACTGGATTTAATAAATATCAGACTCCAGAGCCTAACTCCATCAGTAACTCATTGCCAAGGGAAAGGCCCCTCACAATGTTTCTCTCGGCAGAAACACAACCCAACTCACTGCCACCGCAAGCGGGAGCTGCAGAAGGAACCACCTGTTCTGACCCACTACCCGCAAACTGAGCTTACTTTTGATTTTGGAAGTAGTAAATTGCAGGAAATAAATAAGAAAAAATAGGATTATTCAGGAATTTAAAAGAAAGCAAAATTAAGAGAAGTCCACTTAGGGGTTTAGGTGGCTTTTTTTTCCTTTTCAAGCCAAAAATTTCAGAACACAGAAGAGTTACATGTAAGCATTCTTCGGGGGAAATAATGTTTTGGAATCTTTATTTTGGCATCCTACTAAATGTTAGCCACATACCACTTAATAATTGAATTGAAATGGACTCTAAGTAAAGCACAAAACCGACAGGTACTACAACAGATTGAAGTACCGTTTCTATTTGTTAGCAGAGGCCTGCAGAATTTAGTCTGTCTCATGCTAAACACTACTTGACAAAAATACTGGTTTAAACCGGGGGGGGCGGGGACATGGACGGACACCACAAACCTGAGATACTTTTACTACACAATTCACTGTACCTCTGTGATTATCCTTCAGGAACACACTTAAATAATTCCTATTAGTGAAATTACTGTAAAACTGAAATTACTAAAACCTGAAAATGATGCAGACACAGTATTCTCAAGGAGTAAATGAATCGATTCTACCTCAGCTAAACTACTTCTTAGAAAGAAGTAATTTTTTATAACCTCCTCAAAATATTTGTTGTGAATTCACACAGATCTTTTCAAAACAGTAAAAATCCTGCTATTTTGTAGCTGGGATTTAAGAGGACTCCTTTCTACTTTTGGTAAATACGTAATCCAATGAACTCGATCTCTCTAACCTAAGAGAAGAACTGAACCTAATCAGCAAGAAGAAATCAAAAATAATTTAATTTCATTCTGCATCAAGGCATCTATGGGTGGTAGGAGAGAGCAGCATTACGTACAGCAGTCATTTGCCTCTTACCTCAAGTGTCTTTTTTTGTCTTAGTCCTTTCTCAGTAATGAATCTGACTTCATAGAAACATTAGTTTCCTAAAAGTATTTAAGGAGGGCAGGAGAAAGAGGAAGATGTTGAAACACTTATCAATTCATTAATTCATCACTGATTGGAATTGGAAAACAGTATTTCCATCAAGTGTATCAACAGAGTTGATCTCTTCTTTTTCTTTAGGTCACTTACAGCATCATCCATTACTGAGTTAGAATGTACGGCTGTTAGTTTCAAACTGAACACGAACATAGGTATGTCATGTAAATGGTCATAATACATGATTACATAAATGCTCGAATGAAAGCACTTCTGCTATTGTCTATGCTGTCCCTCTGGACATTCACAGCGTGTATCAGGTGTTTTCCAAAAACCAAATACAGTTCGAGCACTTGTTCATAAAGATGTTTACTCTGAAGGGACTATGATCCACTGGTGCAGCGTGAAAAACCGCATGGGAGCTTCTAGCAGCTGCAGATACTTTCCAGAGCCTCCTGACAGCAGCTTCCAATTTCTTTCCACAAGCTCTTCTGCTAATTCCTTCCAGTGCCCACTACTCCACTGCAGAGCCCCCACTTCTCCTCCCTCCTGCAGCAGCCCATGCCCTCGGGCTGCCGGAGGCTTTCCCTTCCCCTACCCTGGGCTGCTGAACTACCCAGCGTCAGGCGCATTCAGGAGGGAACGCTCAACTCCGGCATCCTTCGCGCTCTCCTATTTATATTCACACTTCTAAAAGGTATTTCCTGAGCATAGAAAAAAGAATCAGCGTGACCTTAAAGTTGTTTTATGCATGGGTATCTACTGCCACAAGCAGAAAGCCATCCTTACTCAACATTGCCCTTAAATTATGCGGCTTTTGCTGCTGCGGATAGTAAATCATTCATAAATTTAGCATTAAGGAATTGGAAATGAATTATTAGCTACAGTGTGCTCTGATACACCGTAACAACGCATGAGCAAAACTGTTATGAAAATATTCACACGTTTTTCTATTTAAACACCATACACTGAGTGAACAGTCCAGAAAAGGTTTAGCCCCACTGTAACCAAGGCAACGGGAGCTGCCATGCAGCTCCATTCCACTATGTCTCAGTTCAGGATTTTCAGTTTTTCTGTTGTAAATGGAAAGGATGCCTGTGCTGTGTAGGTACATACACACACTCTTATGTATTATATATAATTATAAAAAACGTGTGTGTATACAAATACATATATTTATACACACACATATGAGCATATAAATGGAAATTACCAGGGTTGAAGTTATAAATTTTTTTAAATCTCAAATTCAAAAGCTTAACTAAATAAAAATTAAGATGTTTTGTATTTGCAAGTAGAGGCTCTTGCTCCGGTGAAGCTCATCTACCAAAAAGACATGGATCCATGCCTACTAATGTATTCATGATGTTAAATTATACAATCCTTAGGCAGCACTTAAGACAAAACTCATGCCAAGTGTTCAAATTCAGTGGGACATGGGTACAGACTCCTAGATATTTTATATAAATAAAACTCATTAGTGCATGGATTAAGGAAGGAGCTCATAACAGCAATTTGTTAGAGTTGAGCTTCCAAAAGTATTTAATAGTGTTTAGGAGAATCTTTCAATATAACTTTATGTCATTTCTCCCACACAAAGATTATTTTTTAGGTTCATAAATACATTTGTGGAGAACAAAGCGTTTGTTCCTTCTGAAGAGGGATATGCCTTCACCCTGAATTACCCATATATTTATCAAATTTGATGTATCATATCTATTTTTTCCAGGATTAAATGGAAAACCATTTTCAGTGAGTGACTAATACATAAATACTTTTGATAGCCGCTACTTCACCTTAACTCACCTAATGTTATTTTCTAGGAAGTTTTACTGGTGTAGTGGGAATTATATTAGAACACTCCTTATTACTCTTCATTTCTGCAGAACACGCACACTTCAACTTTTACCACACACTAATAATTATTTTGTGGAAGACCTCCACAAGAAGATATTGCAACATCTATCTGATCTATTTATTTATGAAGCCTGCAACACTGTAATATTCCAGAGACACTTATAGATTAGACATTTACCACCAGTGAGCCATGGCAGTATCTGCATTCATTGGTATTTATAACAAACAATGGCAATGCACAAAAACCCCACATGAAAACAGACGGGTATCATGGACAGATCATCATTATGGAAGAAAAAGATGATCTTCAAAATTACAGACATCCCTTGAACATGTATTACTGGAGCAAAATACAATACAACACAAAAATAATCTGTTTCCATGCAAGTCACAAAAATATGTTGGAATGAGAGATGTCTGAATAAAATGAATTTCATTCAAAATGTTCAAAATCAAAAGGTGAAACTGAGGAACTCCGCTGACAAGCAAGAAAAACTGCTAACAATAGTTACAGGCTAATACCACTGCAATAAAGTTACAATCCTTTACCTCGCATAGTATTATTTTATTTAATATATTATATTCTATAGTTCATCTCCCCCCTTCATTTCCTGTAGGTTTTTCTCTTTGTGCTCCTTTTGCTGGTACTTTTCTAAGTCTTCTAACAACATGAAACACTATGGAATTATGAAATTGTAACTATGATTCTATGATTGTCAGGTGTTTGTTTTCCTTCATACATTAAAAATCCAAACCTATAAAGACAAAACATTACACTCACCAACATCACATATATCAACACAATAAAATTCCTAATTTAAAATTAGACTTATAATATTGTAAAACCTGGATTTAGTGGAGCCCTGTATATCCAAAAGTCACAGCATACCATAGTATCATACCCTGAAAGCAAATTAAAAGGTGTTACTTGTGTGACATTCACGATGACTGATGAACTCTCAATGGAGAAAAATAGAATCTTTAAGGACTGATCTAAGTAGATTAAGTATATATAATATACAGTAACTTCCCATTCACCTTGAAAATTATTTTTATGTATAATTTGTAAGAACACTTCTTAGCCATATTCTAAGAATACGTAGCCTGGCATAAACCAAGGTTACCTTAACTGATCTTCCAAGGAGCTATGCCAGTTTACACATGATACGGACCTGGTACTTTACCTTTTACCTCAGTGAGAATGACCTGTTTTCTAGTGCTTGGATATGCCATAGCTTACTGCTGGTCAGAAATCATAACTAGAGCTGCTCAGCATGAAGTCCACAGAACAATGGGAGTCACAGAGAAGCTGTCAGGTTTTGTTTGAGAAACGACTCCTGCTCCGCACTGACATTCTTTCCACAGTATACCTGCGGTCTCAAACCACTGACATGGAAACCTCACTTATGAAATCCTAAACTGCTTAGACTCAAAAAAACCCCAAACCACCAAGCCCCAAGCGCACATATACTACACAAGTGGATTAGAAGACTTCAGCACTGGTTAAATTCATCAAGCTTTCAGAAATGCAGTTTTTTATAGCATAATCTTTTTATTTTTCCATGCTTGAAAAGGTAAACTTACTCGTTTATACAGAACTGTCATGACGAACTTTGCTCTTTGTGTGTCTCAAGCTTCATTTGCTGTAGCCATGGTAAAAATGTAGGAAAGAATCCAACCCTCAAGTTTTAATTTCTATTCTGATTGCAAAGCTATTCCAAAACTTGCTAACCCACATACATTCTGAAAGTGGCATAATCATCACAGAACTGTGGGATTGCACACAAGCCTTCACTTAGCCTGGAGCCAGAAAAAACAAGGAAAACATTCCTTACTTTGACATCCCTTGCAGTGACAGAAGTATGACGGCAGCAGTCTGGGCAGTGGGAGCAAACTTTAAAAAAATAATAAAAAAAAAATTTTAAATAAAAAAACCCAACTATGTTCTCTAACAGGTAGAGGTCAAAACCTGGATGCCCAGGATGTTTTGGATGCTTGGGAAGAGACAGTCTGCACTACAAAAAAAAAATCTCTATCAAACAAAATCATTATTGACTGGAAACATCCATAAGCATCAACTCTAGAAAGCTTTCTATTGGATTTCTTCATGGAAGGCTACACTCAATTTAGATTGGACTATCCAACTTTAACAGACTTGGAAAAAAAAAAAAAATCATTCTGACATTTCAGGAATGTGAATATGAAGCTCCAGGTACGCTGCAAGCAACTGCCCAGGGGGTATTCAAGTGTTAAGATACTTATGTCAGGGATCAAGCAAGGGGCTCTGCCTAGACAGAGTGAGAAACAATTTCTGCCCTGAAGAATGTAAACAAAAGAGAAGTAAAGAGAGAGAAAATAAATACCAAAATGAGAGGCAGCTGCCAGGTCAACAGCACAGCAAAATCTCAAAACAATGTCCAATTTGCTAGAGCCTGCATTTTAGAAAGCACTTTTGAGGGCTCTCAAGAAGTTAGGGGTTACTTGTGTATATTGATCCAAGGTAGGACTTGACATCTTTTCTCTGCAGGTCTGCCAGAGCAGAGCACTATGTATGCCTGAAGAATGGCTCTAACTATCCCGCTCTCAACTGACAGTGTTCAGTTAAAAATGCAGATGAAAGGCCAACCTTGCCTTCTTACCACACTGGAAACCTTACCACTGTATGAGCACTTTTTTAGTCTTGAACTGCTTAGCAGCTCCCTAGTGTTCAGGAAGCTTACAAAAGGCCAAGAGCATCTTAGAATCTGAGAAAATGTTTATTTTTGTAAAAACCTTAGAAGTTATTATGACTTGTAGAATCCATTTATATCCTCGTCCTCCCTCACACCTTCTACCTTTCTATTTCTCTAGCTTGAGGACCTACCCTCTTGTTTTCTTGTATCTTCTCCCTATAACAAAAAATATTACACATGATATCCTGAAGTACTGTCTCCTTATTCAATACATCATCCACGCAATACTAAACGGCAGTTATGCAGCCTGTTTACATAAAAGAGGATGTGTGAAGATTCACAAATAAGGCCACCCTGGAGACAGAAGTGCTAGGCTAGTCATAAATATTGTATAAACCAGCCTCTGTCACCTTTCCTAAATTTTACTTGTGGAAGGCTTATTTTTCTGCATCCATAACAGAATCACAGTGCAATCCAGGTTGGGAGGGACTTGAGGAGGTAATTCTTGCCTTGTTAGGCAGGATGAAACTCATTCCCATGAGAGACAGGCATATATTTTCAAAATTTTTAATCCTGTAGCTTCTTGTTTGTTTAAGAATGAGTAATAACTCTTAAAAGCTTACCCAGTATTGCCGAGGAATACGCTCTTGCACCAAGAAGCACCCATGCTGCTATAAGCATTATATAACCAATATTCCACAAAAGAAATGCCTCTTATCCTAGCAAACAATGAAACTGGGATTTTTATGTTGATGGCAAGGGTGCCCCATGAATTGCCGCGGTGCAGGATCTGTGCAGCACAGTGTAGGGTTTATGCCAGCAGTGAGAGAATGCACAGACCTCCAGAACAGAAAGTTTGGGACTTAAAATTTCACTGCGTGGAACAGGGAACAAAAGTTTTATGGGAAATGATCTGAGAAGCATCCACATATAGAAAGAAAAGGAGGTTGGTCAGTGAGTGGTGGGTACCCAAATTAAGATGTATATCATTAAAGCTGAAATTTGGATTGGAAGGAAAGTAGAAAATGGTAGACAAGAATAAGCCAGCAAATTTGGATTCAGAATACAGTATTCTCAGCTCCACAAACCCGTACTTAAGTCCTCTCCTCAGGAGAGGTCAAGCTCTAATTCTCTACACATATAGATTCTGAAGCTGTACTTGCAAGACTACTATTATCCATTACCTCAACAAATGCCGAAGTAGAAAGCTAGGAAATCAGAGCAATGCCACAGAACTGCAAACATCAACAAAATCAAAAAGCAACATCAAATAAAAAATAACATAACATGCAGTGAGGGTTAATGTAGATTTTCATTCAATGAAAGGAAGTAGATAGAAAATGAAGAGAGATCCTGACAGAAACAATTATCTGTATCTCGGTGATAAAAAGAAGCAGAACTCATCTTTTCTGAAGGATTAGAAGCTGCATCACTGGCAGCAGCAAAAGCCAAACCCAACACAAGAATGCCTTTGATTGATTCTCTGTCTGGTCTTGTTACTATGAAATCTCACAAATTTACTATGGATTACAATCAGCAGCACACAGTTAAACATGATTCCTCACCTAGGAAAAAAAAAAGTAAGAAAAAACACATAGGTCTTTTCTGCAGTTTTCAGGCCTGAAAAGACCCCAATATTTAGCTAAGCCATGTCAATGGTCATTAATCCCAGATTCAGAATCCTCCAGTAGCACCAACTATGCAGCAAAACCAGTTTTAGTAAGAGATGGGTTACCTCCCCTCCCTCCACGCAAGTATGTTTTCTTACACTTAAGTTCAAAGCTAATCACAGTTTTAGTTTATCTTAACAATGATACTGAATATATTCATTAGGCTGGTATCTCCCAACATAGTAATTTCCAGAAGAAATGAAATCAATTGCCAATTCCTGCAGCATGCCCTTTTTATTAGACTAACGAATTATCCAAAACTTCTGTTAATCCTTAGACACTGATCCTGAATTTCTCCACACAAGAAAAGAAACCTGACAAACCAGAGGAGTGATGGCGGAAGAAGAAAGTAAAGGAAACTCTGATATGTTGATTATATAGCTCATTAGTCTAAAGCTATACACATTTCACTTAACGTTTAAAATCACTGAATTTTTAAGCCTAGTTAAATGTTTCCAAAGCTTAACCCTGAGTTAATCTCATATTCACCTGCATTTCATTGTAATGCTTGATTCAAAATTCTTCCTAGACCAAAGCTTTAAGTTTATTTAATAATACACATCCATATCCTTTATTACATATATCCTATTTGCAATGTATCTATAGTATTATCTTCAACCTGAAAGCCAATTTGCATTTCACTGAAAACAAAGCAGTAAGAGAGAAAGATGACTTTCACTGCACTGAATTAGCTAGTACAGTACTTTGAAGGATGTCCATTTTCTCTATTGATGTCCAATTAGTAAAAAACAGAAAATTCACAAGACTTACAAACACTGAGGACTCCTCCCATTCAACAAAAACCATTGCTTTCAGCTAACAAAGCTTCCTTGAGCCACATGTGCATCAAATTTCCTGATAGCTTTGGGATTTCCTAAAAACATGGAGCCTCTTATTTTGCACAGTATATACAATACCACCGTAAAATGCAAAGTTAATACTATTAATGGTGTTTGCTTCTTGTGCTCCACTACTGTCTCTGAGGCAAATACATCCAACGGACAAATTTCCTGTGATGCATGCCTTCACCCTGTGATGCGGCATGTCTTGGAGCAAGGGAGAAGCTTGCCAGTTCCATGGCCTGTCTTCCCAACACTCTCACTTTCCGCTCATTAACCAGCATATGCATATTTGTTGACTTGAACTAAAATGAGCTTAGGGTATATTTAAAAATCAGCAAAGAACCCTTAGTTTCAGCAGTGCTGCACTGCCATACTATTTACACAACAAAACCACACAGGAAAAACAGAAAGGCTTTTTCTTCCCTTCAGCGTCATACAATTTTTGTTTTCTTAGTATGACGCAGCATGAACACCAGACATCTAACATAAGTGAAGACAACATGAATTCATTTAAACACCAGGGCTCTAGTACTCNCTAAATGATTCTATGATTCTACAGGGAAACAGCATCAACTGGTGTGCCAATAATCACATAGGCCAAGGAAAAACAGGTATCTGAGAGGCTTGTGGTGGTGTGGACATCATCACCAATATCACCTTACAGTCAAAATCCAACGTCCATTCAAAAAAAAAGAAAAATTCAAACCGATGAGATCCAAGTCAGGCAGTTTCATCTAAAATGAGGAAACTTTGGCAGACTTGTTCTTTAGTTGTTACTGGCTTGCTTCCAGATATCATCAGCCAAGTTGCTTTTTTTCCAAATGAAAAAAAAGTTATACCAACAGGATTGGAACTAATAACAAATGGCAAAACCTAAAAGGACACAAAAGGAAAGCTAGTAGAAGGAATGACAAGGAAAATAGAGGAATGCAGTAAATAAATTTTAAAACGTGAGAAAAAGATTAATGCCAACACTTGAAAACTGTACAAACGCTATACACAGGTCTTGATCCTGGAAGATGTAGCAACTGCCACAGAATTAGCTTCTGAGGACAGAATTCAGTCTAACCAATCTGTCTCCCTGCAAGGCACAGGCTGGAGAATTCACCCATCAAATCCTGCATCTCACCTCCCCAGAAGCTGTGTGTTAACTCATCCAACAAGACTAGAAAAAGTTTTGATCTGTACTCAGCAGGAGAATACAGTATATCCAGTCTTCCTGACCAGGCAAGACACCGAGATTCTTCCAGTGTCAACGGAAGACCAAATCCTGCGTCTCCTCTCTTGTCCCTTGAATTTGCACATGTGCCCCAAAGTCTGTACATACACATTACTGGGTTACATGCCCTCTGCCCACACTTCTGAAAAGGATATTTTGCCAGAGAGCATATGCACATGCACACCTCCTGATTCGTTCTGAAGTTGAGCCAAGAAATAGGGCACAGGCCACAACTGTCCGAATTATTCATGCAGCATATTTTCTGGCACAGCTGCAGAGCACACAGAGAGTGGGCTGCAGGCTGGATGAACGGTTCTGGTAGTAGCAACCTTCAATCACCATTTTCCTAGAGCTATTCTTAGCCCTTCCTCTGCTACCTTACAAGTCCTTAAATTTAGAGGATTACAACATTGCAGCTCTTTTTGTGCAGCAGACTCTGCACTTCCATAATGAATGTAATGGAAATGTGCACAAAAGTAAGTGGTCCCAAAATTAGAGCTTAAATCAACACTGGATACAGATGTAAATGGGAAGTCAATAATGTTGGAGGGGGAAAAGTGTTTAAACACTTTTATATACTGGATATGATATTTCTTCTGTTTTTCTTAATGAAACATGTGGATTAATATCCTAAATACCAATTCCAAGAAACATCATTCCCAGTGCCTCAGCCAAGCTGTACATTTTTATTACGCCTTCCTGTTTTACGGTAATTGCTTTAAAGGGAGTCATTGAAAATTGCAATGCAGTGCTTGGCCAAGATCCACGCTGGCACCACTGGCCATGCCAGGCACCATTCCACATATTGTGAAGGACTACAAGGACCTGGGAAAAGACCTAAAGGTCTACTCAGATTTTCTCAGACAATTTTTCCATCTCTGAAGTGGGAGACATTTCATAAAAGTCTTATTTGCTTTACCTCCTATGCTCTTATCATCATTCACCATTTATTTTCCTCTGTCATCTACTTTTTCTGTTTTTGAAGTCTTAGGGAGCCCTGCCTATGTCAGCTAAATGAAGAGAAGACTGAGAGGTCATTTGATTGCCAGACATAAGCACTTACTCACTGAGAAGGAGATCTGGTAGCAAGACCTTTTCAACCTTGCTGATAAAAATGCAATAGGATCCAGCAGCTAACAATTAAAGTTAGATCAATTCAACCTTGAAACAGTCTGCAATTTCCTAGCAGTGACTGCAGCTGAACCTTGGAACAGTTTACTGGGAAAGACAGAGGGCAAAAACGCAAGGCTTACCATCAGGCAGAATCTTTGTCACATGATACGCGTGTAAAGTGAAGGCTTTATCTCTGGAAGAATTTATGTAAAGGCTGTGAAATGAACAGCACTTCTTTCTGGGGTCTGCATCTCTTGATCTACAAATACTTTTCTTTACTCGTTCTTTGTGAGCCACAGGGAGAAGGTGGTACCTTTTAATACCCAAACCACGTTCCTTAGACAAGCGTTCCCAGATGACCTACAGAACGCTTGAAACAAACATATAAACAAACATGGATCACTTGACTGAAGTAAAGCAGATCGCCAGATCTGGTGTAAGAACAGATTACTTCATCCAGTTAGGCTGTTAGATCTTTGTTCTGCATTTTTGCGTGCATTTTGGCTAGGGAGCAGGGAGTTGAATAAAGGATTATTTTGCTTTTCTCTGTTACATGGCTGTCTGAAGATAGCACATGTAACAGACAGGCCCTGAGCATTACTGACCGCCCTGTTTCTTCTGGTTTCTAACCACGCAACTGTTCAGTCTAATGCCACTGTGGTCAGTATAGTGCCTGCCTGAAACCAAACTGACAATGATTTACTGATTTGCAGATCAGGCTAAAGCCCCAGTAATCCCATTAGACCCCAAATACTACAAAATCACAAACAAGAACATTCACCTGCATTTCATTTATCTTCAGAGAGTTACACATAAGGCATAAGTCAATCAAAAATTGCACATGTAATATGAATAAAGCTTAACCTGGACAAATATTGGCGCTTAAATACAGCGATATACAGCAAACAAAAAGAAAATAATAGGCAGAATATTCTGAGTAATAACACACTAAACTTGTGTTTGTCTTCAAAAGCAATTTCAAAGATGGGAAGCTCTAGGATTAATTTCATCCATACACTCATATTTCTCCATTCCAACAGGAAATTCTCCATCTTTTTTAACCTAAAACCTTTTCCCTAGGGGGAAAAAAATTCCTTATAAGAACCTGCTTTTAAAAGATAATCTAGGGACTCTATTTTGTAAAAATAGAGCTGATTTTCAAAAGAGGAGGTAGTCTGACTAAAAATTCTCAACATCTGCAACTGCAGCTCTCCCCCCAGGCATTTGATTAAGCATCTATGGAAATTAAGTAGGCACTTCAGCATTCTGCCAAACTGGACTGAAAAACACACTGCAATACTTGGATGATTTGGGATTTCATCTTCAAAACAGTTCAGGTCTTAAATACACTCCAGGTCATGGTTTAACCCAGCAGGCAGCCAAACACCACACAGCCGCTCGCTCACTCACTCCTCCCCCCACTCCACCCCCACCCCCACCGTGGGACGGGGAGAGAATCGCAGGGTAAGAATGAGAAAACTCATGGGTTGAGATAAAGACAGTTTAATAGAACAGAAAAGGAAGGGAAAATAATAATAATAATGATAGAATATACAAAATGAGTGTACCCACTGAGCAATGCCCAAAAACCAGTGATCGCTACCTTCTGGACATGCCTACCATTCATATACTGAGCATGACATCACACGGTATGGAAGACCCTGTTGGCCAGCTGGGCCAGCTGTCCTGGCTATGCTCCCTCCCAGCCTCTTGAGCACAGGAAGCTGAAGAGTCCTTGACCATAGGGTACTTAGCAACAACTAAAAACATCAGTGTGTTATCAACATTCTTCTCATACCAAGTCCAAAACACAGCACTAGGACGAAATTTAACTCTATCCCAGACGAAACCAGGACACTCCACTATAAAACACAGTCAGATTTCTTGCTTAGTGTTCAAATTTGGCCCACAATTCTTTGGCAACTTTTTTCAGGACAAGGACAATATCTTCTTTGCTTCTGGCCAGAGTTTGCCATAATGCCACAAATTTTCAGTCCCACATTTCTACCACAGAAATAACTACCTTTTGAAGGCTGATAAAGTACATGACACATATTTTAATAAAAAATATTATGCAGAACCCCAGTCCTGCACTAAGGTTCTGGCTGCAAGGTCCACAAGAAAATGAAGGAAAAAGTCTGAGAGATACAGTTCAAAATTAAGTGTGCAATACCCGCTCAGTGTCTGATACCTTTCTATCAGAATCATACATGAAATTTAACTTTTGCTTTGCAGTTCCCCTCTCATGCCTACAGATCAATTATATCAGAAATATATTTTAAAACTGTTTAAGACTGCTTTCATTTTATGAAATAAAGTTCAACTACATAGCCCTATATATCTGGGTGCTTGAAACCAATTTTTTTCCTGAAAAATGCATCAGAGCCCGAGTCTGAATACCCGTGGTGTTTATTAAACAATTTCTTTTTCCTTTCTTAAAGGTAAATTATTTTACATAAATTCCCTCTTACAATTTCTTGTTCTGAAAGCTATTATTAATATAAATGCTTTATGAAGACATTAAATACAAACACATCTCTGATAGTGAGCTACCTACACACTTAATTTCACATACACATTTTCCTAAATAGCTACTCACATGTGAAAAGTTAAACACAAGTCAAGTACAGCCATAATGCCACAACAAGTTGTTCTTACAATTAAAAAGTGTTCCTACATACTTAATATATTCCCTGGAAAAAAAGACGACCACAGTCCTCCTATCTTTGAGCCAACAATATTATGTTAGCTTAGGCTCTGTAGCAGATGATTCTGAGAAGTTAAAACAGGAAATTAATTTTTTGAAAATAAGCATGGTTTATACTGTGCACCCTATGCAAGCAAAACAAATACATGCCTGTTACAATCACATTCTAGATGAACTCCAGTATTTCTTTTCAATACCCCTATTAAGACTAAATGCCTTGGAGACCAACCAAGTATTAAGGTCCAAACCTGCCTCTTTCAATCACAGCCAGTGATGTTCACCCATACAGACTGAACATTTCCAGATTAGAGTCAAGGAAGTGTGACCATGTACTTACAGAACCACAAAAAAAAAAAAAAAAAAAAAAAATTACAATAGGCTTTTGCCTATAGGGACCCATCAAAGCTAGAAAACATGGTTTTAAATATTGTATACTGGACTCAATATAGGGAAAACCTAAGTGTATATATCAATTTATTTAAAATGTAAACACTGAGGAATATTGTCAGAATAACAGAGAAATTGAACTGAATTGCAGAAAGGCTTAAAAAAAAAAATCAAATGGTACACAATGGCTTTGATATGACTGATTCTTGACAATATACAATACCGTATTCTCCAACAGTGGCAGTGTGAGAATCACATTATGGGAGATCAGTCTCTTCTACTCAGTCTGCTTTTACATTAACATTCAAACACGCTACCTTGTATGACCAATATGTTGCATCTACTTAAATGGCACCCATTTTCTTTGTTTTTGAAAGAGAAAACAATTATGCAATGCTGCTCATCCCAAAAATCATCTGTCGAAATGAAGAAACATAAAACTAGAAAAAAGAATAGTAATAATTGCATTGTTTAATTATGTTTAGCCTGTTAAATAAAGCTAACATGCGAACAACAGATGACAAACATAGGAACTCTTCAATAGACTAAATGGTGATTTGACATGGCCATTAAATTTGAATTTAATTAAAAGAGGTCATTTAACTCTCTTTATGTCTCCTTGCCACTTCCTCACAGTTCCCAACTGACAAGACCCACTTTCCTTGCACTTACAAGGGTGCTGGTCCATACTGACTAACCTGTATGTATCACATCTCCACAACTGTAAGGGCTGAGCTTCAAGGTGTGCACTACTAGCGCATTCACAGAAATTAAAATCCATTTACAAGAAAATCCCACCAAATCACTAGAAGCATCTTATGACTGCTTTGTTTGCTTATAAGAAAAAATAAAGCAAGATTTTTTGGTGAAGACAATTTGCAATACAACAAAAATTCTCATCCACATCTACAGCAAATTTTTGCATAAGTCGTAACAGTACTGTAAGTGAACAGTCTTCATGAATTCAGTTGCAAAACTGCTAAATTATCCCTACGTACCTTTCCTTCCAAGCACAGTAGCTACTTTTTTTTTTGCTCTCAACCAGTTAACCCCACACAGTTTTTCTCACATCATTTATTTTTCCTTATTCTGAAACACCTCACAAAATAAAGTTATAGAAAGCATTTTAAAGACTTCTTTTAAAGAATCCAGAAGCATTTTAACCAGCTTGGCATTTCTGTCAAGAAAGAACAACATTTACTGAATCACAACTGAGTGTATTTAATTGTCTAGAAAACATTGTGGAAAAAACCCAAATATATGTCTTAGTTCAACTAAAACTCAGCACCATGTGGGTCTACCTACGTCTTAACCCTGCTGTAGGTCATGATGAGTCACTGTTTTCTGGAAGGGCAGTCAGAGCACCACCTGCAACTCGTCAGTGGGCTGAAATGTAATTAAGTTATCCAAACCTTTTCTCTAGCAGGAAAGTCTTCCCTTACGCAGAATTACTGCATGAATGCATCGACATGAAACAGTATTGCCAAAGCAAGTATCATGTAGCCTCCACACTGGAAGCAAAGCGTAAAAAGAATAAAAGGTTCTCACCACAACAGCAGTCAATTTGTTCTTCTGTTTTTAAGGGTAGTTTTGAGAAACCAGTAGTTACGGTGATTTCTAGTCAAATTCTGCCTCTTCCTTTCCCCCAGTCCTTTCCCTCACTTTTGCATTAAGGACTGGCCATGAGCACAGCCATTAGTTAAAGTTTACTACATCCCCGTAGCCCTAATCACATGGGCCACTGCGTGCTATCTAATGGGAGAAAACATCATGGGTGTCTAGTATGTGTGAACTGTTACTCATCTTCCTCAGTATTTTTCAAAACACCAGGCTATTGAATTATCCTCTTGAAATTGCACAGAGGAGAACACAGTAACAGTCATGCAACCGGAGAGACAATAATTATAAAATACTAGATATCTTTCGTGTACCCATCAATGTTCTCACTCTGACAACTACATCAATTCCAGAATTGAACAGCTGCCCATATATACTGTAATCAGCAAAAACCAAGAGCTGTCTGTCCTGTTATCTGCCGTGTAAAGAGCCAACAGCAAAAAAATATGCATGCTGAATGATCTAATACCAGTCTTATGAAATACTAATAAGTACAAAGCAACCAGCCAAAAACAGAAAAGGAGGGAACTAAAATATACTAGCACCAGGATTATGTAAATCCTTCTCCCTTTAACAACAAATACAATGGTAAACTCGGTCTGCAAACAAGGAAAGGAAACTGCAGGTGTCTTTTACAGATCCTGTTGTCTCTGAGAACATTCTCAGGTACCTGATCAACTCACTAGTAGTAAGTTTATCTTACTAGTTACACTCAGAGCTGTTATTTTCAATGTGCATTTAATTTCAAAGATTGGTGCTGCTATCTGAAGCCTGAAAAAGGACTTGTATGTTCAAAAGCCTGTTTATTTTCCCCTCCTCAGTCTTACCAGTTCACTCAGTATAAGCTCTATCTTCCACCTCCCATTCCCCCCATCTCTTGCCACATTCGTGCACCGGTCTGAGCCATGTCCGAGTACTATTGTCATGGAACGTATCTGGGTTTGGCTCCAACGATATTTTATGAATTAATTATGCTTTCTTAAAGCTTGTTCCAGAATGGTTTTGCTAGATGCCTCCTAGATTTTACAATATCTGAAACAATGAAAAAAACCCAAATCTATTCAGTTTCTCTGTTTTCACAATTCTATATTTATTTGTCACATCCTGCTCACTGGCCTTTTTTTACAAGATAAAAAAAGATCTACTCAGCTTAGTTTCATTAAAGCTATTTGATACTTTTTAACATCTTTTGTCTAGGTCTACTATATTCTTCTTTAGTCATTCTGAAATTCCTACAGCTTTAGACAGTACATTTAAAAAATACTTTTAACTTTCTATATAAAGTATAAAACCTCCTAGACTCTGTACTAGAAGAACAAGCTATCCAAGTCTATTTTTCTGATGCTGATGTTCTTCAGCTGCTAAAAGAAGAACAAAACTTTTACCCCTCCTGTTTAATGAATATAGGCAGAACAGGGTAAGACACTAATTTAGGGGGCTGGTACTGCTGGAAGAGTTTCAAGATAATGTTACTTCAGAGGCTCTTTCTGAACCACAAAGCTGACAAACTTTCCATCCACTTACCAAAATAATGGCAGTTTCCACTTCCTAAGAAGTTAAACAATAAAACATACAATGTATTTTTTAAAAAGTTAGCTTGCACTCCAGGATTTTAATGAAAACAAATGAAGATGTATGGATTCATTAAGGCTTGCAACAAACTTCATTTTGCTTAAATTGCTACCCTGAAGCCTGATGCTTTTATGTGCTATTCTTCATTCTTCACAATCCAATCCATTTTATTGAACTACATTTTCAAAATTCTCTTCCTCCCATTCATTTTATTTATTTTTATATTTCCCAAATCCCATATATATTGCAAACGCACCCCCACCGCATCAGCTAGCTCTTCCACCACCAGCAATAGAAGCAAAGCTGAGTCATACAGCAGGCTCCCCGCTCAGCACAAGTCTAACGTCAAGGCCCTGTTCCTGTTCTTCATGACCACCAACATGCTAGGAGAAAGCTACTTTAGAGATCTCCTTTCTGTAATCTGTCAAGATCTCCACTCTCAGCTGGACACTTGCAGCTCTCAAAGGGAAGGATGAAAAGCAGAAAAGCCACTTCAGAAGGTGGAATTTTACTGTATCAAATCACAGCAAGTCCATCTTGGATCACCTTCAGAATGCAGTGCAACGCAATGCAACTTATCTCTCAGTGGTTTTTGTGTTTCGTTTGTGGGGTTTTGGTGGGACTTTTTGTTTGTTTGTTTGTTTTTAAAAAGATGCTTATGCTGTTTTAAAAGAACCCTTTTACTTAGCATTTGGAAAGCACAAGGAGCATGCACATGGGCAACTATGGTATTTGAGGCGATGGGTAGACATTTCCAATGTGGATCAGTGATTTCCCTAAAAATGCTACTCACCGCCTGTACTTCTATGAACTTATTTTAACTGTACAGACAATCCAGAGTCATTTCTTCCTCACAGATCAACTTGCCTTCCACTTCAGTACACTTTTACAGTCAGACACTGCTGGTTTGTACAACTAGTGATGGCTACACATCCACCACACAGCAATTCCCAGAGTCTTTTCCAGACAAAATAATTATGGCTAAATACTTAATTGCATTTTGACATGCATATTTTTTCTCTTCCTCTTTCCGTAGAGCTGAGCTTTCTTCTAAACGTGTTAATAACAGTGAAAATAAGCTGTTAATTTGCACCTGAGTACAACTGTAGAGCAACACAGTGTTAAGTATCATGCTATAACAAATATTTACAACGAAACTGTGACTTGTGTGTTTGATTTTGCAAAAGTGGTTCATCTCCATGAAAACTGCTTGTTTGCCTCCACAGATTTCCCAAAGAAAGGGTATTCTAATTTTACTAACTGATCTCCTTGTTATTAGTTATATACCTGGTATGTTATTTTGCAGGGCAAAACATAGCTGCAGCTCAGTAGGCATTACCCAATGCTAAATTCTCATCAAGGACAACATAAATTCAAGAGCATGGCCTACAATTTTGTGCCTCAAATGAGACAACCGCAGTCAAAGTGAACATACGAATTCAGGCAGACCGAAAGAACAGAGGACACTGATAGAAGTTCATGACTGGAAATCCTTATGCAGCTGCTTTTTAAATTCTTTGCTGTGGGTAACCGACTCCAACAAGACCATTAGATAGGAAAGCCAAAAGGATCAAAATTCAGAATTTTAGATGCAAACACATTTCAGTAGGATCAGTTACGACAGCAAAGTTAGCCTATGGAGAGTTTCTAAGTGTTGATCATAATATTCAAAGCTAACAAAGCAAACAAGAGCACAAAAGGTTTCTGGACATCATAAGCGCCAGTGGAATTATTTTTTCCAGTAATTCAAAAAAATATAATTGCCTGTGTCAAGGAGTTCCAAGAGCATATGATTTTTAAAGCACCACTGTCCTAAAAGAAACAGAAAAGGGTTTTCATTATTCAGGAATCTTAGAAGCACCACTAACATGCAGCAACTATTTCTGCAACACTTATGTCTGCCTAAGTACATATAAATCACTTACATTTACTTATTACTCACACTCCTGGCTTCTGATAAAATTACTTTTCAAAAGCTAATAAAGCATCATGGATCACTTCTAGACTGATGCTTCAAAATTACTGTATGCAGAAAACATTGTAAAAATGTTACAAGTTTGTTCTCAGCTCAGAAATGGCTCTAGCAATTTCATGATTTTGCTAAAAAATCTTAACCTAAAATTAGTATTCTGTGTGTGGGGATACCACTGTATTTTTAATTTTCTGAAGAGACTAAGAAAAATTTTGTGTACTAATCTTTTACAGCTAAGTTCTACAGAAAAAACAGTAAAACTCACTCCAACTGATAAAAAACATATGCATACCTGCAGCAAATGGATTTGCAGATTGATCCCGATCACTCCTTGCTCCATTTGCCTTGTTGCATATTTTGGAAGACAGCGTCTCGCTCTTCCATTAAGGAAGAGAGGAAAAAAATCTCAAGTGAATGTTCCTCCTTATTACCAAAACATCGGAGCTGTTGGAGGTGAAAGCAAAAGCTACTATGTGCCACCCTTTCCTGACACATGGGAGAAAATCTGACATCAAGGACTTTCAGTCTCTCAGAAGCAGTACCTTCAAGAAAAGTCAGAGCACTGGCAGAGTTCAGCAACTGATAAAAAAGGTGACCCAAGGCACTTCCTACAGACCAGGCAGAGGGGAAAGGGAGTTGAATCCTAATCACATCCCCTATTTTCTGGGCACAATCCTCCTTTCAATTCACATTTTGCCAGTCCCATGGTTGGCCAGCATGGCTGTCTCCAGAGCTGTTCCTCACAGCTAGAATATGTCCTTCTAAAAAACCTTTTTTCTATTACCCTACGCAAGGGTAATCAAACTTCATCTCACTCTCCAGGCTCCCATCCTTACTAAACCAGAAAGGACAAGAAAGAAAAGGATGACCAAGACCATGAGAATCAACGTGTATGCAAAGAACTGCAGAAATCCAAAATTACTAGAGATCTGGGGAGGGATGAGAATGGCAAGAGAACTGCAGAGATGCCTGAAGACAAAACTAAGGGGTGGGGGGAAATCAGTCAAGGAAGGAAATCAGAAGAGAAGGTGCTTTGGGACATATAAGATGATAAGGGAACTTCAAAGAAAGGAATCAAAAAAATAATTCAAAGATAACCGATACATGACATTTCAGAATATATATTCTTAAAACTCAAACTGTTCTTGTTCTGTGCTTAAATTCATTGAAGTTCTGCGGTTCTGTAATTTAAAAAAAAGCCACATTAAAAAAGCCACAATAATTAGAGGGAAAAGAATCTCACAATCTGATATTACATAAAATCACTTGGACTCTCACAATAAGCAAACTGAATTTAAAATAATCAATTCCATAATGGTTGAACTATCACTCAAGAATTGGAGGGTAAGTCAGGCATAACTCTTTATATAACATTATTCCTATGAAGGTATGATACTTATGAAGCTTGATAGTGTTTTGGGGATGCATTACTTTCCTATCCTAGGTTTCAACAGCAAACAGGAGGATGTATGCTCTACTCTTTGGGTTTTAAACCACCACCAAGACCAATATTACAGCATTTGTAAATCAAAAGCAATAGTGAAGTCCTTAACAGATTTAATGCAGGCTGCCACATTTAAGAAACAAAAGCACTGTTTAGGATAGCATTTTTTATTACATGCTTTTTGAAAGCGAGATAAGAGTGGCAAGAGGAAGCTTTTCACATTGAGACATCACTTGTCATGAAAGGGCTTTCTCAAAACCAGAAGTCTGGAAGCATATGTAGGAGTTCAGATTTCACTGATCTGATTCGGAAGACTCTTCCATAGCTGAATCCTTACCACCAAAAGCATTTTATCCCCAGTTCTTCCAGCATTACTCCTGGGCTTTACTAACTGCATTGTGCCAGAACAGCACACCTACGGGACGGTTCGCAGTCCGACTCATTCCTTCCACTGCAGATGCCTATACAAAAATTTTTCCTCTATGGTCTGAGAGGAACAGTGCTATAAATACTTGTAACTCTTTAGTCCTTGGGTCTTTTCCAAGTATGAATAATGGATAAATACTTAAATCTACTCTATATTTCTGTCCAAAAAAAACCAAGCAGACGGTTTGCACTCTTACACGTTCAGTTCCGGCTAACTGTAAAATAGGTGATATTCTGTTCACCTCAGTAAGATTTTTAGCCATGCTATTTAATACAAACTATAGATAAGTAAAATATCACCTGCAGATGAAAATATGGCTACAGCACCTAACTACAGCTTGGAATATTCATGCTCTAGACATCACGTATGGACTATTTTTAATTCCAGGTAACTAACAACAAGAAGAACTGAACTTTTAAGTGAAGAGCTACCAAAATGCGAAGTATGATTACCTACATTTACATTTTAATGAGATAAAATGTCTTCAATCAAGCTCAGTTAGACTGAATTATCTAAGGTTTTACAAAGATGAGAGAGTGTCTGCAGTAATACGGATCCCCAATGAGTAACTTGGAAAGTAGAATATTCATACAAGAAAACTTCTTCCCCATATACAGGAAACGTGAATGTATCATGCAATACTTCTGCTATTTTTCTGTAGTAAACCACATTTCACCAAATTTTTAAACTAGTTTCTTAGTACATTGCACTGAAGAATGTACTTTTAAGTGTACATTTAAGGAATGTACGCTTCCCTTGATTGAAGGAAAAACTGATCAGATAGACCAATCAAAGCAGATTACATTCTGTTAATCCACTTAACAATTTAAACTGTACTTGGCCTGATTTAAGAACTGTAAATCACAGTAGCCCAATTAAGTGTCATGCCCATTTACATTAGCTGGAATCAGGCCTACAAGTGTTCCCTTTTTCAGTAAAACTCAGTAAGTTTGAAAACATTCAAAAAATAACAATAGTATTACACACAAGACCAGCTTCCCGTATTCAAATCATTAAGTACAGAACTCAGTTGAGAAAACTCGTTTTTAATCCACAGGATGCAAAACTTCCCTTAACTTCTCCTCCCTTAGAAGACACAATTTCTAGGCTTCAACAATTCGCATTGGACTTAGGTTGTCAATCTGATAGTAAAAGATTTCATTACCAGCTTCCCAAGGGCTAATGAATAAGGTTTACATTTAAAATGTATTTTGGATAGAGGAGGAAGAAAAGGACAAGACATCCACGACAGCAAAAAGACACACGATCAGAATCTGTTGTGATACTGTATGGATCCTAATCGTCCTGCCCCCGCTGCTGTCCCGACTGCAAGGCCAGGGAGGGACTTCACAACCATTTCTGTACTAACAAGGAATGATTACAATATTGATTTTTCGTGGGGCTACTTACATGAGTAAACATTAATCAATTTCTGTTAGGGTTGTGAACTAAGATCAAAATAATTATTTGACAAATAGGGCTTGCTTGCAGCTGATTTACAGCCTACATCGCAAGTCATGAAGCATATTCAGCAGAAGGCCAAATCCTTTACTCTTTCAATACTGCTTTTTGTTTTCCAAATGACACACACTCAGCTAAAACACTAAGTCAACATGTTTTTCCTTTGGAAATCAAGTTCGGATATATGACTTATTCCAGGCGTCTCTTATTTCTGAGGCATTTGGAAGACTGAACTCCTCGTCATCCATACTTAAAAAGATTTTTTCTATTCTGCTTAAAAATGTTTCACATGTGGTTAATCAATGCATATTTTAGTTAACAAAGTCTTTGTTTAATATACAGGTAGCCAACACTGTCTTATGCATTAGTAAAGGGATGTCATTAATTTAAAAATCTCAATAATCTGTCCGAAAAGTTTCCGTGTATTAGAGCCTCACCAAAAAAAATGAAATTACACCGAAGAAAGACTTGAGGAAAAGTATTTCTGTTTTTCCAGATTGAGTACTTGAGAGTTTGTTAATGCTTGTGTTTTGCTCCCCCACAGCAGTCTCCTGTTTGTTTGGGTGGATTTTTATCAAAGCATTGGAAAGAAAAGCACTTACATGCTGACAACAATAACACAAACCTTGGAAGGAGACACAGTGACATGCACAAGACCCGAGGCTTACATTTTTTTCTATGAATAGATTCAAAATGGATTGTGTCACTTAAAAAAAACAGTATTGTAGGAATGACCAATTTACAGTAAGGAAAAAAAACCATAAGATTAAAACAAAGGCTTCTTTCGTGCCAATACATGGTAGTTCTCCCATTAAAATAAAAAGAAAAATTAAATATATGCATTAGTCCTCCTTATATTGACTTTATTTACCCCACCCACTTATAATCAAGAAAGGAAAAAAAATAAATTTATCTACAGAGGCAAAAAACAAAACTTTTAGCTTTTTTTTCCCCTTACTAAAGGGCTGTCCCCATACAGCTGACAGACAACTGATGAAGCTTACACCAAGAGGTGTTGAACATCCTTCTTGCATCTATAGTTCCTCAAACTCTTTAAAAACCAAGATAAGCATAAGCAAGCTTTAAAAGAGGCTTGCATAAGCAAGCTTTAAAACCGCCCTGACTTCATGTTCTTAGCACCTTGGCAGTAAATTGTTTCAGTTAGTGATTTATCTTATCATGATGAGGCAAACATGTCTTAAGCTCAACATAAGTCAAAACTAGACTTCTTGTAGTGTATGTAAGCCAAAGTCTTCTACCTATTAACTTATATTAGCTAGAAATCCAGTACTTAAGTCCATGCCTTTGCACACGCTCAGTATCAATATCAGTATTAAGAAATGAAACAACTTAATATAAAGGCAAAGATTTCTTCCAAAACAGTAAGTCAGTTTTTAAAAGACACAAGATCTCACTGGAAATTACTATTTTCAAAACTACAAGGCAAAATTAACACAACACCCACCTCAATAAATTAAACAAACAAAAAACACCCGCCCAAATTCAGTTAAGGAAAATAAGGGTAAAATTTTAAACCAGCAATTAGTCCACCTCTTAGAACGTCAAGTCTGACAATTTGACTTCATTTACCTGTTTGTTACAAGGTATGCACAATCAACTCTAGAAAAACCAGCCTTCCGTAATTTGCAATATTCAGTATGTTTCACACAATGTCTAAGAAGAAAAAAAAACCCTCTCTCTCTCTCTCAAAAAAAAAAAAGCCTACATCTTTGGTATCAGGAACAAAAACACACCTAAACTGTTCAGTGTAACTAAACGTGTGACACAAACTTAGGCAAGAAGTGGAAATTGTCAGAATTCTGTGGAACGTGAAGGAGCGTGACAATTTACAACTGCTAAGCAGCAGCAGCACCGCTGTGTTTACAGTGGCTCTCTACATTAACCAATAGCTTCATAATGAAAAATGTCAACCTGTCACACTTAACAGCCCAACATAACACATATTTATCCAAGTTCAGGGTAAGTTCATAATACACACTTACTCAAGTTAACAGAATGTGTTTATAAATTTTGAGCTAGGTCTAAGTTATATATATTTGAAATTATATTTCATTCTAAGAAAGTCAAAACACCTTTTAGGAAATGAAACAGAGAAGTGGTGTCATATCTACACACTCAGAGATTATTAGGTGAACATTTGAGACAAAAACACCATGTAAGACAACCATGAACTCTGACATTTATTCTAGGTTCGATACTTTGCTACACATGCTTACAAGACCCTAACAGCATTTTGGGAAGATCTGGACATCACTCAACACGGCATTATTCAAAACATAAGAAGCTAGTTGTTATATGAAATTGTGTGTGTGTGTGTATTTATTTTTTTATAAAGACACACAAATACAAAACAACAACATGCAATAAACTTTCTTAACTGTTGCCTTCTCATAAATGACAGTGGCTTCTTGTTTTTCTCTAGGTAAACAGCATGCAGTTGGAGCTTTTTCTTACCCAAAAACATGCAGCAGTCTTTATGCCTACATCTGCACTCGTATGCTGAACAGGCGAGGAAACAGATGCAATACAACACACGGTAAATGCTCTTCTCTCACAAAATGGGGCTGTCTTATCCATAGTCCATTTTGGGATAGTCCCTGGTCCATGGCTTTCCCTGAGCTGTGCCTTGTTTGGGGGGCTGACACTGGCCAAAAGCATGCCAAGGAGCCCACTAACAATTAAACAGCACCACAACCCTGGGACAGCATTCAAGTTCAAGCTCTAAGCCCACTCACACAGCAGGTACAGCCATAGCCTTACCCCAGTGAAAGTTTTGCAAGTCTCAGGGCACCCACCACAGTTACATTTGTGATTTTCCTATTTTCCTATGCAATACAAATACTTGGGAAATTATTTCCTTGACAACAATATTTATGTTCATGAAGACAATGTAGACATTTTTATTAGAGCCATGAGTCAAGAAGCATATATTATGGTTTTTATGCTAGCTATGGCTACATTTTAAAGCGATGGTAAGTTTACAACCTCTTCTCTCTGTTATTTCCAGTGGGAGAAATAACTCTTACCAAACTACCAGCTCGAAACAGATTCAGATCGGTAATCTAGCAGAAGAATAACAAGATCAACAAAGCAGATTAGCTGTTTTTAAAATGCATCTTAAATAAAGAAAACACACAGCTTAGCAGGCATGCCTTTTGAGGCTGGAATGTTGTAGCCTAGCACTATGAAGCTCACATGCTTCATAGAGAGAGCGAAGTTAAGGAATCACACAAAGAGGGGCGTATGCCTTTTTGTGACAATCAAGATCCAAAAGGAGTTGCTGCTTTTGTAATTTTCTATTGCTATTTTACCAATACTCAGCATCTGTAATATCCAATTTAGTGAAGCCCTTGAAATGGGACACCTAGTGAATGATCATTTTTGAGCGTTCTTTCAGCAGGATCCTCACAGACCTTGCTGCTTCCCACCAGGCTGCGGCTGATCCACTCCACTCACCGAAAGGTGCTGTGGCTTCAGCTGTCACATTCATTCCTGGCAAACTCTTCTTTCTTACAGTGGTTACTCTATCCGACAAGGATCAGTCAATGTTCTTTTTTTAAAGATGATGCTGGTCATTCCTGGAAGAAAATGAATTTTACTGTTGCACGCTTTGGGCTCATCTAATTACAATACCTAGCCTTCAGGGAATTTTTAAACTAATGACATTGTATTTGTCAAGCACAGAAACTTTTAATCTGATTTTTCAAGTGGATCCTAGCCATGGATCCTGGCCACCATAGCACTTAACAAAACACATTTGACTGTCCTCCATGCAGTATTTAGGTGGGCTTATTATTGAAATGTTAATTTTTGTTACCTAGTATCTTTCGCTGGTGGTCGATACAAGGCATATAGGCATATCGACAATGTTATTAAAGTTTTTATGACTAGAAATCCACAAGTCAAATTATATGTGTGTATATACACCTTCACAGATGAACAGAGGCACGCACCCTAAGAAATCTGAACCAAAACACTATCTGAACAACTCCCCAGTTTGTCTGCTGACCTCATGATTTGTCGTATGCCAGCATCAAGAAACACCAGCTCGAGAGTAGCGTGGTTTTTTTTATTTCAACATCCTATTCTTTATTTTCAAAATTTTTTTCATTTCATACAAAGAACAAAAACCCAAACTATTGATTATGTCACAATCACTCCTTAACCCCCCCAAAAGCAAACAGCTCAGATGATCCATCAGTCATCCACTTTTGGGTACTTCCTTAATTCCAAAGGACAAATAGTGCACTATTTCAACCATTAAGTTCGGCTTGACTGTACTAACTGGGTCTTTTGGACAAATAATGCTAGATTCAAATTTCAATTTCAAATTCACTTCAATTATTACTGTTTCTCCAGAACACACACAAGCTGCAATTGTGCCATGTAGAAAGGTTGATGACTACACTTCAAAGAAAAGATCCTCGTTCAAAATTTTCTTTTCATCTTTCAAAACTGTATACTTCAGGGCAAATTTATTAAACAAATTATGAAATACAAGTATTATTGTCCATTAAGCAACTGGTATCAGCATACCAGTCCTCCTTAATCATAAAAAAATACAGTTGTGACACAAAACTGTGTAAATGTAACATAATACAAAATACTGGCAGAATCAAGATAGTAGTCATACCTGTCTACATCCAAACCAGATTTAGCCTCAGTCACTTTTCATTTTCTCCCTAGTACTACAGGGTACCATGAGAAGAAGGAACAGCTCTCCACAAACAAGACAGAGAGATATAAAGGCTATGACTAGCCATTTGCCTTGAAACCTAAATTCGTACATCCTGTCAGCAGAACTTGGAAACCTAACACCAACATTATCAAAACAATAGGATTCCTAGGGGTTGGAAGGGATGACTGTAATGCGTATGCTTGTAACGTGAGTGACTAACAGTCCAGGACTTGCACTGCCAATGAGAGTTCGCAACCTAAATGCAGTCTTTTAACATGACTACTCAGAAGTTTTATCAAGATGCTCAGAAGAGAGCATGCAACTACTGCGCTACTTTCACCAAGTCTGCAATCAATTTTAAGAAAAGACACAGGTTTCAAGCACTGATGTCTAGATTTCTGTAAAAAATATATATTAAAAAAAAGTGTTACTTGAACTCTTCTACAAGTACCACAGTATTTTAGGATCACATGCTACTTGGCATCTCATCCCATGAAGACGTGCCCTTGTAACACACATCCACGCTACACAAAGCTTTATCACTGTTGTCGATCTTCTTGCCAGAGAAACGGGCATTTTCAACCTTTCCTTCAATATCATCGATATTCCAGCTGATCACAAACAAGCTGCCGCAGAGGAATACCACAGAGGCCCCGTATCACTGTCTATATAAACCGTGCAGAGTTTACTTCAATTTCAATGGAAATTACATGGAACTTTTCTTAGATACTAAACTCAAATATCAAAATAATTTGTAACAATAATAATCACATTCTCATCTTGCAAAGGGCCCTGGTATGATTAGATAAACACCTCCTATACCGCCATTATCTTCGAAGTGCCAAAACACAAGCTCACAAGGTTGTAAGAGTCCGTCTCCTTTCAAGTTGGAGGATTTCTATATGAAACGTTCAATTCAGTTCCATCTGTTGGGCAATGAAATTGCAATTAATACTCTTCCTACTGGTGAGTGAGTAACTTCACCTCAGCCTCTCCCCCTTTGTAATATAACCAAAAGATCAGCAATGGACAATGTGAAGAAAAAGGCTATGACCGTGCCATGCATGATCACAGTAGGATCAAACAAAATTAGGCTCAGCTACTCAGAACAACTCATACTATGAAAGGCAGCGTTGTTGGATGTGGTCTCAGACAAGGGGTTTTGAACATGCTACTTAATTTTAAGCACATATTTACATCTCATTTTTAATGATTAAGTAACATTACCGAAATAGGTGGTTTGTCACCACCTCCCTTGTATCAGTACACATTAGCCAATGGAGTAAATGCAATAGCCTAAGCATCCTGTTTCTGTCTGACTAAAGCAGAGTTTTTAAAAAAAAAAAATGCTGAGTTGGATTAAAAAAGAAAAAATGGAAAAGGAATTTCACTTAATTATTCAAGAATGTAATCTGCAGATTGAGTCCCATATGCAGAAAGCCCCCTTATTTTGCAGCATACCGGAGCTTTAGCTGCCATTTAAAGAATGTTGGCACATAAAGCGGAAAAAAAAAAAAAGTTAATTTTTTTTCAGTTAGACATTACTATTTAATCTTACAAGTGGGGCAACATAAAATGCATTCCATTTCTTCCCAGGAAATCTGACAAAACAGTATACTGTTTCTGGCTGGCAGCACTGTACTATCAGAGGGCTTCTTAAAGGTGTAACATTGTGAATTCTACCAGGTTTGAAAAAGCACTGGAAGTGTAAAACCAATGGAAATGCCCATTAGCTAAACTGACTTTTAAAATAAATAGCAAGATAGTAAATAAGTCTTTAAGGAAGGCAGAGGATCCTTGCAGAGACTGGCAAATGCTCCAAGCCAAACCAATTCCATAGTACCAACAAGACTGAAAGACACGCCACGAGTTTGCACCAGCATGACCAGAAGGCTGTTTATTTAGACAGATGAAAGGAAGGCAACTTTTCAACTTTTCAACTACAATTCTGTGAAGTTAAACTACTACTAAGCGTAACTTTCAAAATGGTGTCCAGTCAACCATATGAGCTCCATGCAATCTCAGAGCCCATTTTAAGGTGACATGTTTAAATTCCTGCGTAAGATATAAACAAGGATAGAAAGATAGATACACATATGCAGACTGCCATCTAACATCCACTGTGGTATCTCCAGCTGACATGAAAGCATCCACATTTTGGGAAATTTAGAGCCTGAACAGCAGCAATGATTGAAAGACAGCAGGTTTGCTCCTTTCATATGCTAATAACGAGATCATAACTTATGGCCCGATGCTGCAACCACACACTATCACCTTATACTGAAGATTTTTCCAAAGGAGTCTAAGAATTGGGCAAACTGCTCACCTGCACACAGGAAGTTTTTTTTAATCCATCCATGACAGATTTCTTTCTGTTCCTTACTGCTGTGAATAAATTACTACTGAAATATTTATAATAGTTTAATTCACTTTTTTTAAAAAAGTAAAAAATATAATATAATTGTTGGGGGAAGAAGGAAAAAAATCTACAAAAGAAGTTTTTGAGCATAGAGGAAGCAGCCCTGGACATTTATGAAGTGAAGCAAGGTAAGGCCCCTGCTAGGATTTCGGGTACCGGAAGGGTTCAAGGCTGAATCTCTTACAAACATTTCAGTGCAATGTAGTGTAGTGCAAAGGCTGCCTCACACAGCATCCCAGCAAAGAAAAGAAAAAAAAGATGTTATAAATACTCTCTCCATGCTCCCGACATATATCCAGCAACAGAATAAGAGATAATAAATTATGTAACTATTACTGTCTACATACACCACGCTCCCTGTATTTTGACATCATACAGCCCAAAAAAGAATTTTTTTGTTTCTTTTTTAAAAATACCCTCATGGTTTGTAGTGATGCGCACAGAAAAGGTTAAGAGAAACAAACAAGTCTACTAAGAAAAAAAAAAAGAGATCACCACATCAACAAACAATCCACAGCATGGTGAGAACATGAATATAAGCCTATTTTTCCCCCCACTGTCATTGTGCTCTATTTCGTACACACAAGAACAGAAACACACATTAAACCCCACTTTTTTGAAAACAACATGCTTGAAATCTGCAGTGATCTTTTCTCCCCACCACGACACGGCTATACAGAATCTGGAGAATAGCCTTATACATAAATAAATAAAAATACTAAATGGCGAGGGAAAAAAGAGCGAAGGAAATAAAGGCGGCGCACAAAGTGCTGAATGCATTCTCCGGGCAGGAAACGAGTTATAATTAAATGGCCCAAAAGCGATTACATTAAAGGCAAAGGGAAGGCTGCGGGGCCCCGCGGCAGCGCGCCGCCCAAGCCCCCCGCATGACGGGGCAGCCGAGGCGGGCGCTGGAGCGAGGGAGCGGAGCCGGGCGCGGGGACAGCGGGCGCCCCGGCC
>VZTQ01004249.1:114804-130283 GCA_013400755.1 Pelecanoides urinatrix | reverse complement strand
CTACTGAGTCTAGCCAAGTGTTACACATACAGCTGAGCAGGATACAGCCATGGGCTAGCCACAGATTACTGCCAAACAGCGTATAATAAGCACATTTTAGTGCCTTCCTCTGAAACAGAGGCACTACTTTGTCTCTCTCTACCCTGCCACTAATGCTTATAATATGTGCAAGAACTTAATGGTATTTTCAACACCACCCACTCTCTCAAACTTGGTTGAAACTTGGTCCAGAAGTCCAGAAGTCACAGGGAGAAGGAATGAGGGAAGCTGACAGTCAGACAGTGTGATCACACCAGTCCCACTCCCTTCAAAACCCAGCTGGAAACAGCTCAAATTCCATGAGTCTCTGCAATTTGCTGTAACACAGAAGGGAATTCGTAACATGCAATGGTAATTTCAGTTGCCTGGCTGAGCGTCAGACTGGTTTATTTGGCTGTCTAACAATGCCTTGCTCTTGCACATGCCTTGGTCAGGTGGATTATAGCAGAGGGACCAGCTGGGGACAGAAGATGCCATTTGATTTCTTACCTGTGACCATATGGTCTGTTGGTTTGCTTGTATTGTACTTGAGGAAGCACTTAGTAAAATAATTACCTGGCAAAAAAAAAAAAAATCAGCATAACTGTGATCAATAGTTGAGCTGCAGTAAAAATAGATAAGTGCTGCAGACACAGAGTTGTGAGCCCATACAAAGGTTGGGGGAGTACAGTATTAACCTGTCATTTAAACCAATCTTGTGAAAGAAAAAATTCAAGCAGAGCTGATATTCTGCTTTGGGAAATCAGGAACCTGCAAAATTTCTGTGTAGCGATTAATAAGGAGAGGGTCTGAATGTGTATTTACATGTCATATAAACCCTCTGTCTTAGTGAAAACACTTAGCAGGAATCTTTTGGCAGACTCAATGCTGACTGCAGTGAAAGGGCGAGTGGCACAGGGCATTGTCTCTATAGTAACACGTCACCAGAGGCTTGCAAACTGTGTTTCCAAGGGCAGAGCTGCACGAGACAAGTGGAGCTATCACAGCTCTCCTTTTCCCAGCTTTGGCCCTGCCCTGAATAGCTACACTGCCTCTTGCTTCCCTGGCAGCTTAGAAGAAACGTAGCCTGTAACTATACTGCTGCCAGCCCAACGTGGCTTCTCCTTCTTGTTATCAAAATGTTCAGCACGGTGTGTAACACTGGAGAGCACAGAAAAACACAGCAAACCCCTTGCTTTAAGTTTTAATTTGCTATTGTAAGCCCAAGGGAAAGTGCCATCCATGAAGTTGTCCATAAAGCATAAATAGGGAATGGAGTGGAAAAAAAGAAGGTAAGTGAAGATTTTCCCACTGTGGCGTGATGGGCTCAAAAGCTGGTTTAAAACCAGAGCTCTGCAGGTGGCTGCAGAAGGCAGCGCAGTCTGTACCACCAGGCTCTGAAGAAATTTCCAGTTTGATTGCTCAGAAGCAAGTTGCCCTGTAAGGTGCTATACCATCAGCAACTGCTGCCAAATGTGCTGTTTCTCTGGAAGTTTCAGGCTTTTAGCTATAGGACCCCATCCAACTGGAGGCTCAGCAGTGATGATAAAGCAGCTTACAATCAGTTAAGCTAGATGGAGAGTAGTCTCTTTGATGCAGGCAAGGAAGGTTGCTTGTCTCAAACAACAGCACTTAAGATTTCCTTTGTGTTGTTTGCTTTCTTGCTTTTTATCTGGAACAGCGAAACGGGAGAGAGACCTTGAGGCTTCTCACGCATACCTTGCTGTGAAAATAGGTTAGTATTGCATTCCAGCATCAGTCTCGTACAAAACAAGGGGCTATATATTACAATATTTTCATCCTTCATCTCCTAAAAACATGTCAGTATTTTCACCTATTACTGCTGTGGTGCTTTCAGTCCTCATTCTTCATCAGTCCTAACTCCTATCTGAAGGCATTGCTGCAGGATGACTGAACTCCCTCGCACAGCACAGGGAGTTTGCCAGAACAGATTGCAAGGAGAGTGATGCAGCACAACTCAGCTCCCTCCTTCTCTCCTCAAGATAGAAACCGTGCTTTGGAAAAAACAAGCCTCCCCACTAGGCATGCTCAGAAGCCACCCACCATCTGCTGATTATGATCACCATCCATTTATGGCCTGAAAGGTGAAAAAAGAAGCTTCAGCCTTTTTCTGAGGTACAATAGAGTGAAACACTGTTTTTGTAGTCTTGAAAAATATAAATAGTTGATGAACTGCAGATTAAAATTGTCTCCCAGCCCCCTTTCCTGCACTATATTTATCATCCAGGGACCAGCCTAAAATCCATCTCCATACAAAGATCACATATCCACCCCTGTGAAATGAACTGTTAAGGTAAATGCATTTAGGTGAATCCTGGATGATAATTAAATTCCCAATATCCTATACTTTGAATGAAAAAAGAGTTTGCCATTACTTACATATTTTCTGCTGCAAGAGCCAATTTCTTAGGACCTTTCTCTTGGATTTTTCAAATGTCATAATTTTCAGTGCTGGTAGTTTAATTCACCGTTGGTAAAAAAAAAGTGCTACAACAGTGGTAAATTTTATCACCTACACCAGAGTGTTGAAAAGATCTGAGATTGGACAAGTAGCCCCCAGGTTACTCCTGAATATAGCAGAGTGTCAAGCTGACAAAGTAGAGGTAAGGGTAACTTAAAGGGTAAGGTCACCAGTAAGTGTGAGAACAGAAATACCACATTCAGAGCAATGCAGAAATCTTAGAAACCAACTAATTAGCTGAAATTTTGAGGAAAGACTACAGATTACCAAATTAAAGTAATCTTTACAATTCTTTTTTTTTCCTTCCAATTTTTTAATTCAGTGTAGTCTTCTAAAGCAGAACTTGGCCAAAGTGCTTTTTGAGAAGGCTTACTCAAGGAGCTTATAGCTCCCTTGCAGTCACTAGCAGACAGGAATATTGTCTATTTCAATACATGAGAAAAATCAAAGCAATCCTGACATCAGGGTAAAAAGAGGCTCGTCTGGTAATTCAAACTATGTGGGTTTTGACAAAGAACATTCACAGAGCCTAATAATAAAGTTTGTTCCTTGTTTGCTCTATAGATAGAACAATTCTCATTGTTTATTGCACTACTTCACAGAAAACAGTTTACTCTCTAATTTTCAACAATCCCCAGCTGCTTTAGAAATTCCAGCCTAACACTGTTATGTTATTCCATGAAATCCGGTACTATCATCTTCACAGCTCACACATGATTTTAGTCTGAATGGCTTTATTTAGATTATTGCAGCTAGCACAGAAAGAATCATTGTAACATCTCCTTGACAAAGCATACAGCCTGTACAATGCACACAACAATATCATTGCTCTTGGACTACCTCACATGCAACAGCCCCAAGACGGGACATGAACCTCACTCTATACCTAAGGAGGCACTGCACAGCTTTGACATTGCATGGCTTTATATGCTACTAAGCAGCAATAAAGAATATTCCAGCTGAAGTCGTGGATTACATGCAACGCCCAACAGACTAAAAAGTTTCAAATCTATGTACACCCAAAATAAATAAGCACATAAAACCCAAAACCCCTTTACTTAGGAATATCCTATCTGTTTGGGGCCAAACATCTGTCTTTGATAATGCTCCTGTAGCCCCTTGAATTTAATGAATAACCAAATTCTGCCAAAATGAACGGAAGAATGAGAACAGGCATAAAGTAAAAGCCATACAGCCTCCTCTTTGGTATTGTCATGGGCACTTTCATCCCTGAAAAAGAATGAATAGTATTTTTACCTCTGATCCTTCATCCTGGATTGTTTCAGTTACTTGGTCTTATTTTTTTCCTAATCAGAGCACAACAACCACTTTGATGAATCAACTTTTGGCTAAGAATCAACTTTAGTCAAATAACAACTTCGAGTTTCTGAAACAGTTCTTGCAGGCTTGGGTAAGTGTAACCATAGGACCAGAGCTATCCCCAGGTCCATTAGTGAAAATAAGAGCAATGCCATGGTGGTCAATGGAATTATTTTGATTCAGATGAAAGTAGTTTGGCAGGGACATTGCAAAGGCACATTAACTGAAATGTTTTTTTATGAGATAAATGACCAGCATGTTTTCTATATTATTTTAAATGCAAGTTTGTTTGCTTATATTATCCAGTGTGATACCCAGTGTATAGCTTTATAATCACTTGCTCAAGCACAGGATTTGGTAATCAGGACACATGATATCTAGAATAGTGTTTCGGTAGTCTACCTTTCACTGCTGGCACCTGAAACCAGAAAATATATAGAATCATAGAATCATTTAGGTTGGAAAAGACCTTTAAGATCATTGAGTCCAACCATAAACCTAACACTGCCAAGTCCACCACTAAACCATGTCCCTTCATGCCACATCTACACGTCTTTTAAATACCTCCAGGGATGGTGACTCAAGCACTTCCCTGGGCAGACTGTTCCAATGCTTAATCACCCTTTTGGTGAATAGATTTTTCCTAATATCCAATCTAAACAACTCCCTTGGCACAACTTGCAGCATTTCCTCTCACCCTACTTCTTGTTACTTGGGAGAAGAGAACGACACCCACCTTGCTACAACCTCCTTTCAGGCAGTTGTAGAGCACAATGAGGTCTCCCCTCAGCCTCCTCTTCTCCAGGCTAAACAACCCCAGTTCCCTCAGCTGCTCCTCATCANGCAGTGCCAAAGATTTTAATAAAGTCTAGGTAGACAACAACCACAGCCTTTCCCTCATCCACTAAATGGGTTACCTTGTCATAGAAGGAGATCAGGTTAGTCAAGCAGGACCTGCCTTTTACAAACCCATCCTGACTGGGCCTGATCGCCTGCTTGTCCTGTACGTGGCGCATGATGGCACTCAAGATGATCCGCTCCATAACCTTCCCTGGCACTGAGGTCAGACTGACAGGCCTGTAGTTCCCCGAGATCCTCTTTCTGGCCTTTCTTGTAGATGGGCATGACATTTGCTAAGCTCCAGTCAACTGGGGCAACCCTGGTTAGCCAGGACTACTGATAAATGATGGCTTAGTGAGCACTTTTGCCAGCTCCCTCAGTACCATTGGGTGGATCCCATCCAGCCCCATAGACTTGTGTGTGTCTAGGTGGTGTAGCGGGGCCCTAACCATTTCCCCTTGGATCATGGGGGCTTCATGCTGCTCCCCATCCCTGTCCTCCACCTCAGGGGGCTGGGTAGCAGAACAACTGGTCTTACTATTAAAGACTGAGGCAAAGAAGACATTAAGTCCCTTAGCCTTTTCCTCACCCTTTGTCACTATGTTTCCCCCCGCATCCAATAAAGGATGGAGATTCTTCTTAGCCCTCCTTTTGTTGCTAATATATTTATAGAATAGAATATATAATTTATATTACAGTAGCAGTATAAATATAGAAGAAATATTCCATTCCTCCTTCTGCCATGACTCCATTTACCAGAGTCATATGCCATGGGTATCATTTTGCCTTCACTTAAACCCATCCATATTCATTATTCCCTCTCTTCCACTGAAACAAAAAAATAATGGGATATGCTGGTGATGACTAAAATATGGATTAAGGCTGTCTGCATGCTTGATATGTGTGTAAAACAGCATTTACTGTTTGAAAAAAATAAAGTGACATAAAGTTTACTTTGTGTAAGTATAGGCTTTTAACACAAAACAATGGTCTAAAATTCCATAAGATGTTTTTTGACAGCTCCCCTTTAATTTGTAAACTGGATAATGCTGGAGCTGTTGGATGGATGTCATCAGTATAACTCTGAAAATGACTATCCAGACCATTTTGATCTTTTCCTTAATCAGTTTAATGATATCCCAGGAGGCTGGTGATGGGATTTCTTATGGTTGTGGCATGTCACTCCTTGCAATTTTTATTTTTATACCCTTCAGTCATGAGCTTATGATCTAAGGTCCTGGAAAGGAACACTTCCATACTCCTGCCTTTATAAGTCCCTTTTTTTCTTTCCTTTTAAGATAGAATCACGGCCTTTGCATTGTCATTTTACTTGCATTTTTGCATGTCATTTAGTACTTTCTTGCATACATGTATTGGAATTGGTGTATGTGGTGCTTGTCAATTCACACAACAAATAGCTTACAGATGTGGTGAAGGCTCATTATTTGTTCATTTTTAATTATAACTTTGAACCATGATGAGACCTTATTATTTGTGCTCTTTCCTTATTTCTTTAATCATTACCTTACGGACTTTGCTTTCCTGCACTCAAAAGTAGCCCATTAACACAGACTCCTCAATGGTATGATTCCTTATTCAGTACCAATGTAGCTAAGTCTTTCACCGGATTTGCCAAAACCTAGACATCTTCATTTCACTGGGGTTCACATTCCTGCCTCAGCTGGCAATGCTGGGAACGCAATAACAGAAAAAGTTAGATGCATACAGAGATCTTCCTATAAAGAAGCAATATCCTTTGGCTGTCAAAATGGAAAATCATATTGTGTTTTACTGATAAATGGTGTTTACCTTTCATATTTAATGCATGGGGGATAAAAAATTAAGGTTTTTTTTAATGCTACAACTAGCAAAAGGGAAAAAAAATACAAAGGAGGGGTGTTTTCTTTCAAAGCACAGACACATATGCTTCATATCACAGTAGTGACACACTGATTCACAGCAACTACAGCTTCTGTGTCATCCTTCTGTATTGAAGTAATAGAAAATAAATGAAATGTTGGGGTTCCAAAATATTGGCCAGATCCTTTATTTATTCATTTATGTACAAAAAACTTGCTTTGCAGTGGATGCAGGAGGAGGTTGGCGGGCATTTGGATGCACCAGAATGAAACACCAGCAGCAGAATTACAGAGCAGTCTTTCTTCCGTCAGAAAAAACATTGTCACTGTCTTATTGTCCAGAGCCAATCACATCAGTGTGAGACTGGGCACTGCTTTCAAAAGACATTGCAGTGATCTATACTAATTTTTAATCCCATCCCTTGAGCAGCATTATTTAATTGTGCACATGGATTAAGTTTACTAACAGTTGGGTCAGAAAATTCATGGAGGAATCATGATGAGGCTGGATTTGATCCTAATTTTTACACCACTTGTCAAACTCTTATTCATGAAGTAAGAAACAGTGCAGATTTTCCACTTTGTGACGCTCTTCTGAAACTACATTGAGCTGCTAGAAGTGGTTCAGCAAAGTTTAGGATACGGGGCAGAGAAAACGCATCTGCCAGGATTTTTGAAAAGGGGGACTGGAGGGCTCTGAAGTGACTTAGGGATTTCTGAAGAGCTGACTGATCCCTGCTCTTCAGAATTTAAGGGCTTTACACAAGAATGGCCTTGTGAACCATCAGGCAAGATAACATGCATTTAGCCGACTGCTATGTTAAAATCTCCTCTTCTTTGATAAGGAGCGTTTTCTACTCCATGCCATCTCATCTCCATGCATACCTTCCCCCCAAAAAACCCCAACACTTTGAAGGTTGCCCTACAGAAAGCTTTTTTTTTTTTTGCTCTCATGCTAGTTGCATCACCCATAGCAGGCAGGGCCGATGAGCCTGGTATGGGTAGAGCAGCTCAGCCTGACGTGCTATGCAGAACCAGCTCTTGCTGGGCGGCTCTGCGTACGCACAGACGTCCTGTCAGAGGTACTGCTGAGTGTACACGGCATCGCACTTGTGCAAAACCTGGCCCCAAGGCCACAGGATTGACTAAGATGCCCCTGCTACTCTTAAGGTTAAGGAATATTTTAGGAGCATGCGACCAACAATTAATAGGTAACAGCTGGTAAATAAATGAGCAGACTGCACTGTCAGATTCTCATTGGCATGTGTTGACATCAAAGCCAGTAGAGTTATTCTGGATTCGTGCTGGTAGAAATGAGATCAGCATCGTGCCTGCTGTATGTGAAGCTACAGTAAATATAGAATAGGATAACATATTAAAATGAAACATGTGCCAGCCTTTTATATACAATTTGATTAACTTCAAAGTAGCTTTTATAGCACAGACACCATCTCATTTACAAAAAAAAAAAAAATCAGAAGCAAGCTCATTTGCCTAGATCTTGCCTAGTATACTAACATACAATAGTTGCCTTGTGGTTCTAAAGATAAGAAAAATAACAGTCCTATATGAATTTTTTTCCCACTGCACATCGATCTTCTGTATTAGACACATTTTATTCTGCAGCCTTCCAAGGATATCCCTTTTTCCTCACCCTCTGAGTGACTATGTGCCTGAAGTCAGGCATGTCCTTTGTTCTACAGGATGAGGAAGGAGAGGTATGTAAGCATGCTCTGTGTTACCACACACCCATGCACACTGGCCCTGCATATATCCGGGAGCAGGGGAGACCCCAGTGCCTGCGAAGCCCCCTGCCCATCCCTCTTGCATTCAACCTGCAGCTGTAGCCAGGCTGGACAATAGCCTTTCTTCCCCCTTACGATCCCTGCTGAAGCTCCACCAGTGGCAACAATAAAGTATCGGGCATGAGTATCAAGTGATGTCTGATGACTGGTATATTGTGGGCTCCCTGGGGGGCCAGCGGGAGTTTGCAAGTCTGAGTAACACCTACAGATAGTGCTTTCCTGGGGTTTTCTGGGACATGAGGCTGGACCCTGCCCAGCTCCCAGTCTAGTGTGTATGTGTGCGAGGATGCTGCCCACCCCATGTCCTGGGAAAGCTCAGATGCAGCAGAGAATCTGTCCCCAAAAACACTGCAAAGGGGCTGGGAATAAAAATTCCCAGTGAAGTTCACCCTACTTTCATAGTCTGAAGTCATAAACCTCTTAATTCCCCAGTCTTCAAGAAAGCTTGCCAGGATAAAGAAGATACAGTTTCCTAATGTAAGAAAGAAGCACTTCGTGCTATGTAGAGCAAAGACACACTTACACAGAAGTCATAAGCCCTTACTTACTCCACCTGGCTAGAAGTATATGTTTTCCTTGGAAAACCTTTTTTTTTTTTTTTTTTTTATTTTTTTTTTTAATTATTCATTTTTTCTTCATTTACACTCAGGAATACTTTATCATTATTATAATTATTCATTTGTGTTACATTGTTAGCCTCTAGCCCAAACCTAGGGTGAACAGTTTGGTGCTGGGTGCTGCAGAAATCTGAAAGGAAACAACAGTGACTACCTCAGTCAGATGAAAACGTCATTCTCTGGCTCAATCCTGGCTCTTCCTAGAAAAGCATGAACTATGCAGTGTTCAAGGCCAACATTTTTCCACCAATAACAGAATTAAACAATTGCCCCAAACAAATAGATGCATGAGAAGCAGGGTAAAGCAGGGATAACCTGAGCGTGTGTTCACGTAGATTAGCCATGCACACAGTTTAATTCACCACCTGCCTCCTCGTTACCTGCATGTTCAAGATTGCACTGGGTTTCACAAAGGAGTGAGAATTTGCCTGATGCATTTGGTTGAAATGGCTGTTTCCTGTACAATGGTTTGTTAATGGTCCTCCTTCCGCCCTATCATGATGACTGCATTTCAGCCATGCTAAAAATACACGTTATACACTTGCACTGTCGATCTTTAAATAGATATGTAACACATATATGCAATGTAGAGAGACTAATATGTATGTCTACATGCATGTGCTATCTCTGCATGCATGCACAAATATACATGCACACAAACACATTTCTCTATATACATGCATCTACACATTAGAGTTCTGTAGGATGAACAGTCTTTTAAAGGTGTATTAAAAGTACATACCTGGACATTCATAACAGAAAGGCAGCAATAGAAATCCAAATTCACATTTCAGTACATCAGTTATTAATTACTACAATAAACATCTTGTCTGTAAAGAAAATTCCCTTTTCACAGAATTAATGGAAAATGAACAAGTCTTGATATATTTCATGCATGAGTTGCTTATTCAGCTTTGTATCAGAAGGAAACAAACATATTGACTAACCCCTCTTAAAATTACATTAGCAAGTAACTACTTAAAATAAAGCAGTGGCTAAAAATGTAACAGATTATGTCATTTTCACAAAATGAAAACAGGAGCAAAAATTGCCAACAGGAGCTACAGCTCCTGTTTGCAACCTTTGGAACTGGACTCAAAGTGCTCTCCCTGGAGGAGCTGAACCCACGGCTCCTTGGGCTGCTGACTTCCATAGGAAAGGGCTTTTCCTACCCTGAAGAGCCAACTTCCCCTCTCCCATCTGCACATCTCAATCACCCCCACCAAGAGTTTTTTGAAGGCTATTCTCTTCCAGGCACAGAGAAGCATCCTCTAAGCACTGAAATATGAAGGAGCAGGAAGGGTCATAGGCAAATTAGGGTTTCCCAGCCCTGTAGATGCCAAACTTGGTGGCCCAGATTTGCTTCCAATTCCGTGGACTGATCAGCAGTGAAAGTGAATTGACTTCAAGAGCACATGATATCCCAGCTCTCCATTCACACTCTTGTAGCTTTAGGGTTTTTGTAAGAAAACATGATGCTTTGCTATGAGTTTTGAAGGCAAGACACAGAGCTGAGTAATTCAGGCTCCATATGTTTATTACTAGGTTTCAGGAATGGTCCCCTCTACATTTGTGACTGTTAATGTACACTCCACAGAATCCTTGTGACTTCACAAGGGTCCCACAAAACATAAGACCACAAACATGCGGCTTCCAGTTTTTCTCAGGTATAAGCAATCAAAGATGTCCTGCCCCTGACGCTATTCTTTCCCCAAGGTATTCCTCCATGCCCCAAAAAATCTACTTTAAAAGCCAGGGTGGGAAAAAATATCAAGGTCCGAAAGACTACAGAGGACACAATAGCTGCACAGGCCCGTGTGGATTTCAGGCAAGTGGTGGGAGCTTGATCCCTTGCTCATCACTTAATAAGAGAAGAGGAGCAGAGTCCATCGCTTGCATACAAATACATAGGTCAGCTATGTGATGGAGTGCAGGGATGCCCTCCTCTACTCCAGCAGCCTCCTAGATGGCCTCTGCCTGCAGAAAAGCCTCAGGTTTGGGTTTTGTAAATGCTGCCTTCCCATCTCTGCTGCTTTCTTCTGTCTTGCTGTGTTGGATTTTTACTCTGTAAATCAAACGATCTTTCATATCCTCCCAATGCCGCTTTCCTCTCTTTCCCCTTTTCTCTTTCCTAACTAGATACTTCCAAGATGCGTTTTTTTTAACAGCCTTAGGTACTGTCAAGTACTACACTGTCATTTCCAACCACTATCTATTACTTTGCATGTTTACTGTAGGGAGAATGTGAGCACAAAAATATTTGTGACAAATCAGGGTCTTTCAAAATCCATCAAACCTCTTCTCCTCATTTTTTATTGATTATTTTAATATTCCCATTTTGCTAAATGAGCTTTTTAACTTATGTTTTGCTGTCTATGCTTTCTAATGACTTTCTAATTGCCAAAATCTGTAGAGGAAATTTTGTTTAATAAAGCTGATGTCTGCTTGCTTAATACAAGAGAGCTAATAAGAGGGCATTTAAATAATCAGCAACACAGCCCTCAGGAGCAATACAAGAAAACAGGATACTGCAAGTTACAGTGGATCTGTAATGAAACGGTACCCTCCACCCTAGCGCACCACATGAGAGGAACACCTGAGCTCTACAAAGTTAGCTAATCAGGGCAATGGAGGACCTACTTGCATGAAACAAAATCGACAGATAAATAGCATCTCAGGACAACCTGCAAAAACAAGTTAATGAAAAGGGAAGATCTTAAGCCTGTCACTGCAGCCTTTTCCAGGGTAAGGGCATTCGTACTGTAGGGATTCAGAGAAGACATTGCCCAGGCAGCTCTGACACACTGCCTGGATGCGGTGACAAGAAAATGAGTCCTATTGCCTGCCCTGCCCTCTAAAGTTTTCTCAGATACTCTTCCCCTCTTATTTCAAAAGCATTGTACTTAACTTTCAATGTTCTGGGCTCTTTTTCCATCAATGTATTTAGTGTCATTTACCAGAATCCTTGGATACTCTCAGGTTTGCTCGCTTTCCATTGTTGGGGAGTGTTAAAACTGATGATGAAGTACCTTCTAGAGTATCCCTCACAAAGACCCATTAAAAGATAACAGTAGGATTTGAATCCCAACATGACTAAAGTTGCTTGATAAAAAAATTTTCTTATTTTCCTATTTCTAATATTTTCTGGCACACTGACACCTGCCTCAGAGTCCTTGGCCATTTGCCATCACCCTGAAAGGAGAACTGCCACAAAATTCACTGGGAGATTAACATAATACTCAGTGACAGATTTGGCAGGTTGCATCTCTAATACTGAATTTGCTTCAAGGGTCACAAGATTTAATCACTGTTCATATCAACCCCCTTTGGCCATGTAATAGTATATTCCATGACTGACACAGCATTAAAAACTTGAAATCCATTATGCACTGAACTACCTATAGTAATTTTCCTATCACTCACCCTTACGCAAGTCAATTTTGGCACTATAGATGTTGTTTCATGACAGCTCTGCAGTTCTTTAGTCATCACATCAAGTTGTCTCCAACATCTTGCCACTTCTGCCTACTTCAAGGTTCTATTTTCAGTGCTAGTTTTTAAACTTCTGCCTCTAAAACCGTATGTGAAACATACAGGAATATATTTTTGCATGCAAGTGGGTATTCATTCATTCAAATTCTTACGTTCATTGTTAGATATTTCCTGTATGTGGCTTTTGCACGCATACAGAAATGCTAATTCTGAAAGCAGAAATAAAGGAAGGTTCAGCATATGTAGACATGAACTCAAATATCAGTTTGAATCTCGCTGGCATTTTTACCTTTACCACTCACCAGCTCCAATTCAGAGGCAGGAATGTGCAAAAATAAGAAGAGGGGGCGGCTCTGTTTTCATCCAAAATATGAGCAATAAATGACACTACTGAAATTGGGCCATCATTTAAGCACCAAGAGAGTGAAGCTATTTCAGCCTTATTTTGAATGAAAGCACAAAGTGTTACTAATCCCAACTGAAACACAGCAGACACAATTACCTTTCATTTGGAGAGATAAAATGGAAAATTTACCAACATTTTTTTACAAACCAATGACAATTAAAAATTCTACACTAAACTTTTGCAGCTGAGTCCAAATACTTACATCATATTGCCTAACCTTTAATAAGCAGCAAATAACCTTTAGATTAAACATTAAATAAACTCTCAACTTGGCAAGTCAGCATCCCCAGTCAAAACTGGAGCCACTAACAGGGATCTCCACCAGGAGATCTGTCAAGTTGAATAAGAAAAGCAAGGACATAGACACACACACACACACATATATGTGACATTTTCCCAGGGAAATGCCCTTCCAGCACAAAGCAACAACAAATGAAAGCAGGTCTGGCTCTGCAGATAGTGGTCTGCAAGCCCGTTTCCAGCTCACTACTTATTATCCTACATCATTTCATCCTTACTTTCACAAAGGACCTTGCTACACCTTCCTTTCTGATTTGCCTCACTCTTCAAAGTGGCCATGGAAAAAAATAAGGGTGTGATGCCTTTCACTGTCCCTGGCAGCATGGAGATGAAAGATGTCCTTTCTCAGCAAGAACCCCTGCTGCTGCAATTTCAAACCAGTGGGGCAAAACAGAGGCTGACAAGCTTAAAACTCTTTCCCATAGTTCCAGTTCTTCTTTCAGGGTTTTGCTAGCTGAAATGCTGCTTTTCTAGCTCTGTTACTGGGCTTGCATCCAATGTTTACATTGCATTACCAATATCTGCTCTACATTGTTTCTGTCGCAGTGTTTCAGATAGCGTACAATTTCATTTTATAGCTCTCCTGCTTCCCTTTAATTTATGACCTTTATTGAAAATGAACGCATTTGTCTGCAGACTGTCAGGCAAAAGGGTTGAATCACAGGGGCTTGGCATGTGTGAAATGCTTTGCAATCCACTGTAGCTGTATCAGGAAAGCAGTGATGGAAAACCATAAACTGCCTGAGATTAGAAGTTTATTCTGGAGGACCCTAACTTTCCTTTGGAAGGCCGAGCACATTTCGAACACTCACTGAGACAAAAACAAAGGCTGTTAGGAATGGACATCTTGATGCTTTCCTAACACATTTCTTTGTTGACTTTTCAGTCTTTCAAAAGCATTTCTGTGCTTTTCTTAATATCTTTACTGCTTATGTGACTCACAGTGCTTCTCAGTGGATCCTAGATGCTTGCACGAAGTGTTTCAGAAGCCTAAAGGGGACTGGGTGAGTTCCAGAACTCAGCAGTGTTTGGCAGCAAGGACCCAACCGCAGCACCAGAACATCACATGTTACAAAAAAAGAGGCAAAAAGCCATTTTGCTTTTATTTCAGCAATTCATTAAACCCCAACCACCACTCAGGATCTTACACCTGCATGGTTTCCCAGCAACCTAAAGGATGCTCCTGCTTTAAGAAATGCATGCGTCTTGTGTACAGAGTGGAGCAGGGTGAGCTCTGCACTGGTGCCCCTGACAAGGAGAAGGGTTTAGCACTCTTACCAGGAGGAGGATGGGATGGGTATCAGGCTGCTTGTGTATGCATGCCATTGCTGCAGATATTCCCCTAACAAAAGCGTCTTCACACACAGACTTGGAGCTAAGGAAGTTCTACCTGAGAGTGCACAGGAGACTGCACAGTTTGTCAGGGTTTTAGGTGGACCAACACTGGATTAAGTTATTTGTTGAGGGCAAATGCAAATTAAGTCAACCTTCTGCCTGCTGCCCCTCACCCCACAAGCAGTGCTCTGGAAGTGTGTATTGGCAAGGCCACATGCCGTTGCCCCCATCAAGGGGCACAGATGGATACCTTCACTCCTCTGGGTGCAGCAGAACAGAAACCTCCTGGCGGCCTCCCCTAAATAGGCACAGGCTTCAGAGCAGCAAAAGGCTGAAACACGAGAAATGGGCAATGAGTTCAGTGGCCTTCTCACCCATGCCTTCTCTTATTTACGTGGCCACTGAGCTGGTGCTTAGACTTTCCTGCTAGTTTTATGCCACGTATTGACAACTCATACAGGTTCTAATGACCTTGGCGCTGGTCAGAACAACAACAGCATCTTTTACCGAACCTGAAGGTTTGGAGTTGGAGGGCTTTGAGATTCTGTGATAGGTATGTTTGAAACAAGTTTCTGGAGAGAAAAAAAATCAAGAACTACAGTGAAGAATTTGACAGTGGCATTTATGCACACATAAATGTCCATGCAACTGAGAGTTAAGTTTGCTTCCCAGTAAAACACGCAATTCATGCTTACCAGACTTTGTTGGAGGCTCAGAGCAACACCAGTTCATCAAGGTTAAGCTGGGGTGGGGAAAGGGAGGAGTAGGGAGGGATTGTCTCTTGATTCTACACCCTTGATAAGAGATATTCAAAATTTGGATGCCCATCATTATGGCTGTGAAAGGAAGAGGGAAAAAAGAACATTAAGAAAGAACACTGCTCAACCATTTGTTGATCACACACCATTGTTCAGGCAAGTCCGTCTGGTATGAGATACCATGGAGGGTTACCATATGTAATCACTATTCCTATATTGCAGTATTTCCCATTGCAGTGCATTTATT
>VZTQ01004249.1:25529-114656 GCA_013400755.1 Pelecanoides urinatrix | reverse complement strand
ATCCCCCCCCCCACCCCCCCCCCCCAAAAAAAACCTCAAACCACCGCAAAACATAATAGACAATCATGATATAATTTGCCTTAAAGGGACATGTATTCTTACCTCTCAGATCCTGAGATGCGGTATCGAGGATGAGGGGAAGTCTGATAGAGACCTAGACAAGTCACCTGGACTGACCCATTGGCAAAGAAGGATAAGAAGGATTGAGATCTCAGAAGCAGACAGGATTTCTGAAATGTGTAAACTGCATGTTTATGTGAAAAATTAATCCTCAGAACTCTATTGAGTGCTGTGCTATTAGAGACAATGCTTGACTTCCCTTAGAAAACTGTGCAGGTTGATTCTGACATTGCATGAAAGAGATGAGATTTTTTTTTTTAAAAGGGTGTTATTTCAATGCTGTTCTCACTCAAAATTTGTGTTTGCCGTTAAACAAGATTACTTGGAGGCTGTGGCATATTTTGTGATCTCTTCTCGGAGTCTCAAACAGCTGGATCACCTCATGGCAAAATTAGGCTCCATCTCCAAAACATATTTATTGTTCCTTCCTCTGCAGCTGAAATACCTAAGCTTATCTTCTGTCCCTTTTTTGGTCACAGCAAATGATGTGTTTGTGGGCAAGCTTGTATTGATCTAAAAAGCCATCATAAATTTTCCAGGTTCAACATTCAAGTTGCTTTAACTGGAAAAGGCAGATCACTAAAAAATGCAATATTCTCAAGAATCAATAAATCTTGCTATTGGAACGGAAGAGGGTTTTCACCGCCTCCCCCCCACTTCCCACCTGCCTCTTCAGAGGGAAGCAGGACATCTTGCCATGCAGGAGGAATAGTACAAACCGAGTCCTCACGGCACCCTCCAGCATTGCTTTTTCCCATGGCAGCAGCATCCCCACTTTGATACTGGACTTGGCACAGCTGCAGGAGCAAGAGAAGTGCTGGAGTTGGCAAGTTAATTCAAGTAGCATTGACAGAGCATTTCAGGCTTACCAGTCATCTCACCGCCTTAATAGAATTGAGGTGTGCCAGGCCTGCATCAATCACTTGCCCAATTTCCCCCTTTTATTAGTGTTGAGTGTGAGAATTTAATGATGCATGTCAGTGTTTTCTCATTTAATTCCCACAACGGATTTTTTTTCTTGCAAACATCTTTTTTTCAGACATCAAGAACAACAGAGTGCCATTTTGATTTTTTTCTTCTTCCTGCATATAAAAAAATTATAAAATCACTACTGTGGACATCTGGTCACAAGAAAATCTCATTGCAAGACATGTTGCTGCATTAGACTTGTTGCTGGCTGTTTTGCCATGGACAGCTGGTCATGGATATTTCATCCTGTGCAGCATTTATTCCAGGGCACGGATCAATTTCTAACAGTTACTACAGCTACTACAGTTCTGCAGCTTTTCACCGTACAGAGGATTCATGCAAAGATAGTTCTCACATGGCCACTGCAGCCAAAGTATCCTGGATAACTGAGAAATTATAAAAGAACTGGTGGCTTTTCAGAGAGATTGGTCGGGCTGAAATACCAATTCAAGTGTCTGAACCCTGTTTTTTTTTCTTCAGGGTAGGATTTTTATCAAGGCTGTCAGAACCACTTGTCTTTTATTCTTAACACAAGGAAAACGACAGATCTCAGATTCTACCAGTGCCATCGGCAAGAAGAGTTACATATTTAACTCCCCTTTCCTTTGGTCCCAGTGACTTCAGAAGTGGCTCCATGAGCATTTGCCTCTCTAACCATCAGGATAATTGCTTAGAAATCTTACTGCATTTACTCCTTTGCAAGTCCTATAATCAGCACCTACCCGTGAAGAATGGTACATTTCTTTTGACAATGGAAAATGCAGAATTAAAAGCAATGTCTGATTTTACTCTTGGCTGCCTTTATCACCTGGGCTAAGTTCTAGCATAGTACAGTCCCAACAAGTGCTAATTGAGCATTAGCAGCAGCAGAGCAGTGGTACAATTAGCTCATGGTAACTGATGGTCCGGTGGGACTCGCTCTCTCTCCCCCAGTCATCCTGCTGATGCCTTTGCTGGAGGAAGGACCCCCTGTATCCAGTAGCTTTGCCACTTCAAGGACCAGTAGGTCAACCTGCCTTGGCCCTCCAGCCATGACCTGCTGTCAGGGTTTTCCCTTATATGTGGAAGTGGCCAGTGTGACAAGCTGATGAAAAAGAATGAACCGGACAACTGGGTCAGTATCTCAAAGCTTGGGATGGAGACAAACAAAGCAGAAGGCTTGCAGCACCCCACTGGGGCTCAGTGGGGTGCCCTCTGTCTACATGGGAGTATTGCCTTTTTTAAAAAAAGCTCTGGCCTTGCTTTACCAACCTGGGCCCATCCAGGGCTGTCTCAGTTTCCCTTGACTTACTGTTAGAATATTCTGATGTGTTTTTCAAGGAATGAATGATCTCATTTCAGGTCTTTTTGCTTTAAGCTACTGTTTTCAGTCTTGGTTTTCTTTTTAAGTTTAAAATCCTATTTCTCCCTCTTAAAATTTTCTTTTTAATTGATAATTGCTCATTAAAACCAGATGGCAGATGCACCTATCAAATCTGTATATTTTTGGGGGGCGGGAAAACCATAATGCTTTAGCACTAGGAAAAAAAGAATCACAAAATCCTGGGGACTGGCTGGCACCTCTGGAGATCTTCTAGTCCCACCCCCTGCCCCAGCAGGGTCAGGGGCAGCAGGTTGCTCTGGAGCATGTCCAGTCGGGTTTTTAATAAGTCCAACAATACAGCACAATATTGTTTCATTGTTAAGAATGTTAAAGTATCTACAGAAAGCCAGAGTCAGCTATAAAACTTCCTTGGTAATTCAGTGTGTAAACAATTTTGGAAGTATTATTGGCTGAGACAAATGATGTCTCATTAACAATTTGAGAACTCCCTCTTTTGATACCAGGATATTTCCAGCTACTACATTTTTACATCCAATCCAAGACAAATACATCTGCTTTCTTGTTTGGAACAGAACAGTTTTCTGTTAAAAAAAATTAACCCTTTTTTTGGACAGGGCATTTAACCACTTGCATGATGCAAGTGTCATTGCAAGCAGAGTTTCTTATAATACTGGGTATTTTTTTAATACCAGATATGTCAGAATTTCTTACAATACTTCAGAAAAGAGAGCTCTGGGACATGATATCTTTGAGTACCTGTACCTGCAGGCTACTTCCTACACTCCCATTCATGGGCTAGTCACAACCTTTGGTTCATATTTCCTCTGCACTCACAACCACTCACATCTCAGATTTTGGTTCAGGCTATTCTCTGCAGCACGTAAGATTTTGCTGTAGTGGGAGTTTTCATAGCAGTGTGTGTGCCTCCTCTCTCTTATCAGTTTATCATTTGAGGACCCTCAGGTTCCAGGCTCCTCCTCGTGACACATAACGTGGCACAGCAATTACCTCAGAGGGGCCTCAAAGCTCACCTGCAGCTCAGGAGAGTGCTCTTTTAACAACCCTCCCCCCGCCAGATATACATCAGTCAAGACAACCTTCTCCTGCCCTTGCCTGAAGCAAGCACTGCCTGTTTCGCATCCCATCTGACCTGCCTGTAAGGTCACTGCAACCTTATTACCCACTGTGAAGGGACGTATTTGCACAGGGCAACCTGCAAACGTGCATTTAGTGAGTTGAAAAATACTTTTATATTTTTATCCCTTCTGATTTCAGCTGATGACAAAACCTTGCTAGCGATTCAAAACTAAGTTATGCAACTCGGAAACAAGTGAGCTTTCATTGAAAGTGAGCACTTGCACTTGCAAAATGAAGCATGAAAGACATGAAAACGCAATGGGCAAGGCATTACCTGGGGTGGAACAAAGCAGACCATAGACCTAGGGAGATGTGAGGGTTTAAAGTCATCAATGCTCCTCCCTTACATGTTAGAAATGTGTAGATGCATTTGTCATCAACATGGCCAGGCTCAAATAGCAAGAGAAAAACTAGCCCAGTCCACTAATTGCCTGGGCACGGGTAGGTGACAGAGCACTATGCCGTGTGAGAGGGACTCGGGCTGAGACCAGGGAGGAAACAAGCCAGGAAACCCAGCTCCTTACAGGTGCAGAAATGCTGAAGCAGCAGCTCACTCCCATGTAGCGGAGAACAAGTGGTTACAGAGCAGTCAAATAAGTCACAGCAGGAAGGTCTGTTGTTGCTCTTGTCTCCTGAGAAGACTGGGTATGTATCCAGAAGGTGATTTCTGAAACAAACATGCTGTTTCACAGAAAAGCCTGCCTGTGCATCTTGAAAAAAATGCAAGGTCTCTCCAAGCTCTCTTCATCCTGCGTGTAAATCTCACAAAGGCATCTGTGCTCAAGTAAAACCAGCTAAGGTGAAAAATGTTTCAATGAATCACATGACTTCTTTAGCGTATCCATTTACAATCTGTAAACAAACCCTGGTAGGTAGTAAACCAACAAACTTTGGTATGAAATTACTTATTTATATTTTTCGAACACCTTTACAATGACAATATAGGAGTCACAGAAATGATGCAGATGGCATTTTCTGTTGCTGTTGCAAACAAACCAGTTAATGTTAGCAGTCATGTTGAAATGACATTGTAGGGCTAGATTTTCAAAGCCGGCTTGCATTACCTTGGTTCTGATCCCACAGAAGAAAATGAGGTCAACTCTGAGAAATACTGAGAATCCTAGCCATGAACAGTATTGTTCATACCCATAAGGTACATTCCCTTCTGAAAAGGCAATAAGCCATTCCGGTCTAAAGCAACTTATGCCAGCCTAACTTTGGACCCTGTCCTGTGGAGTGCTACATCAGTGAGAGTATTGCAGCTCAGACCATGAACCGGAGACTGCTTCATGTTGACCAGGCTTCAAGGGTTTGTTCAAGGTCTCAGAGAAAGTCTGTGGCAGAGTCAGATATTAAAATCAGCTTTTCTGATTTCTGGAGCACTGCTGCAACTGCCATTTTTACCAGCTTGTCACCCTTCCTTCAGTATTTATGTGTGGACACCATGTTAGTTTATGGTGATTAATAATGATGATTCTTTATGAAGTGTGTCTAGAACAGCTGGATTTGTCACAGATGCAGAAGCAAAAAAAGACATTAGACTGAAGATGAGTTACTGAGATCATAATCTCATCCACAACTCAATCTCCTCAACTTAAAGGCAATTAAGATCTACTTTGATAGCACATTTTTTTTAATTAAACTTTATCTAAGTGCATTGTATGTTAAGAGCAGCAATAGTTTTGATGATGCTTCTCTTGCCAAAAACCCACCCTGCAGCATCCCTTTTTCCTTTTCAAAGCTTTTGTCTTACTGTATGTTAGAATATTAATACATCAAAAACAGGATTGTCCTTCCAAAGGCACAGCATAATTGTACTCATTTTTAGTGCCAGAACACCATTCAGCAACAATAAAACTAAGAAGAACACAAGAACAGTTCACAGTCAGTGTGTCAACTTATCTTTTAAAGTGCCACTAGCAAAGGTATGCACATGTTTTTCTCTGACTATTCCTTGAAACACACTCTTTCCTTTTGTGCTCATTTCCCATGATTATTGGTGCAATTTCACTTCATTCCCATGGTACCTGCAGAGGTTAAATTTTAAATTCGCAGCTTTGATACTCAAAACACCTCTCTTGGAACAGAAGTATCTCCCAAGCTTTTGATCACAAGCTATATCTGTCCAGAAAAGGCATGAAAGGCAGAAAAACCCAAAACACAACAGAACAATGCCATGTGACTGACGGTCTAGTCAATGTGCCTCCAGTCTTAAGCGCTGAATTCTAACAGCAAAACATTTGCCATAAATCCAGAGTTCAGGAAGAAGAGGGAAATTTTACTGAGAAACTCAAGTATAGGAAATCAGGATTGTCTCACCACCATTCAGCAAGCAGAAGGGAGCTGAAACAAATCAAATAAATCATGCACCGCTGAATTATTTACTCAGAACTAGCCAGGACATATTTGGAGCAGTATTGCTTTAGAGGTGAGGTTAAACTCAATGTTACTGCAGCCTGCGCTGTCAAGTGAGTCATATTTCTTTGGACACTGAGTGGTTTGGGGTTTTTTCCCCCTGACTAAAATGCTTATACCCACTTCTTGTTAGTCAGCCACTGGGGATTGTCTGGCAGCTCTTGAAGCGCTGAGTCAAGGGGGACACTACTAATATAGTAGGAGCAGCTGCGAGGGGAAACAAAATTAAACTTCTGCTGAGCCCGTCTCTGATTCTCTGTTCTCTAGGAATTAGTGCTCAACAAGACATTCATAAAAATCAGCTGAAAACTTACAGCAGGAATCAAGTACGTGATTTCACTCAGTGCTCTGCCGTAAAGTGCTCATATCACGAAAAAAAAAAAAAAAGCGTTGCTGTTAAACCCCTATCAAATAAAAGTGGGGCAACGATGTTGCAAGAGAACAAAGGGCTTCAAGGAAAAAAAGAAAAAAGCAGCTTTTCTTTTCTTTTTCCTTGAAACTACCAGCATGTATCTCTCCCCCACGGTCCATAACTGTGCTCGGTGTCACCCCACAGCACAGCCCAGAGGTTTTCAGGAAGCCGAGTGTAACACTCTGCTTCTGTTAATTTCTTTACGTTATTCTGCTTGGTGGCTCGCCGCCAAGGACAGAGCGGCGGGGACGGCTGCAATGCCTCGGAGGCAGGGATGGCATGCCTGGCGGCAGGGGTCCCACCGAGGGTCCCGCTGGAGCCAGCCAAATGCCAGACCACAAGCCAGAAGCCAGTTCAGTTACTTGACTAATTTTCTACTTTCCACACTACTGCTGAGCTTCTGAAGCCTCCCCCTCCTTTCTATCGTGCAACAAAGGCTCTTTCACGGGGAGGGGCATTTCCAATTCAAGGGTAGAAAATCCGTGTATTCATTTTTGGGGGGGGGGTTTGGGGGGGGGGGGTAAATAATTACACAACACCTCAGCCAGTCCCTCTGGTTTTGTTTGACTGCTTAGTGAGCTTTCAAAAGAAAGCAAGTAGTCACTATAGAAACTGCCACATCATATGGTTGTTTATGCTGCCTCTGAGATATGGAATATCTTTTTAATGAGACATGTGTATTTTTTTGCTGCTTTTAGGAAACACTCCACAGTAAATACCTGGGCTTTGTTGTGTGCATCTGTGTGTTGTTTTTTTTAAATTATTATTATTTCTCCAGGTTTGCTTTTTCACCATTGAATGGAGGACAATATACAAGACTTTATTAGGAAATTCATTTCCACAAGTGATAAATGAACAAGCATATCAGACTGTTTGAGCTTCATTGAGTTCTTATCACTGTGGAAAGACTGACATTGCAGAATAGGTATAAAAAAAAGAAAAGACAGAAATAGCTGTATTTAAGCAGTCAATCCACAGCTCATTGAGAAGAAGAGGTGAAAAGATCACATGCACAAAAGTCCAGCAGGTCCCAGTTTGATGACCAGTAGTTTGAAACTAAATGTCTCTAGAGAAAAAAGCCCTAGCTGTTTGCATTGACTTTATAGATAGTTGAGCTGTCACATAAAAGAGAAGACCTCACAAAAAACACTGATATGTGCAAAACACCTAGAGTCAGTGAAGTTCTCAGTAAATACATTAAGAAAAAACACAGTATATGTAACCTCCCAGCGATCATTCACTTTTAAACCACAGTGACCTATTTCTATTTTATTATCTTCACCACAATAAAGCTGAGAAGATATAAATCATTCAATGGCACAAACCTATTGAACTTCCCCTTTGTCCAAATGCTTACCTCTCAGTACCCAGGTCTAATTTTTCTTTTATTTCTTCCCACTGAAAGGATGGAGGACTTTTGGCTGAAGTATGTGCTGCCTGGACTCCCTCTTTTCCCACAGTAAAAGCCTTTTTTCTTTCAAGTGTTTCCTGGGACATTTGCATGAGTAAAAGCATTAAGTATTCAGAGGTGTAGGATTATTTCATGAGATGGTCTGGATGTTTTCCACTCTTTCAGCACAGCCTCCAGCTCAAAACAACCTCTTCCACCAACCCCAGCCTGCTCCCTCAACCCTGTGTCTTCCTGCTCCATCACACAGGCTCAAGCACCCTTGCTCAGCCTCAGATGGTACTCTCCCCATCCGCACTGCTACCTGTTTATCTTTCACAGCCCCTCTGCATCTTAAAACTCTCCAGTGTGCCAGCTGCCCTTCTTGCCAGAGCTACTTTCAGCAAAAGTTGCGGGCTGCCCTCTGCACTCTCTGTGCCTGGTGCAGAAAGCAGCAGGCAGAGGGAGAAACATGCCTGGGGCCAGGCTGAGCGCTTCATGCCCACATTGTGGGGCTGGAGGGCAGAAGGGACAAAACCGCCTGCCCCTCCTGGCCCCAGCTACCTGGGCAGCAGCAGTCCCAGGAGCTGGGCAAGGAGCTCAGATCAGTAGGTTTAAAAGCAAACAAACTAACCAAATTAACCAACCTACCCCACACAGCTGGCAACAGCTGGCCTAATTTGTGTCTCTGTCCTGCACAGAGATGCAAGCCCAGCAAGCTTGCATTTCTATGTTCATCTCTTTCTCAGAGACACCACAGCTCTCACTCTGCTGCTACCAAATCCAGGAAGGGCTCTTTTGGGGGTTTTTGCTTCTCTGTTTTTGGTTTGGGTATTTTTTCCCTTTTTTTTTTTTTTTTTTTTAAAAACATGCCTTCATAACATACTTCGTAGTTTAACTCCTGGAAAATTACTGTTAATCAGCCACAGGGGACTGGCCATGGTCTGAAGACTGGAATGAATTATGAAGTACACAGATCCTGGATCTGTACTAAGCATTACTTCAGTCCAGTTTTGAGTCAGACACTAGATAAACCCTACCCACCAGTATAAACTTAGCCAGAAGATACCTTTGTGTATCAGCTTGGCAGACCCATATTCAGATGTCTGCCTGCTGCTAGATCTCAAAGCTACAAAGACAGATGATAAATGGAGACATTTCTGGTGGGCCAAAGGGGTCTGTTCACAGTCCAGTGCTATTTGATATATTTTCCTCTAGATGATGACAAACATACAGCTGGAAAAGTTAGAAGATGAGGCAGAACTACTGGAACGGTGAATAGATCAGGTCGTGACTAATGTGTGATCTGTACCCCAATGGTAAGACAACTTCATATTAAAATGTTGCATTATGTCTATAGATATGTATGTAGGAGTGAAGGTTATAGGACACACAAATACAGTCATATTTGGAAAGCCAGGATTCAAAAATGTTGAGAGTCAAGCAGGTTAATCCACTGACCCTGCCCTGCCAGCGTGCCTAACAAAATAAGTAATAAGCACAGGACTATGACCAGAAGAAGTAGTGAGGTGTTACCCCATAGCTATACGTGGCATTTGTACAGCCACTATGGAATCTTATACCTCTGCTGGGAGCCTCTGTGATGGATACATTGCAGCATTGAAAAGAGGTCAGAGGAAAACAAGGAGAACGATGGGAGGTCCAGGAAAATGTATTTACCAAAGAAGCACACTCTAGTCAATTTAGCCAAGGAAAGGTTAAGAGGTAACTTGGTCCCCGTCCAGAAGTAGCTGCATGTGGAGGAGATTACTACTAGCAGAGAGCTCTTCAGCAGGCAGAGACTTAATGAGATCAAATTGCTAGAAGCAGAAGCCAGCTGAATTCATAGTAAAAAATGCTCCTTTTTAAAAATCAGTAAATATAATTAACAAACAGAGCAATTTTCTAGGCCTCACTTCAATGTTTTAAATCAAAACTCCCTGTCTTTCTCTGAAGATGTGTCAGGAGTTAAGCTCTTGAGGTAGGAATAACTCGGTTAATTCCTATGGCCTAGTTACAAAACCATGACAGCAGCTGCTCCAGGTCTGACTTAAAGGTCTATGTAACCCATCTTTCTCCAAGAGAGGCCAGTGCAGGTGCCCAGGAAGTGCTATGAGAGGGGCCAGGCACAGTGCAGTGCTTCCACAAGACAGGCTCCCCAGTCCCCATGGTTGGCAGTGCCAGGAACCAGCCTGAAGAGAGCTGCACATCCTTGGGGCAAGCTGCTAGCCTCTGTTGACAAGAAGAGGCGTGGTGACCAACCCGCTGGAAACCAGCACAGACAGTGAAGAGAAGTGCCACCAGAAGACCAATCCAGCAATGCCTAGGAAAGGCATTCAAAGGCAGTGAGAAGTCTGGGAAACAGCACCCTCTGCGCTGGGGCCTCTGGCAGAAGGCATTGCACAGCTCAGCTACTATCCTCCTCCCCTGAGGCCACCCGCCCCCCACGGTCAGCAGCTGCTGCTGTGGTCCCTTGGGTCCTGTTTGCCCACTGGCAGCTATAGCATTACTCCAGACACCCAGCTGCTGCAAAGATACCAGACCATCTCCAGATGCACCCTCATTTCTTACCTCTTCCCTCATTCATGCTCTAATGCTATCAGTCATTATCGCCTATCAGCTCTGCTTCATCAGGCTTCCACCTGCTCCTTATCACTGTCCTTCTTCATTTTCCCAGTTTTCCTCCTTTTTCCTACACGTCTTAGCAATGTTCAGTGTGATGAAGGCTCCAGTGTGCAAATCCTTAAACGCAACTTGTCCCTGATGTGTGGCTCCCAGGAGTAGGTGGACACTTGCTGGACAAAGCCATGTTCCTTCAAGGAGCTGGAGTGTCTCCAACGGGAGTCTTTCCAGCAGGGACTTCTGGCAAGGTGACAGCTTAGCACAGAGCTTCCAAAAAACCTAATGTAACAAATGCCATGAAAATACATAAAAAGGAAAGTACAGTCAATGTCTTGGGTAAGAAACTAGAAAGTATCCAGTGCTGTAAAAAAACCTAAAAGAACAGGAAAAAAAAATAAAAAGATCTTCAAAGCAAGAGTCATGTGAGAAAAAAAGATAAGTTTTAACAAGCAAACAAAGGGGGAAACAGGGACTTATAATAAATCAAAAATGGGTGTTGTAAATAACCAGAAGACTGTAGCAGTTACCAGAACTACGGACCTAGTCACACAACATACCTGGGAAACGTTACAGCTGAGTGTCTTCACTGGGGAAGCTGAATGTTTGCACCATCTGTATATAAACCCATCAGCTCTTCAGAGCAAGACTGCCTGCATGTAAACATGAAATACTATTGGGACTCAGTAATTAACTAGAGTTATCTTTCAGCAATTAAAGGACAGGTGACCCTGCTTCTTGTAATCTGTGAAAGCAGGATGCTTTCTATAGACGGATGACAGGAGGCAGTTTATAGTGCAATTTTTGTTCCCCTTCACCAGTCACAGAGACTTTTATTTGTACTGTACTCCACAGGGATTGCCTTGCCCATCCCCTTGGTGAGGCAGGTGCTGTTTACCCTGCTTACCCTCCCTCAGGATTTTTCCTAAAGGAAAATAACTCTGTAGCAGCCTCCTTGAACAAGGCCAGTATGCGACATTTTGATGAGGATATGAGCATGTGATCCTGTCTCTGTCTCCTCTCTTATCAGTTTGAGAGATCCTTTAGCTGAATCTAGCAAGTTACAGTTTTTAGGTATCCACGGTTGCTTCCAACAGGCTTCCCTAACTGCACTTTATGTCCTGAGCTGTGCCCATGGCCACAAAGGTGGCCTGATGTGGATTTATGAGGCTGCATTCTTGATAGCTTCATTAATGTTCTTTATAGTAAACTCGCTTCACCCCAGTGTAACAGCAGTTAGAGCCTCCTCTGTGCATGTTGGGTTTGAGAAAGTTTTGATTCTACGCAGAATACAGGATTTCCCATTTTGGCAGATTTGTACCTTTCCCTTTTTACAACAAATCAGCCTAAAATTCTTGAACTGGGTATCCTGTAAGTTCATCTTTTTGAGAGGAACATAAAGCTTGTATTCTCCAGTTTACACAATTGTTGGGTTAATGTGTGGTGTGTTTTATATTTGTATGTCTGAGGGACAGTTCAACTAGTAGCAGTCCCTGGTACTGTGCATGTAGAAAAAGGTTCGTGCATTGAAAAAAGCAGAGCTCTTCAAAGGGAGAATTGTTTATTTCCATTTCCCATTGAAGCAAACTACAGTCCTTTGTGCAGAAACTCTTCTTACTAAGAAGTGTTCAAACAGGTTTTAATAGACATTTAAAACATAAGTGTTTAGAAATTGAGAAACCTGCAACGTGCCTGATGGAGCATCTCACACAGCCTGCTCAGCTTTGGGTTACAAAGCATTTCCCTGATACTGAGGAAAAATGTGTAAAGACTAATTTCTAAACGTTTCATTCAGATATCAGCTATTATTTCTTTTTGTTCTTTGAAACTTCCTAGTTCTTTCAAACAAAAACTTTCTCTCTGGAAAACTCACATTCTGCTGAGGAAGCATCGAAACAAAGCAGGTAAGGAATTTCAAAAAGTTATTGTTTAGGAAATGCTGTACCGGGTTAGACGAAATCTTCATCTTACCTTGTGGCCTATCACTGGCAGCTGCCAAAAGCCAGTGCTCGGGGCAGGGTAAAGCAAGTGTGTCATGAAGCTGCCCATGAATGCTGTCCCGGCAGCAGCTGGCAGCCCAGGTCTTCCTCAGCCAAGGCAGCTGTGTTTGTAACTAGCAGCTCCCAGTGGCTTTTGCTTTGAGAAGCTCAGTGCCTTTTACATCACTGTGGGATTCTAGCACCTACTGTATCCTGTGCTCGGGAGTTCCCCGGCTCAGCTGCAGGTCGCATGAAGATCTATATCCCTGTGGCACAGCACGTGATGGAAAAGGCATTGAGCTGTTGTTGTTCCTCTCCCCATGTGCCCGTGGCTCTCGGGTGTCTACAGGGCCCTCTCACCTCCACCCTGCCAGCTCCTTTCCAAGGTAAAACCTCCTCATTCCTTGGGCAGAGGCTATGTCTTGCCTTTGGTCATCCCCTGCCCGTGGCTGGGTTTTTCTGACTTCTGCCATATCCCCTTTGAGACACAGAAACAGAATTGCACAGACTATCCAGCATGTAGGCACACTAGGGATTTACACAGCACCACAAGTATATTCTTCATATCCTCTTTCCTAGTAATTCAATTTGCTTTCTGGACCGCTCCTGGTTTTTTATGCTTTCACAGCTCTAGTACAACGTCACAATCTCATTTACAAGTGGACATAGCAGTAGTGTCTTCAAACCAAAACTAAGGAAAACTGCCCATTCCCCATGAAAAGTTCTAGTTTTGACAATCCACCAGAAATTCATAAAAAAGGGGAAGCTTTGCTGAAAAAAATTCCCAGCCAATTTGAGGAAGAAACCTCTATCTTCCACAGGCATCAGACTAAACAGTAAGGCTTGCTGTGATCTGGTCTTTCACAACACTAGTTTCTACCCTGAGCAAAGATGTGTGAAAGAGCTGTGCTCCTCCCAGCATCGCTGAGCAAAACAGGTTCCCTGTGCAGGGGCACAGCTCCCGTCTCTCCCATCATGCCCCCAAAAGCACTGCGCCCGTCATGGCACTAATTAACCCACAGCGTGATTAAGCAGGTCAGACGGATCAGCATATTGTAAATTGAGTTCTAGAGGCTGTTAAACCCTTATATTTGAGTTAACCTTTAATTAAAATCTTTATAAGCACAAAGCATCCTCTCTCAACAAACTGCACCGGACCAGATAGAGAAAACCAGTTGGCCTAGTAAAAGTTAAGGATTAAGAAGCAGTGATAAACAGAAGCAAGGACAGCAGGTGCTGTTTTTATGGTAGCATGCCCTTAGTTTACAGTCAGGAGACATCAAGAGGAATGCTACAGTATCTCCACAGGTTGGTCACTTTTATGTAAAAGGTGAAAACGGTAACTACAGTTCAGCCAATAGGTCAAGAGAAAAATATATATATTTGAATGGGTAAGTGAAAAGAGTAACATGGAGCATTTCTAAAAATACTGCTGACATTAATAGAAAGACATGAGCTAGCAGTTTAGCAACAGACAGGGGAGTCAGTGGCTCCTGATTTCCAGCCCCAGCATCCTTTGTGGGCTTTGGCAAGCCAAGCTCAGTATTGATCTGAGGCATTTATAAGACTCTGCCATTTCAATGCTTTCCCCATAAATCAACAAGTTTTAGCAAAGTCCCTCATGCACTTCCAGGAGTTTCCGGCACATCTTCATTTTGTGTAAAAATAGCAGACCACTTCGATGGGCATTTTTGGAATGTTGGTTATTTCAGTTTTGGTGATGAGGAGCATTACTAGTTCCTTGGCAGTTTTGTTGTTGTTGTTAGAGAAATAAAGAGGAAATGAACAAATACAAAACTGTCGTTATTTGGGGACTCATGCTCAAGAGATAACACTGCTCATTACCTTGCCAGATGCATGCTTATGAAAATTTGTACATGTTTCTAAACCACAGCAGAGATGACAAATACAGTTCAGGTTGTGACTGGTTGATTTATTTCACCTCTGCTGTAAAGGAGATATCACAGGGCAGGGGACAAGCACTGCCCTTGTGCATCCCCCAGACTTTCCTGTAGTTTTTGCAAGGGTTGGCTGACCACAGGCCTGAACCCTCTTGGCCTAGTGGAGTTAACCCTCACCAGGTCACCAGCTGGGCTGACCTGACAAATCTCAGTTTGCCCCCGCCTTCATGCCGTCTTTGACTGAAAGCTTCTAGCTGTATTCTATTCAAAAGACTCAGGCCAGATACCCAGACAAGCAATACTGAGCAAAGGGCTGAACATGCGGCTCAGCAGTGGTTATCCATCACCCAGCTTACCTCTTGCTCTAAGTGCAAGGTGGCTTACATGTACCACGGGGCAAGCCATTACATGTGTCTACAACCACTAAAATCTCTCTGTGGTTTGTATTCATTTCTCGAAGTGTCTATTTATAGCTGAAAAATAATCTCTCTATTTTTAGAGGCACATTTGCTGGTTCCTTTTAGTGACAGCAGTCAGAGCTAAAATAGCCATCCACTTAAAAAGACAGGGAGGTTTTTCCATACCCCTCAACTGAGGCAGTATTCTTTGCATATATTGAAATTCCATCTTAAGAGTACACACTATGCAGAAAACGCATGTGTCTCATTTCAATCACATCCCTGCAAAAAGAGTGTGCCAACTCCTGCTCTGAAGGTAGCTGTGGACAAGAGGTGTAATCAAAAGCTGGAGAGAAAATTGTCTGATGGGTAAGGAATAACTTAGGTTAAAAACAAGGTTAAAGCTGAGGTGTCCTTATGGTCCCATCTGGGATACTTCTTACTTTGCAATGGGATATTGCAAAGCCTGGTGCTGTGAATCCACATGTCTTAGCTTGTGAAAGGTGATGGGACAGTTTTCCTGAGAAAGGTGTGAGTTATAAGCAGCAGTCTAGAATTTTCTACCACTTTATATCAGAGCTAATAACAAGGATGAAAAGGCAAGAGAAATGGCTGATTATATCGGCAGAGAGAAAGTATGGGAAAAGGATTTTTTTTTTTCTTTCTTCTGGAGTTTCCTGCAGAATTGACTAAAATTTGTGGTGATAGTTCGGTGCTTAAATGCAGGTGGAGTTGCAAAAGTCCACATGTGTTATGCATGAAAAAATGCATAGATTTTAATCATGATGGGTTATTGTTACCTTCCATTGTGAGGTACTGTAGGTTTTAAGGTTAAGTCCTAGAGAAAAAGTACTGGATTTGAATTTACCTCTACTGGAAAGGGTGGAAGTCAATAGGTTACTTGGAACTAATTTGAAACATACATGTTTCTTAACAATTATCAAAAAAAAAATTATGGTAAAGAGGAGATAGACTGGAAACACTGACAAACAAGATGGGCAGCAAACAACCACATTGGTTTAGGAAGTAACTGAAAAACAGCACCAAAAATAGAAGCTAAGTAAGATGGGCGATTCTTGAGTGATTATAAATGACTTCAGAAGTTTACACAACAACAATCTTAAAGGTAGGTCAGTCCCAAATACTTGTCTGAAGGGGTGCTTTTTACTTTCTATGTTTTTGCCATAGGTTTTTCTCCTCCCTCTCACCACCGCTCTGATAATAAGAGACTAGCTCCCATCACTTTGTTTCTGTCACTGACCCTGACCCCTATTCTTGTATGCCATGTATTTAATGTAATTGAATTAATCCCTTTTTACAGTGGGAGCTGAAATATTGCCCATTGGGGATTACTTACACTTTTCCTCTCTCATTGTAAGCTTAGCTAACATGCCTTCACAGAGGACTTTCCCATGACAAAAAAGACATAAAAATTATGAAAGTAAATGAACAAATGCCTGGATGGAGAGATTCACATGCAGATAACCACCATGGCCTGTCTTCGTTAAGTGGTTCATGCCAGTGGCAGTTGCAAAAGCTGATTGATTGAAATGAGAGTGATTTTTAGCAGTCAAGGTGCAACCATTAGGTGGGCAGATTTCAGATGTAATTCTGATGTTGCTATGAAAGTATCATTATTAGATTGAGAGATAAATAGATATATATAACTAGACATATAGGTACTCTTTCTGTGCTCGTATTTGAAGTATTTCCTCCTGTGGGTCAGTGTGATCTTGGTTCATCACTCTCCCTGTAGATTAATTTCTGCATCTTAGAAAACTTGAACAAACATGTTTTTGCAAAGTCAAAGACAGACAGAAAGTCTACAACATGCTTCTCCACTGTTTCACAACATCCTCTGTCGTTGCTCTCTTGGGGAAATCTTCTTCCCTAGTACACACAAAAGATTCAATCCTGCTTGAGAAACTCAGGCCTGTTGCCCTGGTCTCACAGCCACATGAACTCTTAGATTGAAAAAGCAAAAATAAAACCTTGAATTCTGCTGCTGCAGACATGTTATTACTCTGAAGTAAAAATTGCACCTACGCTGTATCTGTGATTTGTCTTCAGCTACATTCAAAGTGTTAAAATCCAGCTCCACAACTACAAGCTAGCAGATCAGACAGAGGGTGAGCCTTGCACAAACAGCAAACCGCAGCCCCAGGAAGCCTCTCTGTCAGGGACATCTATTTGAACGCACACAGTCCTGGGGAGGGTCAGAAGGATCAGTTTGCTGTGCACCTCCTGCACTAAGGACTGTAAAGCAATAAGCAGAAAACATGTATGAATTTAACTTTTAAATAAGGAAGGGAACTATTTTGTGCCTTTAAGGGCTGAAGCACAGTAGCATGGCCCATAGGTTCAAATATCAGAGAACTACAGAAGTGTTGGCCGGGATGGCACCCTGGAGATCTTCCCTCTAACCTCCCACTTGAGCCAGGACTTTCTCCAGCTCTCTGACAGGTTGCTGGGGCTTTGCCTAGCCAAGCCTTGAAAGCCTCTAAGGATGGAGACCCCTCTGTGGGCCACCTATGCCAGTGCTGCACCACCTCCTAGTGAGTAGGGTGCCTGGTCTGAGCTCTCAAGCTGCAATGCTGTGGCCTCATCTCACTGGCTGCCACTACCCAGACAATCTCAGCCCCACCACCTTGGCAGTTACCCCTGGCACAACTGTAGGCAACTCTTAGACCGTACTTTAGACTCCTCCTTGCAGACCAAGCAAGCCGAGCTCCCTCAGCATCTCTGCATGCCTTAGGACCTGAAGACTCAGAGAGTCTCTGCTGGACCCTCACCAGGTTCTTCACATCCCTTTTGAACAGGGGGCTAAACCCCCTGCACAGCACCCCAGGGGCAGCCTCACCCGGCACCCTGGAGAGGGATGTCATAACTCCCAGTGGTGCACTGGCCATGCTACCCAGTATGTGGTGTGCCTTTATTATTTAGTGCCCACTGGAAAGCACAGTAGGAAAAATCTGAGAGAAAGGAAGATATTTAGTAGGATCAAAAGTTATTTTCATGCAAGCAGTATTTGCTGATGAGCATGTTTTCTGCTGCTGTTACCTACTTTCTTCCCAATGTTCACCAGACACTGGACAAAGACAACAAACTGCCTTTACAGAAGTGATTAGGAGTGTGGGAATGTACACAGTCCTCTAAGACTTGTGAGAATCACAAGATAAAACCATTCACAGCTATCTTTCTGTTGTATTTTTAAATCATAGTGGAGCATGCATTGACATCACTTCTAAAAAACAAAATCCTTTAGCCAGGTGGTGCTTAGGGGAGTCCAAATTACAAGGGCATGGGAATTATGATCCACAGCTGAAGAAAAATACTACCTACAATTGTTTTTAAAGATTTGGCATAGAAAAAGTATTTCTATATTTCCCTAGTGAATGATCCCTAACTGGTGAATTACTTCAATCGCAGAGACTGGGAGCTTTGGAGAATAGAGGGAGCTTGGAAAGCACTATTTGAAACACTTAGTCCCAGGGTTGCTGAAGGTGCAGGAGGCTGCCATTCTCAAAGGCAGAGCTAGGCTACCTCATGCCTGCATTGGTATTGGACATGCTTACAACTTTGCAAAATCTCAGCATCTCTCCAAATAATATGGTACACATGATAGAAAAAAATCATGGTATTTCATTATCTTCAGCAAGAGCTCATAAAAATTCCTGTGGTAATTGTGCATTGCTGACTGACCTTTATGGTTGTCTGGCAGAAACAGCAGCACTGATTGATGTACAGGTGCTATTCAAATGAGATGTAATCACAGTATTTGTGTTTATGGAAGACCTGAGCATCAGCAGCAAGACGTCTGGTAGTATTGTTCAGGCATGCACTTGTGCCAGGTGTTATGAACTGTGTGCACACCCCTGCTGGAGAAAAGCCTCCCCATCAAAAAGCAATTCAAGACAGAAAAAATCACTTCCTTCATTCCTCATTCCAGCAGAATGTGGATGTGATGTCAGCTGCCTGGACCCGTGTGTCAGATGTGAGCATGTCACAATTGCTCTGTATCCAGTCTGGTATTACCTGTCGGAAATGAAAGGCTGGCAGGTAATTCTTTGAGCGAGTGTGTGTGTGCGCACACATACGCAAGTATTCCCTAGATACATGCACACGTCGAGTTTATCAGTCCACCAGAAATGTCTTCAGGGCAGAAAAAAAGATGTTTTCACTTGAAACCCTCATCTTCTTGTGTTTGCAACTTTCTGAATTAAATATAATATTCAGGATGAATGTTTCACATTCAGAGTCTCATCTCGGTGGTTTTCTTTTCCCCCAGACGTGTCAGTGAGATTTCACACAGTTCAGAAAATGAATTTGCACCATTTAGGTAGGTTCTTCAGATGATTTTTCCTGTTGACTTCAGCTAAATTTAGATTGTAACTTCCTTTCTAATAGACCAATGGACCTTGGTCATTGAGGATGAATTAGGGCTTAGCATTGCTTCTATAAGTCAGGGCTCCAGCCCTTTGAGAAGGCTACAAGAGATTGCCTAAAATCAGTGCTTATTAAAGAAATCCGTTTGTTCCTAAGGAAAGGACACTGAAAAACATGAAAGAAAAGAAAATTGAGGCAGCAATGAGGAAGGGATACCTACAAGTCACAGCCAGCGCTCAGGGGCTTCTACTGTCATCTGTTATGGGAGGTAGGGAAACACCTGATGGCAGCATGGGCTTGCCTCGCTAGAGGCACTCGAAGAGCTACTTGCAAAAGGTGGTGAATCCAGCAGGCTGAATCCCTGTTCTCTGCTGCATGGAAGAAAGGGATCATTTGCTTAAATTAAGTGCATGTTTAGTACAGAATAAAATACTTTGGGGCTTTTAAAAATAGTTTTAGGCTGGGGGGACTCAAGGGAAATACACAAATGCATTTCAAATTTGTGATTCCGGTATGAAAAAAACTTTGTAGTGCTTGCCATTTTCTCTAAAAGAGAGTTCCACACAGGCACTCAATATTTTTGTAAAACCTTCATCCTGAATCCACAATATTTTCAAGTTAGAAGATGCAATGTGCTAGTGCAAGGGAAGTTGTTACTCAGTCTGTCATCAGCGTTGTTTATGTATCAGGTGTGGACTCTATACCATGCAGATTACCTCTCAGAAATCATGACTTTACAGATCTATATGTATGATCACAGCCTTTTAGCTCCTATGACAGGCATCATGTTGTCAGGCCAGGGAGCAGCTTGCTGATGGATTCATAAAAGAGCAACAATGTGCAGCGTCTCACGCAACCATAGCTTCCAGCCCCGCCATGCATTGCCAAACATTATCAGACTGTTAAACACATTTTAAATTTAAGCTAGAATTGTGATTTAAATTTGGTTTTACTAGTACTCTTCTGTTGCTAGACTTTCAAGTAGAAGCTTCAGTATTTGTTTTATCAAAGAAAGAACCAGCACTCCCATCTGGCATTCCTGGAGAAAGGTGTAGCAAGGTGTAAGGGGCACACTTAGGGTACACTGCCTCCATGAGGACAGTGAAGCCATGTGATCCCCAAAGTACTTTCAGTGGATGGAAGGGCTGGGGCTTGAGACCTGGTAAGGAGCAAGAGACCAGAGCGGGAGTACCTGCAGGTGCTGACTTTCAGGCATGTTTTCCCCCAGGCAAACATCTGCCTTGCTAGAAGCAAATAGCCAACAGACACACATGACTCCAGGTAAGAACTGAAACATCACATCTGGGCTCCGATTGCTCTATAATGAATAAAATATTCTCTCTGGTCTACTTGAAACGTATGCATAAGTATATTGGTAAAATACAGATGATTGAAGTGGCTGTAATCTCCTTAACACAAATGAGATATGCCCTTCTCTGTGCAAAGGCAAACATTGCTGGCATGCTGCAGTTATGTAGGGTTTAACTCAAAGTGTGTGAAGGGGAAGAGAGAGAGAGAGAGCATGCGAGAGCTATCACTGAGAAAAAATCAGACATTTTGTCAGAGTCCAAGAAATCATAGCCCCATCCAATAGAATGAAGTATGCCTAACAAGTTATCAGAATACTACTTAAAAATAAAAAACCAGATAAATAGTACCATGTTTCACAATGTCAAAGATTGCATAAACCTTGTTTTCTTTTAGTAATAAAGGATATTTCTGAATAACACCCTTTTAGCTGCCTGCTGTGCCTATACACACTCAGACCAGTGATCACGAAGATATTTTCCCAGCAGGTGACTTTTCAGTAAGTCGTTCCTGTGTGAAATCTCACTTGTAAATGAGGAAGTGGATCTATATGACCATAAATTTGATGGGAGACAAATTGCTGGTGGTGTTATTTCAGTGGTTGCTCTCTCTATGCAGCCCTGGTATGAGACAAAGCATGACACATCACTTATAGATTCTGTGCAATAAAGTGTAAAAAATTGAAAGCTTTTTGATATTATCCTGTCTTCTTTTAGAATGTGTCTTCAATAATTAATTCATTTGTATCTTAAAAGTGTCTTGCTCCATATCTTCAGTCATTTCCACAGTTTTGCTTATTAACCTTGGGATAGCATGATCTGCTTTGTACATGCCTTTTGCCTGTTGTGTTACTGTACATATGCTTTGGGAATTTTCCTCTCTCGAACTCATCATTTTCCACATCACATGTGAATCCCCACGTCTATGGGCTCCAGTAACCATTGTTAGCAAGAATAGGTAACATGATTATAGTGTTCAATATTTTAATTAGGACTAGGATTCAAGACCTGCAGTTTCTTCCTTCCTCTTACTCAGTGTGTGCTTGCTGTCCCTGGCCCACTGTGTGCCACACAGCATGACAGCCCTGATGCTCAGGTGACATCTGACATAGGTAACATCCTTCACAAGACCAGACTGGCCCCGGACTCATTAACCTCACTTTATATTCTCTGGCCTATTAAAAAAACCTTTTTAAAAGGTTTATTAGTCTGCTTGCAAAATGTTATCACTTTTTAAACTTATAAATTCTGTGGGAGAGCTTTTCCAGACTAGAAAATGTGTCACCTATGATCTGTAGACGTAGATATTTCCTTCATTCACCATCGTGATTTGATTTACTGGGCCTGTTCCTGCTCCTATTTCAGCCACCAAAATCTGCTGCCTAAAGATGGGCTCAATCCCTGAAAATTTCTTTTAAAATTTTTGGTTTTTAGGTTATTTTTGCCACAATTTTCATCCCCCATTGATTGACTTATTTGTGTGTTTCTTTGAACAGAAATGTTACACTGTTTTAGTACTTCAGAAATACTCTTTCTCTGAATGGGTTTCTTTTGCTGAAGCTTTTATAGTTCTTAAAAGACTGTTTCAAAAAAACACAAAGGGTAAATTGTGGAGACAGTGGATAGGAGGCTCGGACTAAAAATTATTTCAAAATAAATTCTGTTAGGAAATTGATTGCTCCTCACACTTTGTAACCTTTGGGAAAAAGAGACCCAAAGCAAGGCAACATTCAGCTTCCAAAGGCAGAAATAGAAGGCATTAATGATTTTCCTAAAATGTCTCATTTACATTTTTACTTTGTTACATATTATGCATTGTATATTTCTGAAACACTTTGCCATTGTGGTCATTTTGCCATATTATATCTATCTACCTAGCTCTATGTGTGTGTTTATATAGATGTGCGTGAGTGTGATCCAGCTTACACAGGTACTTTTACACGTCTAAACACATTTCTTAAATATACCATTTCAGATGTGAAAGATATGGTTTATTAAGTAGGTACATATCACACAGAATATAAAAATTCTATCAATTCTTGTGAATATATGTAATCCATACATTTCTGACACATATTTTGTCTGATTTGGCACCTTTGTCCAAGCCAATCTATAGCAGACAGCAATATTTTTTCATTATCTTGGGGGGGGGCAAACGGATTGATATTTTAATATTTATCGCATAAACTGGAATGTTTAATATATAATTCACCAAAATACACCCATTTTTATGGGTAGAGCAGGAAGTCTACCCATGATTACTAAATTTCTCCCAGACTGGTGCTTTATTTACTAAATCCAGACGGAAATGCAAGATAAGTTTTCAGTAAGATCTTCCTGATTTTGAATTTTAAGTCTCTTTGAAATGCATGCTTCTGTAGTGTTAGTTGCTGTGCCTATGCCAATGGGTATATGTCATTCAGCACACGCGGGTATTTCTATTCAGCTGAACAGGATCATTAACTGTGCCAGCTCAAACATCACATATATGATCTGCTAAGGGCATTGTTTGCCTGGTGTCATAGCCTTGACTTTCTTCCCTTAACCTGGCAGCTTTTCTAGATTAGAGGTGGCCCCTGCTAGATGTCTGGAAATGCCTACTCTTTCTAGAACACAATTATAAATTAATATTAATATTATTAATACTACTAAATAAAATACTTCCTGACATATATCGGTGCAAAAAATCAGGTACGCCAAATCAGTAATAGTGAAGCAATGAGGGTGAAGAAAATCAGTACACATCCATATTGAAATAGGACCTGAGACTTAGACAGTTTTGTAAAAGATAGCTTCATCTTGGATCCAAAGGAACTTGCTCACATGTCATATAATCCTCTATAGAGCCAAGATGAACTGCAACAAGGGCTTTGAAGGTCCATTTTTTTGCCCTTACCACCTAAAAGATTTGTATTGGTCTTACAGACATGGTGATCCTGAATCAAAAATGGAAGCAACATCCACACCAGACGGAGTCAGATCATTTATCCTGTTTCTTTAAGCAACACATGGTGGAGGGGAGAGAAGTTACTGATTCTGTTCCTTTTGTAGACAGTTACATTGACTGGTAGTATAACATGAGCAAGAAAGATCGCTATTAGCCTCACCTATTGAACATTCAGAATAAAGCAGTTAATTTTGAAGAGAAGTCATCAAGAAGAGAGAGAAGGAAAGCAATTGTGCTAGCACCCCGCCCCACTCCCCAGAAGAGCAAGGACCTTAGGGGCTACATGGTAGTGTTGACATTTGAGTTTATGCCATTTTGGAAAGGATTACCAAGCTGTGCCATCATCGATCCAAGCTTTGCTGCACTGTTGCTACACAGACTCATTTGTGGCAGCAGGTCTGCAGGCTTGGTGAGGAGGGAGAGGGATATTAGCCTCACAGGTGGAGTTTGCAGTCAAAGTGCTTTAGAGATGCTTCAGAAATAGTCTTCCACACTGAACAGAAATGTTTCCATGAAAAGTTTGTTACCATGTGTAACCAGTGTGCTGGGACAGGGCCCCAGGAGAAGCCTCCCTGTAAGATGAGCACCATGCATGCAGCAGCTACCCAAACTCACCATCAGTTATTTCACGTTACATCTTTATGTGAAGTTTGTATAAGAATGAAACCTGCAGAGTTTATAAAAGAAATTATTAAATGTACAAATGAGATCTCTATCATCAGATGCTAGGGCTAGGAGAGGCCAGGGGGAAATGAGAGGTACAAGCAAAGCAATAGATGTGTTCACCAAGCAACCTAAAGACATGAAGCAGAAATGTCTGTCCCAGCATCCAGACAGCACAACCAGTGGGAAGGAAAACAGGAATGAGAAATGCCATTGTGAACGAAGGGAGCTGGTTTGGAGGCAGAGCAGCGTGAGCGATGTGGTGCCACCCCTGCCTGCCCCCCCTGGCTGTGCCAGCCCCTGGGGTTTCCTCGGGCAGGAGGCCACCTGTAGACGCGGCGGGGGGCAAGACCCTTCTTGCACTCTGTTTTCATATCAGTTTCAGTGACTGCCAGCAGAAGTTTTGACCCTTTTTGATAGAAAACAACATACTTAGTCTCTTTTCTTTTTCACTCATCCCCAGGAAACTGAACACAGGCTGCTCCACACTCAAGAGGTGGCAAATGTGTCAGCGAGGGGTGGACGGGTTGTGAAGTGCTGTGCACACTTTGCAGGTTTAGGAGACCCAGCAACTCTACAGGGCAGTCCTCTACCAACCTGCAAGGCCCTGGTTGTGGGCTGGTAAGAGTGAACACCAAGACTGTAAGGAGATCTTGAGATTCAGCAATAACTCCAAACTCATTACAGTTACGTATAGAAATAAAATCTGACTTTACATTGCTAATGGTCTCTGGGCTTTAAAAGCAAAACCAAGAGTTTTGTTTGCATACACTACAGTTCAGAATGCAAATGCAAAAAAAACCCCCAACAACACACAAACAACAACCTTATACTCTTCACAGTACTTATAAAGTGATGTGTTTGATAAACAGTTTCCACACGTACAATCACAAAACACAGTAGGGACTGCAGGTGTGGCAAAACAGGCCAGTTGCCCTTTTAGGGTGCTCCCCAGAGGATCTGGATGTGTACCTCCGAGAGCTGCAGCAAGTCCTCACCTTCCAGCTGCCTTCTGATGTGACCTTGGGCAAGTAACTTAAGTTGTGCAAGTGCCTCAGATAGCCGGCCATAAAATTACGGTCTCTAATCCTTTACTGACCTCATTTATTTGCACTGTAAATTTATCAGAACAGATGCTGTTATTACTTACTATGTGTTTGTACAGAAAGTAGCAGAGAGCCTGACCTTCGCTGGAGGTCATAGGTTACCCATCATGCTGTGAGGAACAAGGAGCTGCAGAGTATATCTTATCAACAGAAAAAAACCCAGTGTTTATCTCTCTCTGGTCTCACGCTTCTACATTCAGGAATTAAAAACAGTCTACAAAACAGTTCAACAGCACATTAGATATGCAGGGACAGCATGTTTTTCTCTGTGAATTTCTGCATTTACCTCTAACATGGAGAACGGAAGACAGCGGCTTTTACTTCTCCAGTGTACAGGGATATTTATTACACTCGATACTTCTGTTTCAACAGCAGCTTCAGTTTGACATGAATCTTCTATGACATGACTTGTCTCAGTTCAAAGAGCTGTAATGCACTAGTACTCCAGGTCCTTGTACTAAATTTAGAGAGGATATTCAATACCGTAGTGCTGTTGTCTTGTCAAAGGCAGAAAAAAAAATCCCTGTATAAAGCAGAATATTACCGTGCCTGTGCCTGTTAGTTCAACTGAGGTTGGAGGCAGTGAGTGGCTTCTGGCAGAGGACACCAGTGGGACAACTGGTGGCAGAGCAGTTTATAGCTCCATAAAAGCAAGTCTCAGCACTGCATAAGTGAGCTCTCCCGTGTAGACACATACAAATGGCTTAGTCTTTTTACTGGAGTGGTCACAGCACTGTGCTGCTTAGCGCAGGTAACAAAACCCTTTCTCAACTGCAGAGTCTGCAGAGTCCTGCAGACAGCATGTCCCGAGCTAAGTGCTGCTCCTCCATTGGTGCTATAAGATGCCTAATCTCATCAGAGTGGAGCAGGCTGTGGTCCCTAAATCTATGTTGCTCTCACACCTCTGATAGCACGATGCACAAACTTAGAAATGCATCCACTCTTGTTTCTTCTATGAATTTTAGCAATTATTTTCCCTAAAGGCATTTTTTTATTACCTGTAAATGCAATACATGAGGAGTTCTGCCTTCAGAGCATCCCTAGGCAGATCTCAAACTCACAGCAGGCAGTGCTAGACTCACCAGGGAGGACAGAACCTTTAACTTTCCTCTACAGCAAAATAGCAGCACCCCGCCATGACCCAGGACTGCGAGCAGAAGCAGCAAGAGACACAGGGTGCTCAGGGACCAGCTTTGCATTAGGTGAAATAAGGACTAATTTAGCCCTGGTACTATCGAAGCAGCAAGGAAAAGGAGAGCCTATGGAGAGGCTGGAAAGCAAAGAACCGCAGGAGGCAGATAAGATCTCTCTAGTATAACAAGTAACTCTGAAAAAGCATTGGAAGCAGTATAACTGGGTTCGCTGGAGTCAGCAGTTGAAATTTCCATGCTACAGGCTTTGGGGCATGCAATCTGAGACATACAAAGCAGGCCAATTGGAGATGCTGAGTGTTTTCACTGCAGTTAGTGGCTGCCAGCGGTGTTTACCATCCACTTTCCACAAGGACAACCGATCCTTCTCTCTCCCTTCATCAGTAGAGAGTTGAGATTTGCCTCTCCTTTCTGCAATAATGAAAAAAATCCCACCCCAATTCAGCGTACACAATTCAGCGTACACACCCACCCTTCCCAAGTAGGCCAGCTGTGCAGAAAAGATGCGCATACTGTCGTTCACAGTGTCGTCCCCAGTGAGGGGGGCTGCACTTCCCACCCGCCCTCACCCCGACCAGCGGGGGAAAGAAACAGTGAAATACAGCCGGGCGGGCAGGCAGCAGCAGGGCAATGGTTTGACGTTTCATTCTCATGTCAGCGGCTCCGTGCCAACGTTGAGTACCACATGGCGGTGCTTGAGTCAGAAGTAACACTGGCAGTGAATGAAACCAGGCAGAGACGGGGAAAGACGGGATTAAAACCCTTCCTCTCTTCTCACACGGTGCCTTGCCTCCATTGCTCTGCAGCCACTGAAGCTGACAGGAGGACACTGCAGGAGCTCCTGCTTCACCGCGGGTCTTCTCCTGTCTTGCTTCAGAGAAATCACACACCTCTCTGCCAAGGCACCCTGCTCTTCAACGCAGCCGTCACTTGATGGGAACCAGCCGGTTTGCAGCCAGCTCCGTCCCCATGACCATACACCTCCACCCAGATGCTCAGCCTCACCTAGCTGTTGCTTTAGTGACTTCTGAATATTGCAATACCAGGCTTCCCAGCTACGTATGTGCAGCATTTGTAAGCCATTTGCCACCATCTGTACCTTATGGAGTATCGTGCTGTGGAGAGGAGATTTTAAAGTCACTGAGGCCTGGCCCAGAGGCTAAACCACATTTATCGGTGGCCACTTACAGAGCGGGGCCCCATGTTGTAGAAGGATCAAAGCAGGCATTTCTTTGAAATTCAGGGGAACCAGAATACACGGGAAATATAGAAAATAACAAAGCAGGTCACCATGGGTCCCATTCCTGCAGAAATAAGACATCAACAGCAATCAGGAGGAAAGCCTGGGAGAGGCAGCGCAGGCAGCAGGGCTGCAGACAGCCTTGCCGGTGGCCACAGGCTGCCCCCGTCCCTGCCATTTGTCCCCACAGGCAGCTGGCTCCTTCGGCAGTGCCTGGAGGAGGCAGACCCGGACCCCGGCAGGCATCCAGGGAGCCCTGCCTGTTTGCAGCCAGAGGCAAAGGCTCATGAAATCAGACCGGGCAGCTGAAAGGCAGTTACTTTGCTGACTTTAGTTTTTCTTAAGACAGGGAAAGTATTGGTCTACAAGCCAAAGACTGCTGTACCATGCTGGCAGCATTTCCTGTTGATGACCTGAGCATTTGCTCATTCTGACATCACTGTCAGGAGCAATATAATTCAGGCTGGTGTCCTGTGAAATGCTCCCTGGGCAAATTTACAAAAGGAATGAGGGAGGGCATGTGCCCTTCTGGACATCAAGCTGCTATGTACTTATCTTTCCAAACTTTCTGTGAATAATAATGAGGGGGGTTTGAAACATTCCCTTTAATCCATAGAAAAATTCACTGCTGATCATTTCCAGTGCATTAAGAAATGAGGGACCAAACCCTGAGGCCTTCATATAATTTTCAATAGTCTCTTTTTGGAGCAAATTCTGGAGCAGAGGTCTTCAAATAACCTCAGAGCAATTTGCATCTTGTGCAGAATAAAAAGTTGCTTGTTGCTGTGCAAAAGAAATGTTGGTTGAAAAAGCACGTAGAATGGCTTTATAAAAGTCAACACTTGCTTTTTTCTGAAATGAAAGAGAGCGACCTGAGCTTTAGATCTCCCTTTAAATCCCAGGAATAGCCTTGCCCCTTTTTGATAAACTCCATCTCTTCAGAAAAATTTCCAGCCTTTTCTGAGTAAGCATTGTATCGTAAAAGAAGTGAAGACATCAGAAGCTGGACTAATCTAATTCATACAGTGAGGCAAACATATTACATGAACACGTTGTGCTAGTTACCAGAAGATTAGCATTTATACTATTAATAGGAACTGTCATGCACTTATTTCGAGCACTGTAGCTGTGTTTCAGACAACATGAAATCACTAATTCAAGTTGCAGTTCAACCACATTCAACTGAAAAATCAGCCTGTCTAAGTGTCAAGGACTGCATCGTCCCAGTACCTCTGCAAGAGCCAAGTGAGCCGTGCCAATTTATGCCTGTGGTAGATTGCAGTCATATTTCCTTTATAGTGAACAAAATGCAGATGCTATTTAGCTACATGCAGAAGTGAATGAGGAGAGGAGTTTGAGGTATGTCAGAGCATCTCTGTGGCAATTATTTTATATCCAGCTGCAACTAGAAAGGGCTAATAATTGAGGCAAAGACCTCTCCAGTCACCACCCTTTATGCTACATGCCAAGACACAACTTACTTAGGAGAAGTCTCTGTTCCTATTACAGGAAAAGACTCCTCCTGCTTATTGATCCAGCTTCAAGATGTCTTTTCTCCACAGTTACCTCCAGATTCCAATAAAAATGTACGGTCAACTAAAGTGTACCGGACAATGTCTTTGTCTCAAAGTCATAACAAACATGACTGTCATTAAAATAAATGACTGGATATGATAGTAGGGCAAGAATGCATGGAGATCCAAACCTTCAGTAGTCTTTCAAGCTATTTTCAAGCTTCCAAAGACTTACAGTACTGCTCGAAGTTACATACAATCCTGCTCTAAGTTTGCAAACTTTATGGGGTTAGGCAAAGTATGCTACAGTGACCTACAATGTGATTTCTTTAAACAGAAGCCAGGTTCCATACATCGACTTATTATATAGTGCTATTGCTATTGCAACATGAAAAAAGACAATCTCCATTCAAGTTATAGTGGCTGCAGAATTGTACTATTGCCATCACTTCCATAGCTGAGTGGAGAAATTTTATTAGGGGAGCGCTATCCACATATGTACTCTGCTTAGATGTCTGTGATTCAAAAGGAAATCATATTTCTACTTCCCTACAGCATTTATTCAGAAATTATTTGCTATTCAGTGTAACTGTAAAAAAGTCCATGTAAAAATTCGAAGATGAAACTTCTTGAAAACGATCAGCTAATGCCCATGCATTTTGCTGGTGCCTCATTTGTTATTGTGCTTATAGTACCTCTGGGGTACTGCAGCACTGTTAAAAAGCAAGAGCGAGACGCTTCCCATGTTTGTTTTTCTTTGAAGTCAGTGTGAGTGATGTTTGAAATGAAGTGGGGCTTTAGACAAATAAGATTAGTGCAGAATTTCACCATGGGGTTTGGGGATACATAATACGCTTCTTGCTTTGCAGGGGTCACAGGGAGCTTAGTGTGAACCTGGGGAATAAATGCAAACCTTCCTCCCCACCTGCTCACTCATGCTGTAGCAGGGCATGGACAAGGACTCAGTTATCTTGTGATAACTGTGAGGCTGACCTCCATCATGAGATAAGTTGTGAGAGATATTTTTGGGCAGGGAAACAGACATGGTTTTAGTCTTGTTAAACAAATAGCCTGTTGTTTTGCCAGTGTTGAACTGGGTGCAGTTAAAATTCACTTCCCACATGAAGTTGATCTACCAAACAAAGGAGCAGCTCTGGTTTACATCTTTCCCATGTAGCACGAACCTTGCCACCTGTGGTAAACCACAAAGAAAAAGGCTGAATGTCAATCAGTTTGTCTTCTGTCTTGTAAAAGGTAGTTATGGACCTCCTTCCTATCAACTATAGTTTTATATGTATCAAAATGCAACGAGGCTTCATATTACTTAGAATCTACTCTGAGGTACTGTGGAAACAGGTAAAGGCAACACACACTCTCTCTTTCCTGGCTGCATGCTGACATTGTTACCAAACAAATCACCGCAGAAAGGAGGGGAATGCTTGCAGGACACGCTGTAATGCTTCTCCATCCTGTTTGCTAGAGGAGGAGGCTCTGGACATGTCACACTACATGGTTCCAGAGCCACCTCTGCTCTTAGGTGGATGGGATGCTAGGACAGTGGGACAGTGACTAATTCCTCCAGTATCTTAAACCTTTAGTGATGCTGTAGGGTTTTCCAAGGCAAAAAATAAAATCTCACAAGTTTCCACAAACTGGAACTTCAGAAACCATTTTGATCTAGGTCAACTGAAACATTTTGCATTTCCATCACTGAACATCCTTTCTATTCGTATTTCAGACATTCTGTATGTTTTAACATTTTTACTGCAATTAACATTGTTGTACAAATGAGAATATGTTTCAAAACAAAAAAACCCCATATATTCTTTTTCACTTGAAGATTCAAGTGATGGTAAACACCGTCTCTAAAGGAGAGAGCAGCCTGAAGGTCTCTTTCCTGTGCTCTGTCCCCAGTGAACCAGTGAAGGTCACTAATGCTCTGCAGTCCTGCAGGAACATCCGATCCCTGACTGCCACCAAATCCTGCTTCTCTGAAGGCCAGAGGATCCCTTCCTATATTTGTATTGCCACAGTGCTTGGCTGAGCCTGGGATGGGGCCTGAGACCAAACATGCGACTGAAGGTTTGGCTGTAATTTGGCTTCACTGTCACAGGCACCAGTGTTTTTGTTTGTTTGTTTGCTTGGTTTTCTTTGGGGTTTTTGTTTAAAAAAAAAACAGAGGGAAAAACGTTATAATTCTACAGTGCGGGTCAAAGTTTCAAGCAATGGGTGCATCAGAGGGACTTCCGTCATAAAGCAGCCTGACTCACCATCAGGTGTGGTGGCTGTGATAAGAAAAAGGGAGGATTAAAAATGAAAAGAGAGTGAAAAGAAGGTGACCCTCTCTAAGTTAGGTAGACACCCATTTGAGAACATCTGGATGGCCTTCACAGACGAAGCAGAACTGTTGGTAGAGCAAAGAGAGTTCTGGTCTTCATGCAATGTTTGCACCTCTCTCAGGAAGTAAAATCTGAGGTCATGTAGTTAAGGACTTGCTCACAGTACAAACTATCCCTGCAGTGGTAACCTGAAGGTGATATAACTCTGCAGACCAGTGCAGAGACTGGGTCCATACCCACACCGATGTTCATGCTGCCTGCTCCTTTTCCACCATGCTCCCAGCAGCGTACATGTGAGCGGTTCACAGCCCTGAGGCTGCTCTTGTATGAGAGAGAGGAAGAAGAGGAAAACTCCTTTCATACTTGCCCTCTCTGTTTAAAGGCTGGGACAAATCTGCAAAAATTATGTATTACAGATTTTATACATATACAAACATATTTATAAAATTAGGTCAATGCAGCTGCATGCTAAGGTAATACTGCCAAACCTGCAACTGCAAATCCTCTCATTAAAGGTAGGGCAGCGTTCTGCTTTTAAGGTCTGTTTCTGTCTGTGAGCCATATTGCAAACCTTCTTGCTGCCTGAGACCTTTCTGGGGAGTTTTAAGTTCAGCCTCTGGCAACTCAGGATACGTTTTCCTTCAGCACAGTCATTAGTTGGAGAGCATAGCAGATGTCCACCTCTTGTTTAACAGCAAATCTCCATCATCTCTTGCCCTAGCTTCCTTTCCATTTGATTTCAGGAGGCGTTTCCACTCCATGCAGCCTGCACAGTGTCAGTGTTTGGGGTGAAGGGAGGGAGACTGTCACGCTCTGTGTCTCTGACTTGGGGCGTCAGGGCTCTGGGCAAATTCAGTTCCTCTTCAGGGGTGCAAGATCAGTCTATGTCAAGCCATTAGTTTCCCAGGATGTGATTGATCATGGTAGTCAAAGGGTCTGGCTTCCTTCCCCTGCCTGAACAGCAAACTTCAGAATAGGTTATTAACTAATCATGAGACTGGAACTGGAAATAGGGAACATTTGGGTATGAATTTTCAAATGGATATCACTTGTGCTTGGCCTTGTAAAACGTCTCAGTTCTGCAAATGTGCTCGTGAACACAGCACCACAGTCTGCTCACTTATTGTAATCATACATGAAGCAGTCGAGCCAAATTGTTGTCCTTATCTGCCAAAAGACTTTGGGTACATCTTTTTCCATTATTTGAATATTTGTACTCCTGTCTCAGATCTGATTTTTTAGGCTGATGAAGGACAGCTTTCATTTTCCTTATCTCACCTGGCATCTATGGATTCAAGCTTGAATTACACTTCATTACTTAAATATCTGAAGGGAAATAATGGGCAACCAGCACCATTTAAAGCTGACAGGTCTGTGTCTGTAGCCCAGGCACAGTATCAGTGCCCTCCACATAGACAGAAATCAGACATCTGACTTGGTTCGTTCACCTCCCAGATGGAGGTGTTACAGTATGGGACTTGCTTCTGCGCTGGAGTGGAAAGTTTAAAACTTGCTGAAGTTCAGAGGTGACAGAGGCAAAAGCACATCTGCCCTCTCCATGTGGTGCCCAGTCCTGGCACCGCTGTGTGTCAGTGCAGATGTAGCCACAACCAAGAGCTCCCATATACAAGTGGCATCAGGTGCTGGCAGCCCCCAGGAGCAACCCTGGCAGCGGACACTCTTCCCTAACCTTTGCCATTTGCCTGCCGGTGAGACACAGGGGTGCAGGAGTATCTCCTGTGGGGCTTCAGAATTGTGTGAGAGAGCTACCAGTCTAAACATAAAAGAACAGCCTATTTGCAACATGGTACAGTTACGGAATGACTTGCTGAAAATGTCCATGCAAAATTTATATCTGTACATTTTTAGGGCTATTGCTCTGCTTGTAGCCCAGTGAAGACAGTTTAAAAGATACTGCTGCAGCTCTTTGCAAAAGCCCTGCTGCTGCTGCTGTCTCTAGTTTCATTCATTTCTCATCTACTATGACTGCCTCATTCATCTGTTTTGTATCAGGCCTTTCACGAAACCATCGCATTTCAGTATCTTTTAAAACAGCTAGAGTTTGCTCTGCAATTATGCATATGTGCATTTCTTAATCCAACCAAAATAACTGTAGCCTTCATGGGATCGGATTTCTGCATGCTGCTTTCTATTAATATGTGATCCGGGTGCTGCTGGTGCAGTCACACTTCTACAAGAAACAGGCAGAGTTTGCAGGGTTTACTGACCTTCTGTGTGCACAAGTCAAGTATCAGCCTGATTAATACATGTTGGTCTGCTGCCCTCTGGGATGCAAGGGGTCATGAGCAAATCTTTCATGACTAAGGAATTTGCACATGCAGAATTCAATCCACAATAAAGGAAACTGCTTTGAAACATCAGCTCTTATACTATGGTACTTAGTGAGGCAGAGAGAGATTTCCTTTAAATCCATAAGGTTTGGGGTGTATAAGCAGTCTTAACCCTAAGAACAGCCAGCAAATAAACACTGCTAGCAAAACTACCTGTTAAATGCTTGTAAACTGTTCCTACATAGACCAAAAAAAAAAAAAATCAAGATCTGGTCAGACCTGAAAACCGGGAAAATAAAAGGTATCAAGCACACTTTGGAGATGCATGGCAAACTCTTCAATCTTTTCTGCTTCCCAGCTCACCTTTCCTTGGAGGGAGCAGAGTTCATGGTGACAGTATGTTTCAGAGAGGTTTTAGTCTATCACCACCACTCCTGCAGTTTACAGATATCCCCTCTTGCTGCAACTACGGCTGCTTGTGCCCAACATGCCATTGCTCTTACTACAAAATGGGGCACATCACAGAATCAATGTTCATGGGGAAAACAATTCTCAGAAGCACACTCAACCGCCATCTCCAGAAAAACCTGGTGTGGGTCCAGCTGGGACTGGCTTAGGTGTGGGTCCAGCTGGGACTGGTTCCATGGTGACTCTAAGTCAGAAGCCCACTACTTAAAGCCTAAACCTCTTGGAAATGTCTTCAGACATTCTTCTACAGAATCAGTAGATAACATTTAACCTATTGCCGTAACAGAAAATACTGCATTTGCAAAGGAGTATCCTTGATTTTGAAACAAGGGTAGCAAGGCTTTCTCTTCAGACTTCTAATGAGTTTGATATACTGCAGAAATATACACTCATTTATTGTACTCTAAATGCACTTTTCCATTGCCAATAACAAGGTGATCGTAAGTAAGCACAGCAAGAGCAGCACTGCTATGTGTGCAATCTGAAGCAACCCTGTAATTACAGGTTCCACGTTAAGGACATGCTGATCTCATTTGGTGATGTCACCACAAACAACAGAAACCCCTGTAGCGGCAAAGATGAGTCAGAAAGCCAAGGCCACAGATACAAGTTCTTTGCAAAGCAGAATAAAAACAGCTGTTCCAAATAAGAAAAAGTACATGTTTAAACTGTGCCAAACATAGAACAACATGATAACACAAGGAAACCCCTCTTGGACTGAAGTGATAAACCCCTGGTGTCACCAGGACTGTGGAGTTGGCAAAACTCCACGCCAGTTGGACTAATGCCAGCACATTGCGCAAGCCTCACTTTTGAGTTCAGGTGTTTTTCCCTCAGCTGAATTAATCTAGGTGAAAAGAACAAGTATCTGCAAAGCTTGCAAAATTCACACACCACTGCTTGACAAATTTGCTTTCATGTTTCCTTTCATTTGCTCAGATTAAAAGAAGGAAGAAGAGAGGTGAACCCGGTGATTCTTGGCCTACCTCCTAGCTGAGCAGTGGGAGCACAGATGCTGTCCTTTTCAGATTTCAGACCTGCTCCACCTACAGCATGCTGAGTTTGGTGGACATCCGGGTTGTTGTGGTAGTGATGCGCAAAGCGGTTTCCCCACTCCGAATGGCCAGAGGCAGCAAAGAAGGACCAGATCACCTGATAAACAGAATTACCCTATCGGGAGACCGGTGACTGTAAGCAAAATGTTTTGATTGGGAGAGGAGATGTGTTTTGAGGAATAAACAAGATGTCATCAGGCAGAGAGAAAAAAAATTCCAGGAAAAGCATCCCAGACACCTTAGACATCTTTGACCCATGCCCGAGGGACGTTCTGAACCTTTAAGGAAACCGTGTTTCTTGTGCTGGCTAAAACAGTGAATGAGCAGGTTAGAAAGTCTTGCAAAGCCCTTGCATTATATGCTTCAGATAGCATAAGCTGCTGAAAAAAATTGAAAAATTAAACTGCCGTGCCCACAGTACTGGGTGAAGTAGAAAGACAGACAAAATGAAAGCCTGAAAATGAAACCTTTGATTAGGATTTCCTAGCTGGGTCTTGATCATGGAGCACTCACCAACCATCTCCACGTGAGATACGAGACAACTCAACTGGCATGCCCATGGGAAACCCCACCCTGCACTTTCTGCTTGCCCAGGCATCTTCAACAAAGGCCCGTGTGCCTTTGCAGAAACACCTTCTAAGCAGCACCAAGAAGACTAGATAGCTGCTGTGCATCCTAGAAGGTGCCTGGGGCCACCCGCAAGAGGGGCACAGAGGATTTATTAGCAGGTTGACCTCAACCCTGCTCAGGTTGCCAGAGGCTGGTTTGGCTGGGAGGTGCTTGCTTTCTGGCCCCTGGTTTCATGGTGCACAGATCCCACCGCAGCACGACCTTTCCCTGCGAGCAGCCTGTGCACCAGGCAGGCTGCCTGCAGAGCCTCACGTTGCAGAGGGGGCTCAGGCAGCCCTGCCATGCTTAGCTGGCTTCTCAAGGGTGCTGGTAACCTTCTGGAAAAAGGGAATCCAGCAGAAACCTTATATTTGGCTTTTCATAAAGCCTTTGACAGGATTTCACAGCAAAGATTATTAAAGAAGCTGTGTTGCCAGGGATGGGAGGAAATACCCTTTTAAAGATTAAAAGCTAGTTAAAGGTTAAGAAGCAAAGAGCAGAGCCAAATGTCACACCTCAGGATGGAGAAGACTCAGTGGTGGCAACCCATGGATGAAGGCACTGGCATCATTTTTATTCAACACTTCCATTGGTGACCTACAGAATAGGTTCAGCAGTGAAATACTTAGGTTTGCATATGGCAGCTGAGCAATCACCGGCTGTGCCAGTAGTGACATGCCCCAGAATTACTTTAGCCAAATTAATATGTGGACACATGGGCATCCATGTGGATAAATGTAAGGTAGTAGATCCAAACTATGTCTACATGATACTGAATCTGGGACTGGCAGGTAGTATTTAGGCAAGAGACCTTGGAGTCATGGCGACTCTGATTTCAGGGCAGCCCTCTGAAATCTTTGGCTCAGTGTTCAGGGGGGAGCTAAAATAGCCAACAAAAATACAGGACATCATAGGGAATTGTGTTGAGATGAAGAAAGAAGGTGCCATTTTGCTGCTATATGAAATGCTTGTGCACCCACTTCTTGACAGCTCTGCACAGCTCTGCTTTCAGCGTCTCAAGAGGGAGGTTCAGCAGTTGGGAGAAGTACAAAGAAGGAGGAATATGGCAAGTAAGGAGATGGTGCAGGTGTCTATGAGGGGAGACCAGGAAGGCTGTGACCCTTCAGGGAGAAGGCTGAGTGGAATATGATCTATGTTTCCAAAACAGTGAAGGGGTAAGCTGAGTGGGGAACCACTGTTCACTAAATCCTGCAGTCAGACAATAAAGGGTCATACAATTAAATCAGTAGGAGGTAAGCCTAAACCATCTAAAATACAGTCCTTCTTTATCCAGCAAGTAGTAACTTCTGTAATTTGCTGTCACAGGGGTGTGGGGCGCATGGCATCAGCGTGGTCAGAAATGGTTTAGATGAATGCATAGACCACAGTTCTACAAATGGATCTGGACAGGTCTGCTCAGAGATGTATTCATTAACATACCTAATGCAAGGGCTACTGCTGTAGAGTTGTAGGAGGAAAAGAGGTCCCAGGGAGGGTTGGGGCTTACATTTGTGCCCCCAAAATCTCTCCCACTGCTATGGCAGGAAATAGACTTCAGAGCAGGGAGCTGCCATCCTGATCCCACCAGGAACTCCTTGCACCCTTGATACATCCCCATGTCTCTGTGCAATAAGACTCATCACATCTGGGTCTCAAGTGGGCTGCTGGAAGATTTCTTTATCTGGTTCCCAAAGTAATAGCTTCCAAGTGCCTCATGCATCCTCATAATGCTCTTGGGGCATAGAAACATATTAGACATCACTTTTCAAACAGAGCATTGAAGCAGAGGAGAGTGAGTCTCTCACCTGAGGACATGCAAGTTCTCTGCAGTCTTGCTTGGAACTGAGCTCCTGTATCTTAATTTAAGCGCCTCATTTTTCAGACCATTAAAACTAGAAGGCTATTCTTTGGCTAGGTTGGATGTGGGTAAATACAACAATCCCTAGCACAGGGTGTAAGGTGCATGAGGAACTATGGGGGGTACGTTATAAGCAACAACACCACACAATCGTATTACACGCACTGAAAGCCATGTACTCTGACACACAGGCAGATCAGTCCTGCATACCAGCAGCCAACAACATGCTGTGCTAACGGGAATCCCCACCAACTTGAGATGCTGCGTCACAGCACATTTTCTCTAACGGAGCAGTTTTCCATCTCAGTGCCTAGACAGACAGAGAAAGAGCTGCTGCAGGTAGTAATCTTCAAAATGGTGCTCTCAAGATATTTACATATATGTATAGAGCCTGGGGCAAAAAAATGCAGTGCTGTGACATGGCAATGATGCACCATTACTCTTAGAAGAAGTAGCAGCTCTGCTGTGCACACCATAGGATGACTGGCTGGGCCCGACCAGACATGACTCAGGACTGACAGACTCAGCAGCTGTCAAGGCAGCAGGTCATATGCCAGTGCCAAAGGCCTGTCACTCTGCATCTTACATGGCAATACAGAGGGAAGGTATGTGATCAACATGATAGCTGTAACACCCAGCTATTAATCACATGGTTACATAGATACAGGATAAGAGTATGAATACATACATTGTGGTTCAGCATGAGAATGGCTCTGTCCTTTTTTCTTGCTCTCATAGCATTTGTGGTCTTCTGAAATCTGCCTTCCATCACTCACCTTACCCTGCAGTAGCTGTAATACCTTGTGCCGCAGAAGAGTGACGCTGCCTGGCAAAGTGGCAGGAGCCCACTTCCCCAGCCATGTTAGCCTCTGTAGCACTGACATTGGGTGGATCCTGTCTCGTGGGGGTGGTCAAATCCATGTCTGACCCTTCTGAGTGAATAGACAATGCTCACCTTGGTCACCTAGAAGGAGGTGGTGTTTTGGGTGTCTTGCTCAAAAAGATATGTCTTTTGGACTCATCATGTACCTGCCCTATGCAAAATCAGACCTCTGCGACGTGTGGTGTTGGACAACTTGAGGCACCCAAACTCATGAGCCATTTGTCAGAGTTTATACTAGTGCTGACTCATTTGATCCCAGAGTATCTGCATCCAGACAACAACAAGAGGTGTGGGCAGAAGCTCAACCACTCCCAGAAAATATTTCCCAGAAAACTGCAGAAGGCAGTTTTCAGAAGGTTTTACAGTTCCAGCAGGCTGGCTTTTACAGACAGGTACCACTGGTATCTTAATGCCTTCACCTCCTAACAACTTTACCTGGTATTTCTTCATTTATTTGTTCAAATATTAATCAATGTAACAACTGCATTGCTGAATCTCTGTGGTCTTTTATTTACCCTACTTAGACTTCTTTCATACAGAAGATTGGCACAACTCCCCAAAGATAAAAAACTAATAAAGGACTGATTTCCACTGTGACAATAGAAGTTGTCCATTTAAGTTATAAACCAAGAAAGCCTGGAACATGGATGACATTAGATGAGACTGTTTACAGTAAGTGCTTCAGTCTGGAGATTTAATAGGAGAGAAATAGACCATCACATGAATGCAAAACTCCGATAATCACAAACTGAATTTATTTTGTGTAACTGTGGGTCTTCAATTGCAATATTCTTGCCAGGGCTGGCTATTCTACCAGCAGTGCAATAATAACTACACAGCTTCTATGGGCTTAAGAGATGAGTGGAGTATTTTATCGTTCTTAGCTCAATTCCTTCTGCAAATACTGTGTCCTTCCTCCCTTTCCCTACTTTGCAATTATTTCCACAGATAACCTTACCTTTGCTTGCATGTAGGCTTTAAGTACATATTAGTAACTCAGAGACAAAACGTCACAGTGATGCTGTAGATAAAGTTAACTACATATTAGAAGCTTACAGACCAAATAACAAGGATGTTGTAGTGTCGAATGTTGATATTGCATCACAGAACCTGTAATAACCAGTTTAAAAACCAGCTGATTGATAAGTTGGCAAAAGCAGAATTATTGTCCACTGGGGCATAAACATCAGTTACTACAATAATGAGAATATCTTTCCAGGGATTTCTGAAGATCTAATGTCATTCAATCATTAGAAGCCTTGCAAAAAAATGACTGGTAGTTGGCTCAGGTAGCAAAAATCTTAGAGGATATATCAAAATAAAAGACCCCAAAGCCAAAGCTAACGCTCTGCTGAGATTTACTACTGCTACCAAAGGCGATGGTATCCCATAGCACAATGACACTAGGGAAAGGATGTGGGTGCTTCCAGCACGCTCCCATCACCATTCACTGGCGCACCCCAGCCTGGAAGGGGTGGCTGAGGACTGGGCAATGGCATTGTTCCTCATCTGCTTTTTGAAGATCAGGAAACTTTCCTCTACCAGTTCCTCCTTGTGGCTGCCTGCCGGCAGAGCTGCCAGGCCGTGGGTGAAGGCGTCCAGATGCTCAGTGGGGACGTCAGGTGGGGAGCAGATCCGGCCCCACTGTGCACTGGGATGTCGGCTGGTTGGCAGGAGCGGGGGCTGCGGGAGGCAAAGACAAAGGAGCAGCAGCTGATCCCGACGGGAGGCTCCTGCCATCAAAATGTCTAGGGCACAATGTGAGGTCCTAAGTAATAAGACAGTTACTATCTATATCCATGTGATTTTCTTGTTATTTACAAGGAAAAGCAGGAGATGCAGTTTTCTGCTTAAAAAGAAAGAATATAGTCTTTTATTCATCAGCCATTAATCACATTTTTCCATTTTTTCTGACTGCCAACTGTAAGGGACTACATGAAGTCAGGATTCGCACCAAGAAAGAGGATAGTGGCCCCACACTGGACTGTCTGTGTTTTTTGTTTGCCGTCTGAAAGCAAACACTGACATATGTAATGGCAGGAAAGCTCACCACCGATATCAGTGTACAGTGGACACGTACTCTGAATACTGCTGTGAAATAAAACAGCATTATCAGAAACAGAAATGAATTTCAGTTGTATAGTTCTCACCCGAATCTCAAAACTTCCCAAACATTGTTATGCTGGAGCTTTTTGAACCTCTTTACCCACTCTGAAACAATGAGTTTTGCAGTTGCAGATCTCTGTCTCTGGACTTTGGATAACTTCATGGATGTGTTTGGATCCAGACTCTGCCTTCTGATTCACCTCTGACTGGATATGGGTGAAACAACTCATATTTGGTCTGGATTTCAGCAGAAACATTCATAAGTTTTTGCACAACCCAGATTTGTTTAATTTGCAGTCTCCTGCTGATGCAGTAGTAAATGTTATCAGCAATTCTTTTTTTAAACTTACTCACCCAGCCAATAAATGTCACTGCACAAGGTATCCCAAGCTCGACACAAAATTGGAAAGAATTAGCAAGTAAAATCTCATCAAGGAGTGCTAACTCCCTGATGGTGCTTGGGACTATGGCCGTAAAAACACTGGTGGTAGATGCCCTCGTGCAGAAAGAGCAGAACCACCTGTGCCCTGAGAGGCTTGTTCCTTGACCGCCCCCTGGAGCACACCCCCTCCCCAAAACTCAGCACTTCCCCACAGCCTTCACCCAGACAGTGGAGACAATGCCTAACGTAATGTGGTGGGTTGATCTTGGCTGGATGCCAGGTGCCCACCAAGCCGCTCTATCACTCCCCTCTTCAGCTAGACAGGGGAGAGAAAATATAACAAAAGGCTCATGGGTCAAGATAAAGGCAGGGAGATCACTCAGCAGTTACTGTCACGGGCAAAACAGACTGAACTTGGGGAAATTAATTTAATTTATTACCAACCAAAAGTCAGAGTAAGGTAATGAGAAATAAAACCAAATCTTAAAACACCTTCCCCCCACCCCTACCTTCTTCCCCGGCTCCAATTCAGTCCCAATTTCTCTACCTCCTCCCGCCGAGCAGCACAGGGAGACAGGGAATGGGGGTTGCAGTCAGTTCATCACACGTTGTCTCTGCTGCTCCTTCCTCCTCACACTCTTCCACTGCTCCACCTTGGGGTTCCTCCCACGGGAGGCAGTCCTCCACAAACTTCTCCAACGTGGGTCCTTCCCATAGGCTGCAGTTCTTCATGAACTGCTCCAACGTGGGTCCCTTCCATGGGGTGCTGTCCTTCAGGAACAGACTGCTCCAGCATGGGTCCCCCATGGGGTCACAGCCTTCTTCGGGTATCCACGTGCTCTGGCATGGGGTCCTTCATGGGCTGCAGGTGGATATTTGCTCCACCATGGACCTCCATGGGCTGCAGGGGGACAGCCTGCCTCACCATGGTCTGCACCAAGAGCTGCAGGGGAATCTCTGCTCCAGTGCCTGGAGCACCTCCTCACCCTCCTTCTTCACTGACCTTGGTGTCTGCAGAGTTGTTTCTCCCACATATTCTCACTCCTCTCCTCCGGCTGCTGTTGTGCAGCAGTTTTTTCCCCTCCTTAAATATGTTGTCACAGAAGTGCTACCACTGTCCCTGATGGGCTCAGCCTTGGCCACTGGTGGGTCTGTCTTGGAGCCGGCTGGCATTGGCTCTGTTGGACATGGGGGAAGCTTCTGGCAGCTTCTCACAGAAGCCATCCCTGCAGCCCCACAGCTACCATACCTTGCCATGCAAACTTAATACACATAAAGAACGATCATTTCTCAAAGATGCATCCAGGGGCACCATGCGGGTGGTTGAAACACTCTGTAGGAGGTGACCGAGTCAGGACTGCACTATGATTTCTATTTCTTCCTGCAATTTGTGCTATTAAAATTTTATTCGAGAAACACAAAGGGGTGGTATTTGAAAGTTCATTTGTTAATGCCAGGGAAGCATGATAGGTCGATGTATCATATAATTTTCTGCAAACGCAAGCTGAAAGGGATAAAGCAAAAAACAACTGTTTGGATTCTTGAGAGCAAAACCAAATGAGTGAGGAAGAACTGCAGGCAGTGTTTAAAATAGAGCAGCAGTCTTAGCATCTGACAGCATTTAATTTCAATTAATGACCAGGCTACTAATACAAGTTATAGTATCTTGGGAATAAAATGTCGAAGAAAACAGGAAGCTCTTGCTGAACAGAGATTTTGTAATAAATACAGTCACATATCTGTAACTTGTACTTCTGCAGTTCTTCTAGTGCTTAAAAAGGTAGTCACTCCATCAGCTTTGAAATTTCAGGTCTTTGACACATCTGGTTATACCCAATCCCACACACTTCCTCAACTGCTAAGAGCTAAAAAGAGTACTTCAAGATCAGCCTGAAGACAGCTGTCAGCAACTGCAAATAATGAAGAAATACTTCAAAATACAGAGATTTTTTTAGCAATAACAGCTATTTTAACGAGAAAAATACTGCAATTTCTTAGTCACGTTGTCACTTAGTTTAGAATAACTCATCAATATAGTGTTATCAAATTATTAAAGTAAAGAATTATCAAAATATTGTTTACCTTGTGCCTATACGTGAACATAAAAATACCTGTGTTACAAGTGCAGACAGTGTTTCTGTGCAAACTAAGCAGGTAGCAGAACAACAAGAATTTTTAAGTCTCATGGGTGCAAGTATAGGTATCAATTTGAAGAACCAACTACTGAAATAGATTACTAAAATGCTAGGTTTTGTTATTTGATGCTTGTGATGTAAAATAACATATCTAACAAAACCTGACATCACCATTACTTGATTTATTATGGATGTAATCCAAGGAATGAATAGAACAGCATGCTATGGATTCAGGCCTGGGCTCCCTCATTACAACCTCCTAGCCAAAGGAAAATAATGAAATTGCATGAATAAAATGGCACTTTTTGATATGTTCTAGTAAATGCATGCCTCAGGAACTTTGGATGGTCAGTTTGGATGCTTATGTAAATCTTCTTCTGTCTGCCACTGTTGAAAAAATTGACTTTTCTTTTAATCAAATATCTCATTTTCTTCATTTCTGGCAATACAGAGATACTGGAGCTTTATTTCCTTGGTACATTCTAACATCTTTGCATTTTAACAGGATGAGATAAGAACAAATTTTTGGAGAAGGCCTTGTAAGTAAAAACAACAATCCTGTTTCAAACTTTTATATGTTGTTCAAATGGTGGAAATAAAGGAGTACTTTTGAACATTTTATATCCCCACTGAAAATACTTCTTTAACGAGAAAAAATGCTAGGTCACAGTTTTAGATTTATGGCCTCGGTTCAATATGATACCTTGGCACAAGACTAACTTTAAATATGTGAGTAGTTCCTCTAAATTGAATTATTCACATTTCTAAACTAAATAAGCACATAAATAATGAGTCTACACTAAGATTACCAAAGAAATGAAATAAATCACTGGCAATCAATCCAGTCCCCATACAAGTTAGATGCAGAATCTGCATTTTTTTTCTACATTTCTTGTAATTCTAAAACTTATATTAATTTATGAATACAATCTAATACCAATACATTGAACAGATGCAAAAATGGTAAAGGAAGACAGATCATCAAGTGTTATCCATTTCCATTTTCTTTTATTGCCTGAAAAGAATATCAACCCCTAAAAAAAAATCATTCAAAACAAAAAAAAATTTACCACAGGTCTATTAAGCAGAAATGAAAATACTACAAAATTTCTATCCCTGGTCATGCTTTGCTATGATAGATGATCTGTAGTCAATGGAAGGTGTTCTTCTTGAACATAAGCTTCCCATTAGGTTTTCATTGACGTAGTTATCACAGTCTTTCCAAACTCCTCTGTTTTTGAAAGGAGATTAGTTATACGAGGAGCTGCATTAGAAATCTCACATTACAGATCTTCTATTCTATGCATTTCAAAAAGACTTCATGCAGACAGATATATTTTTCTTGTATCTGTTCCATGTTTTGTGCGATGCATAAGAAACACAGCCACACATAAAAACTGACTGTGACCTCAAAATTCTGCATTTAACTGAAAGAACAAGTATTCAAAGGTCAGCCAGCTACAATCTATACTGAAATGGATTCAAAACAGTGACACTGGCTGGAAAAAGTAATAGAAGATTGATGTCCCTACTATTAGCGTACCAAGGAGGAAAAAAAATGATAAATTATCATCATCTGTCAGATGCTTACATTTGAAGGATATTTGGGTTCCAGTAAGAAAATGCATTCTTCCATCTAGACTTTTTCTGTTGTTGCTTAATATTATAAAACATTAGCTCTTGGATCCAAGCGCCAGTATTGGAGGCAATAGATCAATATACAGAAAACAGCCGAAGAATTTTTAGTTCTAAGACTAATTTTAGGGTACCTCTGATAGAAAAGTTTTTTTATCTCTGTGCATTTGCTTGTGGATTTGCTGTCCTATGCCTTGAGAGGGGAGCTTTCCCCCTGGGAGTGGGAAAGCTAGGATCCCTTTCTGACTTTTATTTATAGCCATCTTCATCATCACAGGTCTGTCAAGTTTTTTAACTGATTGTAGGTGAGTGTTTATCTGTTTGGCTGCTAAACTTGCTACCTGATTTTATGAAGCCCATAACGCTTTGCCTTGCCATCATCACTCTTCGCAGGCCAGCTCCCTGCCAGGCCAATTCCTGTGGCATGATCCTATGACCCAGTGAATGGTGGCAGATCCTGCCCCCAGCCCATGTTGCGTGGCCCATTCTGCTTGATAACCCATAACTTGCTTTCTCCATCAAGTTGTAGGGCAGATGGGCACAAGTTAGTGAGAGGGAGGGAGCAACAGAGTGGGAAATCAGGCAAAAGCCTGTGAAAAGCTGGGGAAAAAAAATTAGCTTGAAGGTCAATGTTTATTATTGTTGCTGGTCTTGCCATGAACTTAATGCACAGACTTAGGTTAGAATAAATGAACAGAATACAAATCGAAAAACTAAAACAATCAGAGAAAACCACAGACTGGAATACACACTCTGTGAGCACCAATCATTCTCATTTATTCATTAAAATATTCATGCTTCAAAAGACACACAACAATGCATCACACACTGCTGTCAGTTAATGCACCCCAGGACTCTACTCCTTCAGATAAACTTACGGTGGTTTTAAGGAATAGCTAAGCATCCCACAGCATACTCCAACCATAATGTGGTAAAGGCTGCGCACAAGTAGAGCGAGGTGATAAAACAAGACAGCACAGCCCCCAGCAGAACCACAGTAAGAAAAGAGCAAAAGATACATCAGATGAGGGCAAATATGCCAAGCTACACTGGGGCAGCAAAGGAAGGGTGATTATGGACTCAGCTACAGGGTGAAAATAAGATAGTGCTGCCTAAGGGCAAGGGGAAGAACCCGGTTTGGGCAGGTGGGTAAGAGAAGGGTCAGGAAAGCACAAAAGCGAAGGAGAGCAAAGAGAGGGATTTCGAGGCACTGTAGTGTCTTGCAACAGTCCCAGCTGCATGACAAAAATTTCCCTCGTTTGTCTGTTTTCAGCCTTTGAGAAAAGTGGGAATCTTAAAAGCTCGGGCTTTTGTAAAGGTAAAGCATTACGTTGCTAAGTGCCTAGCACTAAGCCCACTTGTATGGTGGCAGGGTTTTTTCTCTACCTGCCCAAGTGTGAGACGATGTATCTCACTGAAGAGTACGCCAGTGCTTTTTGGTGCGAGCTCATTCATTACTGCAGTCACTGTGATGCAGTGACTAAACCAATATTTATTAGCAAAAACTGGAAAAGGGTAGGTGATGTGTAATGGATTTAATACTGGTCCCACCATACCTAGAGATTGCAGATCACTTGCTAGTTTATGAAAAGACTAACAGGTAGAGCCTAAGGTAAGAGCAAATTAGAGCAAACAGTTTTAGAAGTAAATGTTAAATCACGCAATCTGTTTGGCCTCCCAAACCACAAAAAACTGGATTATGAACGAAATGCTGCTTTGCTCTAACACGTCTTTGCAAATGGAAGATTATTATACTGTTAATGCAAGAAAATAGCAGTGTGTCAAATTCAGAGCTTTGAGCAAATTTTATGATATGTTTCTGAAACAGAGAGGAAACCTTCCCCAGTTTGAGTCCATGAAACATATTGTCTTGTACCTATTATTTTGTTCTATCAAGCCAAACATCCAAAAATAATATCATTCCATATTTTCCATTTTAAACATAATGAGCCAAATTTTCAAGTGAAATCAAAAGGTCATTTGCAAAAAAATACAGAACAATTACATGGCTAATTACCTTGACAGCGCCTACATAGCAGGTAATTTCTTTTCCAGATGGGCAATTATGTATCACACAGATACAGAAATGCAAGTGATTTTACACAGACTCTTAGGGATTTGGTGCCTTTCTGATAACTAGAAACAAAAGGCACAATAAAAACCTGTCTCCCTACTCCTTCCTTACTATTAAATCCATACATGACTTTACCATTTTGAATTTCTTCAGAAATCACCTTTGGCTCTGGCAGTTCCTACCAGACATTTAATTGGAATTAGAATTTAATCCAATAACATCTAGTTTCTCAGAAACTCTACTGAAATTACTGGCAGGTCCATCATTCTCACCTATACACTTCTATGCAGATCCTTCTTTTTTTTCCTTGAAGGAGTTTCTGCAATTTTGCTTCATACCCATTGATCAGAGGGGTATCGGGCCTTACAAAAAACCTGTAAATAATGCTGCGTATTGTTGAGCAACACCTTCTGGTACAATAACTCCATTAGCCCTGCAGCTGCTGCAGCAGATGCAGCGCACGCACTCTCTTTCTTGAAAATCTGTGAGGGCGTGTGGGGACGGCATGGCTCCCGCTCCCTGCCTGGGGCAGGCAGCAATGCTCCGAGACCTAGATACCCTCTTTGGCTTCTTGACTTCTCTGGTGCCGCCATCCTCACCCTGTCTCAGCACAAGGGTGTTACATGTCTCGCAGGGTATATTTGGAATCACCTCCTTCTGAGAAATAGCACCTTTCAGGTCACATTGGAAGCCATCAGAAGAGCTCAGTTACTCTCCGTTCAGCCCAGGGCCCCTCGGCAAGGCTTGCAGAACCAGCCCCCGCATTCCTGCACCATCTCTAGCCCGCCAGGAGGGAAACACAGCCTCTGCAGGCTGCAACAGCTTCCTCAGTGCTAATGGCACAGCCTAGATAGAGGATCCTCTTGTCAAACATATTTTCTGGTTTTCGGTGTCATAGTTTAAAGCAGCCAAATACCACGCAGCCACTCGCTCACTCGCCCATCCCCCCGGTGGGACTGGGAGAGAATCGGAAGGGTCAGAGTGAGAAAAACTCGTGGGTGGAGATAAAGACAGATTAATAGAACAGAAAAAGTAAAATAATAATAATAATAATAATAATAATAATAATAATAATAATAATAATAATAATAGAATATACAAAATGAGTGATGCACAATGCAATTGCTCACCAGCTGCGCTAACCGGTAACCAAGTAGCGATTGGTACTTCCTGGATCACACCTACAATTCATATACTGAGCGTGACGTCACATGGTATGGAATACCCCGTTGGCCAGCTGGCTGTGCTCCCTCCCCCCAGTCCAACTTGGTAGCAGAGGATAGTTGTCCTGGACAAGGAACTTAGCAACAACTGAAAACATCAGCGTGTTATCAACATTCTTCGCATACTAAATCCAAAACACAACACTAGGACGAAATTTAACTCTATCCCAGCCAAAACCAGGACATTCAGACAAGCAGAACTGGCCCATTTTCTCAGGACAAAGCATCAGTCCTTGCACTGTCTGTATGGCAAGTATTTGCTGACACCGTATGAGTGGTTCAGTAAGTCAGTTATCCTTTTTTCTCCCAAGCAGCTCATTTACAATTAGTCATTGACAATGCAAGGGCCAAGGTGGGCCAAAGGTTCTCACAGCTTCTCTACCTGGCCTTGGGCCCCTGCATGCCTGTCCTTTGAGGGGAGGAGGGCAATGGCAGTGCCCCCCTTCCCGGGTGAAGGCAGGTACTGGAGGACTGGAGGCAAACATTGACGCAGCCTTGGGCTGGTCTCACAACAACTGTCTCTGCAGAAGCAGAGACACAGCTCAGCCCAGGAGCAGGTTCAAGATTTGCCTTTCTGGGCAATAAGCATTTGGCTCCAGTTATAGGAAAGCCTTTTGAAGAACTTCCAGAAATTAAATGCATAAATAATGTACAGCAGCAGATTATCAGAGCAGATGGCAGACACATAATAAAGATTTGACAAAACCCACTTCTACATTGGGATCACTGGGGCTTTGCTGAAAGTATTCCTTCTTCCTCCAGTATTTCAAAATTACCTTACATTATGGTCCTTGCTTCACAAAGTTGCCACTGTCCCCTGATCTTGAAAGGGAGAAAATAATATATGTTTTTGGAATGTATTTTTACTTTGGCATCTAAGGGATATCAAAAGGCAGAATGAAATCTGCTGCCCAGCCCCTACAGTAGCAGCCATTTGGAGGGCTGACAGTTTTCAGGGGCAGAGAAGTGCAGGGAAGACAAAGCTTAAGAATTAGTAATTGGTGTGGATACAGTTGGTAAAATATGCTGGAAGTCTAAGTGGCAATATTACAAAACGGATCAATTCTGCATTTATGCTGATTGCAGAATCATTCCCTGTGGTTTTCAGCCGTTGAGCCCTGGCTGTGGGAAAACACACTGCCCTGTCTCTTGCTGCTGCAGCCCCAAGTCATCTGGAGCACCCAGCTACATGGCACCCAAGAGAGAAAGCAGAGGCCTGAGAGGAGGGAGCTGATTGCTCCTCCCAGGTTAAAAAAAGATAAGGAATTCTTCGCTTGGGTGAAAGGAGGTGGGAGCCGATGCCTGGCAGTATTGCTCTGAAAACGAGGCAGAAGGTTTAAACTGTTGCTTTTACGTCTTTTTACTGCCTTTGATGTTTTTTTTCCTGCACTATCAGATTTCTATAGCACCAGGATTTTGACAACAGTATGTGATACCAAAGCAGGAAGTTCTGCCAGAGGATTTGCTTGAAGGCAAAATAAAGAAGGAGGACAGTATTCTTCAATTTTATGTCTGAGAATGAGCAGTTTATAAGGTCTGCATATTTAATGTACCTTGTGTTGTTCCTGCATAATTCCAGCCTTGCTTTGGAAGCAAATACATGGCTGATCATCTCAGTTGTGTTCAAAAGGTTTCCATTTCTTGACACCAGCTGACATTTTGTGAATTATTTACAGTGAGGCACTGCGGCATGCATTACACCCCTCCTAAAAGCTTAACTCTTCAAGGTGACTGTCTGGCTTCCCTGACCTTGGAACAGCTCATCCAAATACAGGATGCGGGAGTCAAATTCACCCCATGGCCCCTGAAACCAGTTGCTGACATTTTATCAGTCTGCAGAGACTCAGACCATGTAATAAAGCACATTGAGCCTTTGAAAATGAGTGAAATCCAAAGACTACATTTTTTCTTAAGTATCTGATCAGGAAACTGCCAAGCTCACAAGTGGGAACCTCTGAAAGACAAACAGGTAGAGGCTCTACTGTGAGCGTCTTCCTCACCAGCTGCAAAGCTTCAAAACTGCCGTACCAAAGAAGACACAGCCCGGTTCAGCAGGCCCCCACAGTCACACTGCTAAATGACTTCCAGGAAAAGATGGTGAGGTCCTCTGGGAGACATGGACAGCACCACCACGTGAGGCAGCAGAACACGTGTCAAATAACAACAGAAACCCAAAGNCAGCCTTGGGCTGGTCTCACAACAACTGTCTCTGCAGAAGCAGAGACACAGCTCAGCCCAGGAGCAGGTTCAAGATTTGCCTTTCTGGGCAATAAGCATTTGGCTCCAGTTATAGGAAAGCCTTTTGAAGAACTTCCAGAAATTAAATGCATAAATAATGTACAGCAGCAGATTATCAGAGCAGATGGCAGACACATAATAAAGATTTGACAAAACCCACTTCTACATTGGGATCACTGGGGCTTTGCTGAAAGTATTCCTTCTTCCTCCAGTATTTCAAAATTACCTTACATTATGGTCCTTGCTTCACAAAGTTGCCACTGTCCCCTGATCTTGAAAGGGAGAAAATAATATATGTTTTTGGAATGTATTTTTACTTTGGCATCTAAGGGATATCAAAAGGCAGAATGAAATCTGCTGCCCAGCCCCTACAGTAGCAGCCATTTGGAGGGCTGACAGTTTTCAGGGGCAGAGAAGTGCAGGGAAGACAAAGCTTAAGAATTAGTAATTGGTGTGGATACAGTTGGTAAAATATGCTGGAAGTCTAAGTGGCAATATTACAAAACGGATCAATTCTGCATTTATGCTGATTGCAGAATCATTCCCTGTGGTTTTCAGCCGTTGAGCCCTGGCTGTGGGAAAACACACTGCCCTGTCTCTTGCTGCTGCAGCCCCAAGTCATCTGGAGCACCCAGCTACATGGCACCCAAGAGAGAAAGCAGAGGCCTGAGAGGAGGGAGCTGATTGCTCCTCCCAGGTTAAAAAAAGATAAGGAATTCTTCGCTTGGGTGAAAGGAGGTGGGAGCCGATGCCTGGCAGTATTGCTCTGAAAACGAGGCAGAAGGTTTAAACTGTTGCTTTTACGTCTTTTTACTGCCTTTGATGTTTTTTTTCCTGCACTATCAGATTTCTATAGCACCAGGATTTTGACAACAGTATGTGATACCAAAGCAGGAAGTTCTGCCAGAGGATTTGCTTGAAGGCAAAATAAAGAAGGAGGACAGTATTCTTCAATTTTATGTCTGAGAATGAGCAGTTTATAAGGTCTGCATATTTAATGTACCTTGTGTTGTTCCTGCATAATTCCAGCCTTGCTTTGGAAGCAAATACATGGCTGATCATCTCAGTTGTGTTCAAAAGGTTTCCATTTCTTGACACCAGCTGACATTTTGTGAATTATTTACAGTGAGGCACTGCGGCATGCATTACACCCCTCCTAAAAGCTTAACTCTTCAAGGTGACTGTCTGGCTTCCCTGACCTTGGAACAGCTCATCCAAATACAGGATGCGGGAGTCAAATTCACCCCATGGCCCCTGAAACCAGTTGCTGACATTTTATCAGTCTGCAGAGACTCAGACCATGTAATAAAGCACATTGAGCCTTTGAAAATGAGTGAAATCCAAAGACTACATTTTTTCTTAAGTATCTGATCAGGAAACTGCCAAGCTCACAAGTGGGAACCTCTGAAAGACAAACAGGTAGAGGCTCTACTGTGAGCGTCTTCCTCACCAGCTGCAAAGCTTCAAAACTGCCGTACCAAAGAAGACACAGCCCGGTTCAGCAGGCCCCCACAGTCACACTGCTAAATGACTTCCAGGAAAAGATGGTGAGGTCCTCTGGGAGACATGGACAGCACCACCACGTGAGGCAGCAGAACACGTGTCAAATAACAACAGAAACCCAAAGGTTGCATGCTGAGGCATGGGATGGAGTAAGGACACCCATCCAATGCAGTAGGTAGTTGCAGGCTAGAACCCCCATTCCTTGCAAGTCTGTTGAGCAGGCTCTGGGCCAAGCCTGGGGGCAGCTGAGCTCCCCATTACTGTTCACAGTAACTCGCCTATAAGCTCAATATTATCTTGGTAAAGGTGGCTGCACAGGTCCTTGTGTATCTCACCAGTATGGATCATAAACATAGACCCAATTATATTTGTGCTGCTTTTCTGCAAGGGTAAGGAAAGTTTTGCATCAGAGGGGATTTGCTGTTAACATTTTCTCTTGGGAGAGAGAAAGTGTATGAGGTTAATGCCCAAGCATGCCTAACCTCAAACACATGCCAGTGCACTTAAGCACAGATTTCCCTGTTCAATGTGAGACTCAAGCTCACAGAAGATTGCTGAGAGTACCTGACTTCCCCAGGTCACCCGGAAAATCCATGGGACAGCTGGGAGCTGGACAGTGAGCTCTTGGGTCTTTAAGGACATACAGGACTCTCCCATTTTAAATACACATGAAATCCTAGACTGGAAGCCTATTTCATGCAAATGCTTTAGAAATACAATATTTTATGAATCACTTTGAATTACATGTTGATCATTCAAAAATTTCTAGGCCTTGAGGAAGATGTGCTGTGCAATACAGCAGCAGCAGCAATGGATAATAAAGTCACATTGATTTTTTGGGTGGTCCAGGAAGGGCTGAGCTGCAACATGGAAAAAAGTCACTTGCTTTCCCTGGTCTTGCTGTGCTACTAGCCCAGTAGACCAGACCAAGGTATAGGTGGATTGCAAAACTTATCCCTTTGAGGTGATGATGAAGGCCAGTTCAGCAGGCCCCCACAGCCACACTGCTAAATGACTTCCAGGAAAGATGGTGAGCAGGGGCTTCTTCAGTAGCTATTGCCTGCCATGTACAGGAACGTGGGAAATCAAGCCACACATTTGCCACAGCAAGCAGAGAGTGTTGTTTCTTTGAATAAGTGCTTTGATGAATCCTCATCCCTGGTATGTGGTAAACTACTGCACTCAAACGGTACCAACTTACCTTGTATCATCTGTAAGTCAACAGCATAGAAATTCTTATCAAGAAGGTTCATCACAGCCAATATAATATGAGGAACAGTGTCAGCTACCTGTCTCCTGAGACCTCACAAGAGTAGAAGAGTTCTCTTCCCTGCCTAAGATGCATACACCATCACTGTCACCACGGCACCTGATGACTCACAATACTGTGCCATCGCCTAGTCCTATTCTACAACCGGAGGAACTGTAGCATAGAAAACCCTCAGTTACAAGGGAATATCATGCACCAAGCTTCAACTTTAGACAGCAAATTTAAATCCAAAGTGTTACATCCTTCATAAACAGGTTCTCGTCTCATTGGAAGCCAGCTCTTTGGAAAATGGAAATGCAGGTGCTTTTTGAAAATTGCCACTGTGTGCTCACAGTGATGTAGAAAATTGGTCATGAAACAACAGTTGGAACCTGCAGGTGTCTGAAGGTGTGGGATATACTACTTTACTCCAGGCCTCCCCTTCCTTTCTTTTCAAAATGCCTATTTTCCAGCTGGTAGCATTTGCTTCAGTCCCAGTTTATGGTGACTAAGAGGTTTAATGGCTGAAAAAATAGCCTGAGGTTCAGCCATGGTTCAGCCTTGGGTCACTGCATTGATCTGAGTCTGCGGGCAAGACCCTGACCTCTCTGAGCTGTTTTATGTCCTGTAGTGAAATGCAAATAGTGTAATTGATGCGTTGTTTATAAATGTAATTGATTTTAAAGAGCTCAGAGCCTCTCAGATGAAGCCACTAATAGCAAGCAAAGCTGTTATTGCCATTCTAAAAACTGCTGAAATAAAAGTAATGCTATAAAGAGCAAGGCCCTATCTAGGGGTCTAACTAGGGTTTCTTTTTGTATACTCCTCTCCAGAAATCGTACCCAAAAAATTATGAAATTTGTACTCTGCTCTGATGAATCAGGCAATACATTGAGGCTATACTGGCAGCATAAAGTGAACATTGCCCTATAGCAACACAGAAAAGTGTATGTTTGTGTACGTGTGTTATCCACATAACTGAACACACTAAAAACACACAGATGCAACAGAGTAAATGTATGCACAGGATTCAGCACAGGTCAGATACCAAGCTTTTCACATGTATGTATGTGAAAAATATTATTTGTTTTCATCAGTTTCACAAGCTTTGATGCATATATCCTTCTGGAGGAACAGCTGAAAAATGTCTTATGTATAACTATGCCACAATATGCAGGCATATAATGGAAAAGAGAAATAGTAAAATCTGTCATTAAAGAACCTCAAGCAATTTGGCCAGTGAAACATGCTGTGGTCTCCCTGGCAGCCTTTCAGAGAACAACAGAACTGGTTTAATTGGTCAGCTACCCACACCAAACTTTAAAAACATTTTCTGTTTTTTAACTACAATATCTAGCACGTCATCTGTAAACCAGTTCCTTTCTGACGGAGCACAAGCTGTGACATATTTTATGCATAGTAAACCTCCTGTCTTCCTGTAAACATATCCTTTTGGTATAAATTAGTGTCTCTGTGAAGGGAAGCTTTGGCTCTTGTTTTTTTATTCATCACAGAAGAAAACTTAAATATACTCTCTCCCTTTGGAAAATGAACATGGGCAAAATATGGCTATGCAGAAAAGGGAAAAGAAAAGCACAGCATTAAAACCAAGTGAGGCAGAAAAAAAAAAATTTTTCCTACCATCTCACACAGCATACAGCCAGAGGCCATTTCACATCTTTATATTCTCTTAACAGCACAAATATATTTCACATAAAAAACCCTGGAGAGAAATTACTAGAGAGAAACTCCATAGAGTTATATGCCTGCTTACCATGTGGCTTTTTCAGCTGCAAAAGTGACTTTTCCCAACATCACCCACCACAAGCTGTCAGATGCAGCTGTGGCCCAAGCCCCAGCTGTTGCCACCTGCGAGAACAGGATTCGGGCTCCGCACATGTTACGGCACAGGCTGCAGGGCCCTGGCAGCTCACTTCCATACAGCTGAGCTATATAAAGGAGCCCTATATCTTGGCCAACTCAGTAGAAAAATAAGCTTTTGCTGACAAATGGCGTGATGCTTTTTTTTCCTTGCAGAATAGCTAGTGGTAAAGTGCTAAATGATGTTTTGACAACACTGTTAAAGGACTGCTTTAAACCAACTGTTTTTCCCACAAGCTTGCTAGGCCTGGAAATAGAAAAACATACTTGCAGTTTTATTGTACCGGTAGCTTATGGCCTCAGTTCAGCAGTCCCTGAGGAGCACCTTGTTGATACTGTTGGGCTAAGCCCTAACACTTGTGACGCACCCAGACACTTTACTTATAAACACAAACAAGCAGCCCACAATAATATTAGTTTCTAATGCCAATGACAACATCACTCTTACTGATATGAGTGCCGGCATCAGAAAGTTGCCAAGCATCTCAGAAATAATTCATGCTGACGACAATTTGCTAGTATTGTTCATAGTCCGCCAGAGCAGATTATTTCAGGAGCCCAGAGCTGGCACAGGGGACGGGGACATCACTCCCCCACAGTGGCTGCACCAAGAACTGCCAACGCTGCTGCTGCATTTTGCTGAGGAATTAACGCCTTTTTCCCTTTCAGGCAACACAATCATCAGCTCTCAGGGTCTGCCACCCAGACAGGGAGAACAAATATCAGGCCTTGTAGAACAGCCCTTGGAAAGGCTGGCCTCGGACCTGCTGGCTCCCTGGGAGAGCGGGGCTTGCTGAGCACCTGCAAAGCTGCATTAAAGCAAGGGGTTGGGCTCAAGCATCGCACATACAGACCTTCATGAAACACACTCAGGTTCCTCCAAATTGTAAAAGGCCTGCTATGCGATTCTTTTTCTGCAGATTATAAAATCAGGTAGGGTCACCAAGAAGTACAACAGAAGTGAAAAGTTACACTGAAGAATGGCAATATATGTGTGAAAACATATATTTCTGTCCATACGTGGCTTACGGTTTTGATTCCCTCCCCCACTGCTTTCAGTAGTTACACATACATAACAAGCACCAGAGCGTGAGGAAAGCTGTATTTATTCACACTGCTGTTTGCTGAGTTTGGTTTGTTTGTTTTGCAGTTTTTTGTCCCGGTGTCTAACAAATGACATTGCAATTGCCAAGGATTCTGGTGAGAGCAGCAGCAATGTTTCTGCAATGTCACCCAGTGTGGCCAGTAATGGTTTTAATCTCATAGACAAGCGCTTAACTGCTTCAGTGCCCTTTAAATCAATGTGTTAGGTACATGCATTAATATTTAATATCGAAAAGCAGTATAAAAATGTGGCAATGCTGCACATAAATAAACGCATTTAGTTCAATACCGTTACACCACAGCTGAATTTGGCCCACTGTATTGACTTCTGCAATTAAAAACAGAAGCACAAATAACCCAGCTGCTGAAAGAAAGAAACAAAACAAATATGTTGCTGTGGGGAAAATATACCCAAAGATTGAAAGAAAAACTGTATAAAAGGATAGGTTAAAACATTTTTTTTGTGGTTAAGCATTTGGAAAGTGCTTGTACAATGCTATGGCAGTATTTCCCTTACAGAGAGATGTATGTTGAAGAAAGAAGGCAAAAGCCAGCTTGTGGTAAGGTGCATGAATGTCAGCAATAATCAGGTTCGCTGCAGCAAGGTACACGCAGCAGTTTTGGAGCTTTTGTTTTAATAAGCCCGCTGACCTTGGAGTTTTCACAAGTGCTTGTAAATTAGCTCCACACCATCTTTGTTGTATGAGAACAGACTGTGTGTGCATCTATTACCCACATAATGAATGTCAAAAAAGCAGAATTCAAATTCGCGCTGCAGCCAATTAAAACCAGACTGGAAGACATGCCAGGGGAGTGCAGAGCAGCCGCAGCTCCATGCTAGCTGCTGGCAAAACCTTTCACCCGCGGCCTGTGCTTTCAACTGTGGACCCACTCGCAACCCTCCCACAAGTACCCAAAGCAAACACACTGTACACCGACCGTTTTACACCCAGGCTTCACCAAGGGCTTGGTTTGCAAAGCGTTGCGCTCAGAGGGAGCGCAGACCACAGCACAGCTGAAGTGGGAAGCCATTTCTGGGCAAAGCAATCCCAGCACACGAGCGCTTCCAGCTTGCCCGGGAGAGGAATCCTGTAAAAATGAGTTTGCAGTGAGTCAAACAACTCAAACAACTCAAACCTTGTAAAACACCTTACAGTCAACATGTTCGGAAATAAACCTGAGGGTGTCTTTAGCTTCTTGTGCCTGTTGTAACCCCTCGTCACCCCTCTGCATCACCTCTCACCTTCACTTTCATGCTTAATTCTTGTGAGAAGGTTCCAGTTTTGAAACAGCGAATTACTGGGAGAGAGGAAGTCTTTCCCTAGCAAGAAATTAAATATTCATATCCGACAGCTATATTACAGTTTGCTTCCCACAAAGCTAATAACCCCTCAATGTAAGTTACAGTTGCAAGCTTCCAATATTGCCTTTCCTTGCCCCATCCCCAGGCACCATGCAATATCTGCAACCCCAAACAGATCAAATATTCTAGCTGCTCCAAAACATTCAGAAGTTAATTCACAAGAGTAACTGGGGTCTTTGCACTTCCTGCCGGAGCTCTTCCCTTGGAGACGCTAAAAGCTTCAGAGACTGACGAGAGCAAGATTGCAGAACTGAGCAGCAGCAAACATGAACTAATCAGTGAAGACAACACAGTAAGCAGCAATCTCTTTTAAGACTGGTTTAATCAAAACAAAAGATCTTCCCTGCTCCAGACAAAACACTTGATCAAGATGGCACATTTGGATCACATTAGTGTGAAGAAGGAAGTGCTAGGGAGTAAACATCCTGTTCCCTAGGGGCATTTCATATCAGCATCTCTTCTTTTACAGCTATATTTTGCAATGGTTCAACCTGCGTTGCACAGGTTGCTTTTCTGAGGAAGAAAATAGCAGTGGACTAAGTCACTACAGAAACATCCAGGGAAACCAAGGTACTTACAGTTTCAGATTTCGTGCCCCTGCATTATGATTCAATATTTCCCAAGAGACAGGCTAGTAATGCCTTACCCTGTGGCACAGAAGCACTGATGTCTCATGGTCAGTGACAGCTGCAAAAATAAAATTTGCATCTCTTTCATTAACGGCAGCCAAGAGGAATTATGTACAAATGGATAAAGGCACCCTCAGCCTGGTATTGGAGGCTAATAAGTCATTGCTGTTTGCCTATATAATCTCCTACCTCCATAAAAGACCCTGACATCTATACCCAGCCCCAGTAAAAGTTTCTCCACGTTTGTAATGCTGGGCACTGCTCCTCAGCAGGTGGTAATAGGAAGTGAAATAAAGGAATATTGACAACTGGGCAACACAAAGAGGGTAGCCAGACATAGCACTTGAAGGCTGCTGAGAAAGGATTGCAAGCAGAGGATGAGAGCTGCCTTTCTGCAGGCTACTGCTGGGACGAAGAAGGCGTTACTCATTGTGTCAGAGACATCTCAACACAAGTGTTATTTTTCTCTATCCCCCATGAAATTTTAAAATCTCCCTTGCTCAGGAATAAGCACTGGGTTTTGGGTGGACATGGTGGTGCCAAGGGTGGTGACCCAGCACAGGGTTTCCCATCTTTAACCTGTCCTGACTGAAATGGAGGATCAGAGCATTCACCATGACATGAGAACAAAACCAGAAGAGATCTGGTGTCCACCCATGCACAGCTGTGAGGCCAAGGCTCCAGTTTACTAGGAGTCTGGGCATATGCTCCAGGGCTAGAGGAATGTTCTTTCTTTATCATCTGCAAAGATAATCTTTTCACCCCAATCTCCACAGCTTTCATCAGCAGTTTTCCTGTAAAAGCACAGGCTCTCTCTGGTCCTGCTCTATTCTCACAACTTCTCTGCCAGTTTAAGGACCCTGATGTGTGTCTGTAATGCAGTCCCTTGCTGGAGCCACCGTCAGCAGCAGCAGTAGGCCTGGGATGGGGATGGTTTGCGTGGTCTCACCAGGTGGCATGATGCTGAGGCTGGCAGAGGAAGGTGGGGGGGAATGATACAAGAGGCTCTTATCTAGAGAATGTTCAAACAGCAGCTGGGGAATGAAGTTAGCACATAGCTGCAGAAGCATGGGAAGCAGTTTATGCATTGACTGTATGAAAATAATATCACTGTTTTCCCAAACCAAAGCTTGTTTTCCTAACTTTTGCAGCTCCACATTGCCAAACAAGTATGTCTTCCTCCTGGGCCAACAAGGAGGCCAGAAGATCCCCCTCTTCCATGGGCCTCCTCCCCAGGAAGAGCCGTGGTGCCATACCCAGGACCATCAGCCCCACGTGCACTCCACTGCATTTTGGACAAATTTCCCAGAGCAGCAACACACGAGTTTCCCACCGCAGGCAGGGATGGAGGTTTTCACTGACAAGTTTGCTGTGCTCGGTTATTGTTTCCATTGATGTTTTCACAGATCCAAAGTTACTATATTTTTGTCCTGTCAAGTGCAGTGACCCATATTAACCTTCTTCATGCAAATCAATCATTATTTCCCTCTGCATGTGTTGCCCTCAACAACAGATTGATAATGAGGACAGTTAGACAGACAGAAACCATACGATTAAGACCTTCATCTCAGAGGGCACTGTAGTATCTGGCCCACTTTTCTTCCTTTTTTCTCTGTTCTTAAGCGTTGCCTTTCTCAAAGATAAAGAAAAAGGAAAGGAGAGGCAGGGGAAAAGACTGTCTTCCTGAAATCTGGCCCATTGCAGAGTTTTTATGCCTAGACTCAGATATAGAAGTAATTTCTTGTACTCACACACAAGGCTACAGTCACAGATATTTGCTTGATTTAGGCTTGGCTACTGCATCTTAACTATCTCCCAAACTGTGTTGTGCTGTGGGGCCACAGTGCCTGTCATCTGTTGGCTGGACATGCTTGAGCACACACACTTAGGGAGTGTCGTATTTTAAATACGCCTTTGTCTCCAGAAAAGGAAAAAGAATTGCCTGACATGGCAACAAAGCCTCAGAAATAAATTTTTTGGAGGCAGAAGTGTCAGAGGGCAGAGGGAAGGTTAATGAAATGTGTGAGGCAATAGAAAGAATTTTCTATTTTTCCCCAGTAATAGCTGGTCATGTGCACTGAAGCGAATGAAAAAAATAAAAATGAATAGAGCATTAGATACCAGACATTAAGTCAGAATTACAGTGCTGGAGCAGAGTTGTCTGGAGAATGAAATATAATGCAAGTTAACCATCTGATTGCTATCAGGGCAGAGTACTGATTCCTCACAAGATTTCTCTCTGCAGCACTGCCCCTTTCATTCATAGGTTGCCTAATTCAGCACTTTTATTAATGGGAAAAGGGACTCATACTGTCATTATTGTTATTTTAACGCACAGGCTTGCACTCCTCCGGCAAGGGTACGAGGCGCAAAGAAAGCACACCTATCACTGCATAATCAGGCATGATGCCTTCGCGCCAGCATGGGTGATGCGTTGCCCCAGTGGCCCTTCTCGCTGCTCGTGGGTTATGTCTCCAGTAGTGCCTGCGGATCCCGAGGGCAGGTGCTGGCCAGGGAACAACACCTGCACTAAATGTTCAGGGATGGGCCAGGCTGAGCCACGGTACAGGAGCTGCTGCCTCCCCAGCATGGGCAATGCAAGACACCTCCTCTCCTGATGCTCACTGCTGGAGCTCCTCCATGGGTCTGCATGTACTGACCAGCAGCAGCACCCACAGCCTGGCACAGTCAAACACGTCCAGCAGGTTCAAAGTGGGGCATATATTTAAGCATTTCACTGAACCAAGACCCACATGCCCGTACTAAATGCGGTCCATTTACAGCCTGCATCTCATCACAGCAGCACACCTGATGCCACATACTGCAAACCAGTTCATTTACAGATTTACTTTAAAATGTAAGGTGAGAGCTTATACTTTCCCTAAGGGCAAGGAAGATACTGAAAAACTAAATATACAGCTCGGTAACAGGGAAGAATTGAGAAACACAAAGCCATGTTTGATGGGAATATATAATTGTTTGACACCTGTCACCAAAGTTTTATCATACCAAGAAAACAGGAGGAAGAAGAACATATCAGGGAACACCTTCAGGCTGGAAATACCTGATTCATACAGCTAAGTGGTTCAAAATACCAGTTTTCTTTAATGCTGTCAACAAGAAGTTCAGGACTTATCTAAAATATGCGTTATTCAAAAATAACTCATGAAGTAATTTCTGCAAATGAGCTTTGTTCTCTTTGTTACAAAGAGTTTGTAACAACTGTTTGGCATTCAAAATTGTTTTGCTCTGTTTCATCTGGCTAATAAGCCCATATCATTACTTTGGTCATGGCAAGGTTTAGACTCTGTTTTGCTGAGCAAATTCATTCATCTAATAATTTCAAAACCAGTTTTCCAACACTGTTGCAATAGGTTGGAATAATCCGTGCACATGCTGAGCATAATCTCTGTTTTCAGAGCCGATCAGTGCTAGCAGGGAGAAGTCATGACAGCCCATCTCCAAGCCCCACAGCCTGGCTGTTGCTGCCCCCTCCCCGAGGACCTCCGCTCTATGGACCAGCGGGATTGCTGGAGCAGGGCAGAGGGAAGACACTGTGCAACGCCCAAGGAGTTGTGAGTTGCCCAACCAATGCCCTGAGCAGGGACCCCAAAGCTCATCAGATGGTCACAGAATAGGGGGGATAACACACACTCCTGTCCTGTGTCCAACTATCACCAAACAACAGGAAAGCCCAAAGTGCAGATGCTCAGCCCAGGGGACACTTGCCAGACCCACGGAGTGCGGCTGTAGGGTATCTTGGGGCCAGGCTGAGAAACAGTGAGACACTGCTCGGATCTACCTGGCCTCAGATTATCAGAGGGACAAATACAGAACAGGATCATCCACAAGAGAGACCCGAACATGCGGGTAACACACAGACTCTTAATACTTCTGCGGGTGCCTTTGGCAGTAATTTCATTTTCTATGTTTTATATAAGATCGTGATGAAAAGCTCAGGAAAAATAGCTGAAAACAAGTAATGGGTCATAAGAGGACAAAAGGAAGGTTAAAAAGAAAGCAGGGTAAGGTTTCTGTTTATTCCCCCAACCACTTATATGAAGAATGGCATACTTTAAATTGTGAAACCATTTCTTAAGCGCATGAAACTCATCACGCAACTTAAGTTTAAAAAGGAGAATATTTTAATTATATGGACCTTCTTTGGAACTGCTTTGAAAATTACTGGGAAAAGGCATTATCCAGGAGCTACATGTTCCTCCACCATTAAAGGAAAAAGCTTTGCAGGATCCAAAACAATAACTGAACCACATTGTGAACAAAGATAAAAACTACAGTTACAGTAAAACATTTAATTTAAAGAACCATGAGTTTTGGCAATGTTATAAGCTTTCATTATTCAGGGCACATGCCAACTTCCCATCAAATGGGATTATAAAGAAACTTCTCTTCTGGACTGGTTGATTTATGATTGCCTATTTCAGGACCTTTTTATCTTCGTCTCAAAGCTTCTTCAATCATCACTGAATACTGGATTAGATCAACAACTCATCAACTATGGCAATTCCCAAGCTCCTATTCCAAGCAAGTACATTAAAAAGGAATGCAAAACCAACTTAGATTCTCCTTAAAGAAACTTTTTTTTTTTTACGTACTTAATTGGTTCATATTAGTAGCCATACAGTCAGCCAATAAATTCTCCTTCCTTTGTCTTAAAAGCTTGTCCATCTCAACATATGGTTTCCTAACAAGGAGGTTATTTTCAAGATATTAGTCAACACTGAAAGGTCCATTTCAACTGAAGCTACTTTAGTAGCTTAACTAGGTAATTATACAGTAACTCATGTTATTATTGATGTAGTTGTTACAAGATACATGCCTTGGACACGCAAATGACAGGGAATGAGTGAGAGCATTTGTCGTGCTTCAATCTTCAGTTCTGCAGGAATTTTAAAAATGTTCAAAAACAAAAATCACACTTTCTTTGATACTTGAGAATTTAACACTGAACTCATTAAATCCTACTGGCAAAAATGGATAATGATCAGATTAGATCACCCAGAACAGAATGCCTTTATTAATGTACCTGATCACACAGAAATGCTCAAGCTGAATATATCCTCTGTATAAAGCCTTCATAAACAATTCCCAGTGCTTCATTCAATACTTCTACCCTAAAAAGCATTAATTAGTGTTCTTGCATATGTCAAACATTTAGAAGACCTTTTAACTTTTGCGGAATGCATTTTCTGTACAGGCATAATTATCAAAGAAAATATTGCTCACTTATTTTACTACAAGCTTAGCATAGCTGGTTTTAAATTTCACAAAGTAAAACACCCCAAAAGTCCATTCGAAGGCAAGAATGTTACATTTAAAACATAAAACTCCTCTCAGTTCATATTCTTCTTGGCCTTTAGTATTTACAGGTAAGTTTAAAAAAAAAATGAACCTTTATTTTCAGTTTCCGTTCTTGAACTGGTAGTACATGGATGTTACACATATCAAGCCATTCAGTTCCTCTTTATACATGAAGGATACTCCTCCATAGCTGTCTTTTTTTTTCCCATTAGTGCTGGGGTGCAGAAGTTGTGCTGGTTTGGACAATGAGACGTGTACAGTTGTGATAATGAGCGCTACCCAGCTGCAGTGTTGGTTCTCCTGGTGCGGGGATCCACAAGAGCCTTGCTGTTATCTGCCTCAAGGGAGATTCCAACTTGAACCATGCTGCAATAGTGGGGAAAACACAGCAACAGGGATTGCTGGGGTGAGACCCCCAAGACCACTAAAAGGTGTTGGAGGAGGGGGGACAGAAGGAAAATTCTTTGAGGAAAGAGCAGACAGAGTGAGAATGACCTAAGGTTAAACATAAGTTCTATTTATATATTTTCAAGTGATCAAGTTAATCTGCCTGTACATCTTGAGTGTGACAATCACTAATATGCCATAGCAGTCCAAACCAATCCCTTTAAAGGAGATACTGCATTTCCTGGAAAGTGCAGAGAACTGATTCTGCACAGGTCTATGAAGATAACAATAACTGCTGTAAGGCTTTACTGTAACTTGTCAACTATAAGGCACCATGCAAATGGAGCAGATCATAAAAACATTCCAGCCTAGCTTCTAGCAAAGCTTGTGAATGGGTTCTTGCTAGGAAATGTGAAAATGCCAGAGATGGCAAAGTGACTAAAGCAGAAAGAGTGGATTATAATGCTATTCATAGTCATTCCCTTGGTAATAAATTAAGCAATTTTTTTTCAAGTTTTGCTATAGCACATAGCTATAAGGTACAATTTGATAATAAAAAAAATTCATATTGCCTGTAATATAGTACTTCCTCTTTCAGCTAGGGATAAAATTGGAGACCTGCCTCAGGTGCACATAATTTTTTCTATGGGCACAGTTGTCTGAAACCCTGGAAGTAACCAAGTTTTTCTCCTAGCTCTTTCTCATTACAGAATTTAAAAATAAATAATTCATGGAGGTTTTTTTGAGACAGGAAAATTGTGTTATGGAATTTTCTATCTGCAAAAAGTGTGCTACAGCCAAACAGGTTGAACCTTGACGACATATTATCTTTTGCAGAGGATTTTGGAACACAGGGTTTCTTCATAAATGAAGAAACACTTTCCATTTACAGATTAATAGTGAAGTGGGGTGAAATTTGCTTCTAAATAATTGTTCTGTTCAGATACTAAATCATATAGCAAAACACACCATAGATAGTCATGATTTGATCCTAAATACTATAACAAATTCTGAATCACTTTTCTTCATCTGCAAAAGAGTTTCAGAATTATAAAAAAATTCATTTTGTCAAATGTGAACATGCACAAATACCAAAGCATCCTCTCACAAGACAGTTATGCCTACATCCTGCTGCTGAAAGGCTAAACATACTTATCAGCCATTATAATTTACTTCTGAATATCAAGTCAACTAGAAAAATCTGATCTTACATGCACTAACACATACAGACAATACATTCCTTGAAGAAAATGTTGGAGCTCAGAGTTTGCTTCACCAAACTACACAATTTGTTCTATAGTCAAGAAAGTATTTGTCTGGAAACACTTTATAGTCAAGCAGAGAATTGGAAAGTGATTTCATTCCATCATATATTTGATCTCAGGCCTGATTGCAGTTTGCAAAACTGAGTTAGCAATTGAAACAGGCTAATCTTGCTCTATTCTCTCCTATTTTTTATTTTGCAGAAAATGATGCTAGCAATTCAAGGTCTCAACCTTGCTGGCAGGCTAGATAGCATTTGTTTATATCAATAATATTGTAAGCTGAGAAACACAGTGGTGTTTGTGCATGCAACTTTTAAGATCTTTCTACCATTCAAAGTACCATTTTAAATAATAATCTTGAAAATTACAGTGACCAAACTTTCATTTTGGACAGCAGAAAGTACACTTTGGTAAGATGTACTTTGGAACAGACAACAAGGAAAATTTAAGAATGCACCTTAGAACCGATGACATACAAAATGTGTGCATTCATCCCACCACACTCAATGTGGTGGGGGTATCTGACAGACCATCTTCTTCTCTGGTCCAGTATCACCTGTCTTATTCAACACCCAGGGCAGACGTAGTCTGAATTCAACCAGTTCACAGCAGGAACATGAAATCCCCTCTCCAAAGTGAAGGGGTCAGACCATGATTGCTTTCCTTCCCCCAGAAGCACCACGTACGCCTTTTCTGTGACTGGGATATGTGGCCTTTCCTCCCCAAGGCAGACTGCAACCCCACAGGCTCCACCAACAGCATGCTCCCTCAGCTGTGAATGCTTCCCATTTCTCTTCTCCCATTGACACCTTACTGAGAGGCCTGGAATAGCTGGGATACCTGCAAACTCTTGTCTCAGAGCATCTCCAGGTCTGTACAGACCTCTACTGCATCAGTTATGCTCATATGACATGTTCCCACTTTTGTCCTAAACCCAGTAGAATAAATACCTCCCTTTGAAATGGAAGATGCTGCACTACTTGCACAGCGACAGCAGTTCAAGACACTGTATTGGGCAACGGCTGGGTCCCCAGAACTAGAACTGGTAGAAAATATTGCCCTGTGTTTATTTCAAAGAAAGTTCAATAGACTTTAAATTACAGCTGTGGATCTGGCTTGTGGGCTTTGGACCGGTCAGCCGGCACCTCGGTCTTTCTCCCAGATGGGAGAATCAATAAGATTTTACCCTCTGCAAACATTACTTCTGGAGTGTTTCCACAAATTTTGCTTCAACTGTTATCTTTCCAAATGCAAAACTGTGCACTCATGGTCAAAATCAGGCAGAAGCTTGCAAGAGGAGAACATTCACTGCACATCTGCTGTGCAGGACCCAAAGCACTCTGCTCTTTCCGATACAACACTGCTTGTCACCAGTAGACAGTTCATTCATTTATGAATTTTATAGACATAGGGACATTTTCCTGTGCAAACCTTACTATGACAGGCTTTTTTCCCCCACCCTCCATGAGATTGCTTCCAATGGGCCAGTAATGATGCTCACTGCCACAGCAATCACAGCCAGAGTCACTCATCTTTTTCCCAGACTGAATTTTCAAAACATGTCCCTGAAGGGGATGTCTTGGAACAGCTGAGTCAGAATTGAATTTAGCAACTCACTTTTAACCCTGGAACATGGAGGACTTGAGTCAGCAAGCCTGCAATGACCATGTTCCTACAGACTTCTTCACTTAAAGAAAAGTCATGGACAGTTTGCTGTTTGAGAGGGTTACTTAATTATGACATTAGAACATCTCCTCTCATTTATCAGCAAACAGCTTGGCAAAGCTGATGTCACAGTTGCCTTATTTGCTTTCTCTAAAGTTAAAGCAGAAATTAAGGCCTTCCTTTTCTGCTTCAGATGTAATGGCATTTTAGAAAAGATGCAGAAGTACAGTATATCAATAGATCAATTTGTTTTCCTCAGAGGTTTCTGTTACACTTAATTGAAAATTGAATTTTTACAGATAAAATATCTTTCTGGAGCAAGGGGAGGAGGGCCTTTGACGTTGGGGGCTTTCCGCCTCTGTTGTTATTCCCTACAACCCAGTAATCAGAAACTCACCATAGCCAAATCCAAACACTACAGCCAAGCACAAGCTGTTCTTCTGTTGCTGCTGTGCCCCTTCATTTTGAGCTGCTCTACTGCCCGGCACTGCAGTGCATATGCCCACACAACTGCTGCCGGCGCCTGAGTCACTGGGAAATTAAAAACAAAGCTGTTACTCAGCAAAATGCCAATCAAACCAGAAAAGAATATAATATAACACACAGAGAGTAAATCTTAAGTAATTCAAAGCCCAAAGGACAATAAACATTGAAAAAAACACCACTTTTCTACGGAATTATATTCTTCATTAAAATGGCATCATCCGTCACCAAGTGTTACAGCAGATAAAATAAAAACAGCTACGAACACATCAATATCCCAGATGCTATTGTCTCTTTCTTTCTTCCTACACACACAACAAGCTTAAAATAGATAACTGTATTAGTGCTTGATTTTTACAATGTGTTTTTCCTGTCAGCCCAAGATTTCTCTTCCTAAAAGCTCCCTAATGTGCAGGCTTCCGTTGAGCCTGGCTTTGGTCAGCCTGTCAGCTACCCTGTGAAATTTCCAACTTGGAGACTTTGTTTCTTTCCTGATTTCAGATGGCTTCCAAGTAGCGAGAGAGTTTTAACCTTCCCCTTCTCTGGCCACCTTAGCAAAGCAGGAGAGACCGAGGAGAGAGGGGACTCATGCAGAGCATGTGGTTTACCCTGCCTCTCGCGGGTTGGTTAAGAAACCTCTGAGTTCATAGCAAAGCCTTGGAGGGAGCAAGGTGGAAACATTCATAATTGCATTACTTGGGGAGCTTTATTTCTAAGGACCCTGCAGAAGGCAAAAGGGTTTCCACTCATACCAGCAGGGTGTCTGGCCAGACCAGCCTGGTGTTCCCAGCCATCAGCTTCTTTCCCAGCTTCCTCTTATGAAAAGCAGCACAGATCTCACCCTATGCAGCAAAACATGCAAACTTACTCCCATGCACTATCTAATTAGTCTCAGTGGAGAGCGAATCTCAAAATGTCAGCTCCTGCAAGCCACGCTGACCTATGCCAGCTGAGGATCTGCCTTCTAAAGGCTCTCAAAGGGACATTAATTGGATCCAAGTGTGACATTCTCCATCACAGCTGCATGTTCAAGGAAAGCTGTAATGCAAGGGGTGAAGGGGAAGTTAGTGCAAGGCTGAAAACATTAAGTGCTTCAATGTCTAAACATTATCTTTTAAGATATTTCTATTTCAGCAGTACCCAAGTCAGGAACTGGGAGCCCACTGTGAGACACAGTTGTTTCCCATCCAGGTTCAGATCAGCCTGTAACACTGGGCACACAACTCTTACTCAGTCTTTTGAGCTCTTGCTTTTTGCTTAGAGTTTTGAGTAATGAACTCTAAAATGAGAGAAACACCCTACTCTATCCAGAAAGAGCAAACTAAAGCAAAAGCATGAAGAAATAATTTACAGGACTGTTCCTTTATTTTTTGATGTATGTTTTCAGAATGAGAGTCTCATCTCAGACATCCTCCATGCCACATCTTGGTGACACATAGCTTCCACTGGCCTCCATTTCACATTACCAGTGGCCCTAGACAGATGCCCAAGCCAACAGCAACTGCTGAAAACCACGGCTGGGATCCAGTCCCTACTACCCAGCTGAGTCTCTTTGGATAACAGCTCTTCAGAGTTTGCCAGTCTGTCACGCTTTGCCACTGCCCATACGCAGAACCACCGCATCCTTTTGGATCATGCTGAGAAGCGTTGAAAAAGGACTCTGCTGCTGCGGTCCTCTCATAAAGCATACTCCTTGCCAGGAGCTGGTGCAGGCAATGATACATTTATTGTAGCATCTTGCCCATTTCCAGCTGCTGACCAATGCCAGAAGTTTCTCTATAGATTCTCCAAACCACAAGCAGCAGGACTGAGCTGTCCCTGCATCTCTCTCTGTTTATCATCCACCCTGAGCAACAGGATGGGGAGAGGGAAAAGAAACCTGCTCCCCTCCCCACCTCTGCAGTAGGTCCCTGCCTGCCTCAAGCTGGGTAGCAGCCAGGTGGCACTCAGCTGCTTCTTGGTGTTCCCACAGCACTGACTAGTGTTTCACAATGGGAGATGGACCTAAATCTAAGGGCCCAAACCCAGAGCTGAATACCCCCGAGACCCTGGAGCACGCTCGTCTGGGGGCTTTCTCCTGTGTTGCCAGCAAGACTGAAGGTGTTCTGCTGCAAGCTGAAGCCGTAAAGGCTGGCAAGGCCCATCCCGCTTCTGAAATCAGCTAGCTTCTCCTCATGGAGAAATGAAGGAGACAATGCAATTTTTAAAAAGAGAGGGAGAGAGAAGGAACTTCAATGCCCCAGGCAGCAAAGCTAAAGCAGATGGTGAGATCTCCTGGGGGGAGATAACCACAAGGATTATAACAGCAAACCATGAGCCCTGACTACTATCTAATAATTACTAAAGCAGAAGGATCAGTCTAAAATCAAGTGACATACTGACTAAGGCTGAAGTTCATACAAGCAATGCTTTGCCAATGTTTCTATAAGGAACGCAGGCATGGCAACCATCAGGAAAGAAAAGAAGTGGCTGGGTAGTTTTGATGGGCTACATTTAAAAGGATTTTTGGTGTCAGCTTCCAACAACCAGTTTAAAAAAATGGAAACCTATTACCTCACCAGCTCGTGAGAAATTAGTCTGGATAATAGCCATTTAGACTAATACATGCACAAATCCCCTTGCGAAATACAGAATACCCACCCAAAGCCACCTGGACACCCAGGCAGGGGAGCAGCAGCAGCAGGTGCTTTTCTCTTTAAGACGTGAAGGCTCAGAGCATTAGCAGCTAAGATTTGCCCGGGCCCCATTTAAATGAAGAATCAGGGTGATATTTATGGGAATCATGCCCTCTGTTGATGCAGGTGAAACATTTCACTGAGATGATGCTGCTAGCTGAAGTGTGGCCGCTTTAGTAAGACATGTTCTTATTTAGGAAAGGATTGTTTTTATTTGGTTGGTTTGGTTAATGATACTTTTCAAGTAAGTCCATAACAGACATGTCCTGACAAGGACTAGGCAGGAATGCACTAACCTGAAAAAGGTTTTCCTGGTCACTACTTATGAATTTCACCCCTGGGATGAGTGGGAGAAAAGCAGGGCCACGTGTCCACCTCCCTCTGGTGTCCATGTACCTGAGATAAGACAAGCAGTGGCTTGAGCAAGCAGAAGCAGACAAGGCCATGTGCTGCTGTGTGTGAAAGTTGCTCCATTTGCAGGGTTTCAGTGTTCAAATTAAAAAACGAAGCAGGAATGAGAAGAATAGCAAAAAATTAAAGTAAACTTATACAATAAATTAAAACTTCACAAAGTATCTGGGTTTCCTCATTGTTCCTTCAGACATTTGTCTTTTCCAAGCTGTGCTTCTAACAAATATTTTCTCCCAAAAGAGATCAGAAGAGGCAACAAAATTGTTCTTCTCTTACCAAATGAAATATGTCATATTTGGCATACAGAATATGCCAATATGGCAATACAGAACACCCATGATTTTTCCCTTAATTAGTGTTCTTTAAGCAAGGATCTCTAAGCAAGCATGTTCTCTCCCTGATGTTTTTCACTCCTCTAACCAGGAGTGCAAGACTGCGGCTTGCCTGATGTCAGATGTACTATTACACCACTGGAGCAGCCCCTCCAAGCACTCTTTTTGGCTTTCTGCCCTGTAGCCTTTTCTATTCAGACCCCGTTGTTATGTTCATTAGGGAGATTTCTAGTGGCATCCACCCCAAACCTTTCTAAAGTCTCACTGCTTAGTGCCAACCTCCTCTTCACTGATTTTTTCTTTTTATCCCTTTATTGTACTTACCTTCACACTACCATTTTCTTTTTCCTATTTGTCACACTTGCTGTAGCTGTAAGCCACCCTTTCCAGCAATCAGCCATAGATGTGTTATTTAATATCTTCTGTTAAGGATATTTTTTTATTTTTATTAAAAATAAACTTATTACAAGCACTGATTTCAAATCTTGGTGGAATTCTTGGATTTGAGTTTCAAGCAGACTGGCTGCAGGTTATGTGCACAGACACACACTTGCATGGATAAAATCTGAGGAGTTCTGTAAAGACTTGCTATTTCCACCTCAGAAGTGAATAAGATATTTGCTATCAGAGATAGAGACATAAAACTTGGGAAAAAACTAATGTGGTTCAGACTTATAAACTTCAAAGCCAAGGACTCTGGCATCTGCCCAATATCAGTACTGGCTGATGCTCAACAGAAAGGGAAAAGTCTCATAAGGATCCAAGAAACTTTGGAAATGTTAATTAAATGTTGAAGTTTAGATTTTAAGTCAACACACTTAGCCTGATCCCTTGTTTGCATTGCTGCCTGTGCCTAGCAAGTGACACAGACGTCCGTCACGCAGCAACACTGGCTTTCCCAAGCCTCATCATTTCTCCATAAGGAGATAATATCATCTAATCCCCACATGGGGTGTACCTGGAAGGAGGCTAGCAGAGGAGGCTAAGACCTTCACTTCTTTCACTTCTTACCCACCTTGTGCTGGGATGGCTGGGGCTGCTGCTACATAGCCTGGGGACAAATCCTGCTCATCAGACAAGAAACGTCAAGCATGACTAACATGAAGGGCATCACCAGGCTTAGATCATATTCCTGCATATTTACCACAGCCCAAAGGGAAAATGAATACTGATTCCCAACCCTTAGAGACTGCAATACATACATATGTATGCTAGATCACTGCGTTACAGGCGGAACTGTATACTGCAGTGACAGCTTCATTTGGCACATATAATGAAATCCAAATGAAAAAAGGATCCTAACAGGTCACCATTGCAATGAGACACTGCAGCTCCGCTGACAGCCCCATTGGGAAGAGACTATTATCTCTCTCAAACTACCTCCGGTATTACAGGTGCTTTCAGAAGTGGCACAGGAGCACGGTAGCAAGGGGGTTGCTCATAGGAGACAATATTAGATGCACAATTTCTTGGCTTCTTGCTCAGCTTATCAAGGATGTGTATCTTTACATAAAAATGGATATAATCAAATAATATATTCACCGTCAATTGTTATTGCAGAGAACGCTTATATTTGTTTAGGATAGATAATTACAATATATCATGCTATGTTGTGCACTATTAAATATATCAACAGTCATTGTAGTCACCTCACAGATACACATACTGGTTTATTTACAAGAGTTTGACATAAGAAGAATATTTAGGGAGAGGGTGTGCTGGAGACAAAACAGGATTCCGTTAAGCCTTTGCCTGAGAGGAGTCTGATCAAACACGCTTTCCCATATTCTGTAATACCTGGGTGATTTCTTTTCACTTTTGAAAAGTAAAATAATCCCTGGGAGGCTAAAGATGTTTTAGAATAATTTATCATAAGTTATCAATTTACCTCATAGATAAATTTGTTAGTCTCATAGAAGAAAAGCCTGGAGGTCTCTAATCCACTCCCCTGCTCAAAACAGAGTTAATACCAAAATGAGATGAGGTTGTTCATGGCCTTACCCAGCCAGGTTTTGTATATCTCCAAGAACAGAGACCCCACAGCACCCCTCAACAGCCCATTTCAGTGTAACAATTGTCATGATGAGAAACTCCTTCCTAATATCTGCTCAAAATTTCCCTTAGTGCAAATTGTGTCCTTTTACCTTTATATCTTGGAAAAGACTCTGGGTCTATCTCCACTGTAACCCCTTGTTAGGACCCTGGAAACAACAATTAGATCCCCCTTTATGCTTCTTACATCCCAGATGAACTTGGTTCTTTCAGTCTCACCACCCAGGAAAGGCAAATTTGGTTGCGTTATCCCACCCCTGGCCCCTTGTAGAGGGCTCATTCAGGTGAAGTGCTCACTAAGGTGAGAGGAAACAGTTTTTCATTCACCTAAACCTGCATTTTCAACACCAACTTCTAATTACGGCTGACTTTCAAGAAGTTTGATTTTAAACCTCAACTATTTTTCTCTGTAGCCACGATTTCTGTTCTGTTCCCACATTAGGAGCAGCCAAACAGGCAGAACACAAAACACCATGATTTGTGCTGCTTCCAGCTCAGCCAAGCCCAGGAAACAGTGAGTTTCTCTGGGGATGGGGCCACCCTGTGAGGCTGCCAGGCCAAAGAGATGTGGTTGCAGATGGAGAAACAGGATTCTTCCATGCTCTGGGGTTTTTCAGTGCAGCTTGTGCTTTTTCTACACCAGTATTGACGTAGTCCTGCTTTTGCATACCTCAGTGGGAAAACACACCAAGAAAAAACCCGGGCACCTAATTTATAAGCCTTTGGGAGAAAGGACTGCCTTTCTTGTACTTTCCATATAGTACCAAGCAGGCTGTCAGATCTTAAACAAGGGATTTGTAAAGAAGCAGTTGTATTACTAGACATATATGAAAAAACCCACTTATAAAAAAACCCCCTTGTTTTGCACTCAGGGCCATCAATGGCTCAGCACCCCGCTCAAAAGAAATCCTGCTAATTTTAACATTGGGTTATGAACATGGGCCTCTTCCCATGATGAGGCTTCTCTGTATCAGCTACGCACACTGCTGCTGTGTTGTAAATGCCATGGGGACCAGATTCCTCCCGCTTTTTCAGATGTCTCCACTGTGATTCCTTAAAAGAAAAAAAAAAAACACAACCTAGCAGTATTACTAGTGGTCATCATTTTCAAGAGGAGATAAAGAAGCTGACTAAACCACTTTTGGGACAGCTTTGATCCAAAGCCTTTCTGTTTGAATTCTCTGTGCCCTTTGCTGATCATGCAAGTGGGCAAGCCCATTGAAAATCACCGGGTGCAGGGACCCCTCGCCTCCCACCCCTGTTTGCTTGGGGCCAGGCTGGCTTCATGGGCGAGCACACTCCTGGGAGACGTGAGGAACCGTCATATTCCCCCGTTGCACCAATATCAGGGGCTTCCCACCCTCACACCCCTGAATAATTAGTTATATTTTTCTTTGTGAAGGAAATAGTGTCTTGGAATGACAGTAATACACACCAATGCCCTCTTTGGCACGTAATAGGCAAAATTAAGTACCAGCAGTCTTCCCAAAATGGGCATTATTTCACCTTCATCTCCTTCATAGCTCTTCCTTTTACTTAAGCTTCATTAAAAGCAGAGGTGAGTATCAATGGTGCCCACTACACAACAGTGCAACACAGACAATATTGTAGGTAACCTTCAAAAATGTTCGCTTTCCAACGTCACCATCTACTCATGTTTTGCGGTGCAAATGTCCAGTTAAGTAACACACAGACATGCCAGTGGGTCAGTATCTTTTCTTAAGGCATGCAGAGATCTTTAGCAAGGTCAAAACAAGAATTAGGCCAAATTCAAAATGCTGGTCTCAGAAACCCACAGAGTTAGGTCACTTTGCAATTTGGCCTCAGTTTGTGCTTGAGATTGGTCTCTAACCTAAGCTCTGCAGCAGCTGAAATTTCTGCTTCTTCTCTGGCTGGCCTTTATTACAGCAATTTGGTCAAACACCAGGACAGGTTGCCTGAAGAGGCTGTGAAATGTCCATCTGTGGAGAGGTCTGGAGTAACCTGCAGAGGTGCCTTGAGCAGGGATTTGATCACAGACACCTGATATTCTCCAGCCTGAAGTCTCTGTGATTCCAACATCTCCTTCTGGTTCCCTACATTGCCCCAGGACATTTTTCTGACTTGATTCCCAAGCCATCTTCTGTAGTCTCCCCTGACACACACTGAAATCGTCACTTGTGCTTTGGTGCAATGTTCCATCAGCACGTGCTCAACCTCTTCATGGCAAAGGCACATCAGCAGCATCTGTAGATGGCAGGGCTCAGTCTCTTTGTTATCAGTTCTGTTGTCAGCACTTCAGTCAACAGCCACAAGACAAATTGCAGGGCTGGTGGGCAGGGGTAAGACAACATGTAGATCTTTTTTTTTTAAGTTGGGGGGGGGATTGTTTGTTTTTTAAGAAGAAAATGCTGTCTTGCTGACTGGATTTGGCAGCTGCTAGATTCCAAGAAAGAAAAATACCATCTTCAAGCTGTAACAACCCAGTAGCAAAACTTGCTTCTTGCTCTCATTGTGGTCAGATCTGAGCCTGGGGCTGAGGGCAGGGAGCTCCCCCATCTCCACGGCTCTCTGGTTGTGCTCCTCCTTCTTTCTCCTTTGTTCAGCTTCAGGCGCTCTTGCATACACATTGCTGAAACTGTTAAAGTTGCCAAAATACCCCCTTCCTGCCCAACCACCTCTGCCTTTTCCTCTCTCAAGCCCTGTTTTTATAAACCCCTCCATGACTCCCCTCCTTCACACTCCTCCATGACCCTACTGCAGTCCCCATCACCTGAGATACAGCTACATACTGTGTTTTATTCTGCAGAGCTCAAAGAGCTTTTCTTTTTAGCCTCACGCACCAGTATCTCTGGTTATTCCTATTGGTCTTCATTTTCCACAGCCTCCACTCCCTTTACAAAGTCACCATGACAAGAAGTGCAGATAGTGCTTGACCTGAAGTTGTGCCTCCCAATCCTCTACAGAACTAATGTCTTCTCAGCAGTGATGTTCAGGGAAAAAAAATATCACCTTACCATCTCCTACACCCTTTGGACAACTAAAACTCATAAAGTAGATGTTTCAGTGAGCTACTCACAATGGTGCTTAAGTCAGAAAAAAATAATTATATTCCAGCTGTATGAAACATGTATAGTAATTAACTATGATAGCTATTTGTGGATTAAAGTAATTGGAGCTTATTATGATGTTTGCTTAGTTTCCCTAACCATCAGTCAAGTCCTGGATAAGAGGAAAAATCAGCTTTCTTTAAAATATCCAGTTCCTTTTCTGTGCAGGTTTTATTGAGCAACCAACATTAAAATTGTATTCCTTAACTCTGCTAAGATTTAAAAGCACAAAAGAAGAATGGATACCCAAACCAACAGATTTTATAAAGGAGCTTTAGTAGCTCCAGCAACATGTGTTGTTATTTAATTTAGTGGAAGCAGAAATACCTGCAACTCCATTTTCTCCTAATGTGTATCAACTGCATATCAGTGACACTTCCTATGTATTTTATGATTCTAGCAATTATTCAGTTTCAATTACTATTTGAGAAAACACATCTAGGTAGTCATAATAGCAAGGAGGCATTTTAAAGTGACTTAACAGGGCCAATTATTAAAATACATTTTAAACTTAGGTGTTAGATTCAATAGGCCTGTGTGCTGCTGGTAGCAATCACTTCAGCAGCAACCACCTCTAACATGCAAGCTAGCTGCTTATAAAATGGCAGCACTGCTTATCTGGAGGTCTTCCAGCAGTGATGAGCTGCAGTTTTGGTGTGATTCCACACAAACTAGGTTTACGGTTCCCTTTGACTTCTTTGGTTGTCCAACTTCAGAGCCAAAATTTGTCAGACACTGTCGTGGTTTAATCCCAGCCAGCAACCAAGCCCCACATAGCTGCTCGCTCACTCCCCCCTAGCAGGATGGGGGAGAGAATAGAAAGAGTAAAAGTGAGAAAACTCATGGGTTAAGATAAAAACAGTTTAATAAGTAAAGCAAAAGCTGCGCACACAAGCAAAGCAAACCAAGAAATTCATTCGCTATTTCCCATCAGCAGGCAAGTGTTCAGCCATCTCCAGGAAAGCAGGGCTCCGTCACGCATAACGGTGACTTGGGAAGACAGACGCCATCACTCTGAACATCCTCCCTTTTCTTCTTCTTCCCCCAGCTTTATATGCTGAGCATGACATCATATGGTGTGTCATGCCAGTTGGGTTAGCTGTCCTGGCTATGCTCCCTCCCAGCTTCTTGTACACCTGGCAGAGCATGGGAAGCTGAAAAGTCCTTGACTATCCTTGATTAGTTTTAGCAACAACTAAAACATCAGTGTGTTATCAACATTATTCTCATACTAAATCCAAAACATAGCACCATACCAACTACTAGGAAGAAAATTAACTCTACCCCAGCCAAAACCAGGACAGACATAGAATTAATTCTAGATTGCTTTATCACCTGAACTCAGTAATGGAGTCCAAATAAGGCTCCTGAGCTGCTGAATGTGGCAGCTCTGTTACATAAAGGCCATGAAAGTGTATCTCAATACTGCAATCTGAGCAGAGGTATCTCAGTGAAGAGCTACCCCACCTCACAGTATTATTCAAGCTAAATGAGAAATTCATATGGTATAGGAGGGCACCAGTGGTATCAGGGGATCCTGCTCAAAAATTCTTTAGCATAACCAGAGATGATAAACTTGGACCCTTGATTTCCATGGGCCAATTCCCATAAATAAGGGTTGGAAAGATACAGGCATTTTTCCATATTGAGCACAAATGACCACAAGTGCACAAAATGTTAAGTTTTGATTCCATCAACTCTGTGTGTGTACAGATCACACAAAGGACTGAGGAATGCTTTCTTTTTAAGCTATAAACCATAGACGCATATGTCTATTGACATTCTTTTGAAACCTTAATTGAGGAGTATTACCACTGCATTTTCTGCCCCTCTGATTATAGATTACTCTTCTCACTCCAGAAGAGAACTGTCTGGCAAAAACTGTATGAAATGTGTACTAGGACGACACCACCCATGTACAGAGATGTTATATATAAACCACAGGCACTGGAGATTAATTCTGGTCTCCACAGCATAGGCTTGTAAACCCACAGGTAAGAGACATTATGTAAGGAGAAAGATGTAACTTTTTGTTCTAACTGTGCTTTCTATTCTTGTTTCTAACATATTCAGTAGTCAGGATGATTACTGTTATTATGGTAATAGGTTACTTCAGTGTAACCACAAAAGTGTAAATACAGCATGTATTTATAAAGTACCGGGGAGGTGTCCAAATTAGCTCAGAGCAGCGCAACATTTGAATGGCTCTATTCTGAACACTTAATTTAATACCTGGCATTTTAAGTAGTCGTGGCAGAATTATATGAGCAGGCTACTGCTGCCCTTCAGTGGGAGTTACTGATACAACACTGGAACAGCAAGCAGAAAAGGGTGCCAACACTGCCAAATAGGAAGAGTTCCTGTGAGAGAGGTCTGTATCTATTTTAGGTCTTGAAGAAGGTTTTTTTAAAAAAAAAACAATTCAGCGAAGTGTGTGATCAGTGTCTATCATGACAATTGCAAGCAAAGAGAGTCCTACCGCGAAGAGGTTTTCCCTCTCCCAGGATGTCCCTGCCAGAGGGCTGCTCACAGACCCTCATCTATTGAAAGCCATGAGAGTGCATGGCTCTCTGTTAGTAAGTTAGCAAGACCCCACTATTAAGCAAACCTCTTTGTTTAATCTTTAGTGGTCCCAAAAATATCCCCCAGCAATGCAAAAGAACTATGCCTTACTTTTCCTCTTGTCCCTTGCAGTGCTGCAGATCAGGCACTACTTATTTCCAAAAGACCACAAAGGTCACTTCAACACTTAGAAAATGGTTTAGAAAAGTTAGTTTGTTCAGCCATGCAGCAGAAGCCCCACCACATGCCATAGGGATAGTAACCAGCTCATTCAAAACCCATTGCACTATGAAACTTTGCAATAAAGACTTTACAAATCAAACCTTCAACAAAGCACACAAATCACTGTGCAAGAAGGATGGGGAGAGGGTACTCCTGAGACAGGGGAAGGTATTCCTGCAGTAGCTAATCTGACCCCAAATGATTGTCAAATGACTGCCACCCCATTCCTCAGTTTGGCTTCAGCTGGAGCTAATCTTAGTGCAGAGCTTTGCATCAGGGGCAAAACTGATCTTACAAGAGTTTTGTTTTATCCAGACAATCAAGATGACTGCAGAGGACAGAGGCAAGGAAATGAGAAATGTTTCCTAATGAGCATATGCTATATACAAGTATAGCAAAACAGAGTAAGCCATAAGTGAAGATACCTCACATTGCTGATTAATGCACCCACTCGCTTACTCATTTGACTCCAGCAAGTCCATAGACCAGGGCCAGGCATGGCCCTCAATGGTGAGAAAGACAGGATGGTGACCGCAGGTTCTTTTCTTTTCTTTTAACTCTTTTATAATGATACTGTTACGCTACCTATACACTAACTCCTATTAGCTTCTCTATGCACATGGCAGTACATGATAGGCCTTATCAAAATATGTATATTTGGCACAGAAATCATCCTAGTTTGAGGTCAATTTATCCTAGTTCCATATCAAAGTTTTCATACAAAGAGTAGCTTCCCTTTAATAAGCCAGTAACTTTCTTAGAAATCCTGTATGTCAGCAAAAGGCTTTCCACACTTGTAAGTACCAGCAAAACTAACATTACAATTTTATGCTGCTGTTGTGGTTTAACCCCAGCCAGCAAAAAATAAATGCCACACAGCCGCTCACTCCCACTTCCCCCCCACCCCCGGTGGGATGAGGGAGAGAATCGGGAAGGGTACAAGTAGGAAAGCTCCCGGGTTGAGATAAGAACAGTTTAATAATTGAAATAAAACAGAAGTAGAACAGCAATAAAGCAGATGATGCACAATGCAACTGCTCACCGACCGCCGACTGCGTGTCCCAAACTGGGGGGGTGAGCCCCCCACACACCTGGTTTTTATACTGAGCATGATGTCACATGGTATAGAATACCCCATTGGCCACCTGGGTCCACCACCCCAGCTTGTGCTCCCCCCACCCTGGTGTAGGCATCACCCAGCAACAGCCAAAGCATCAATGGGCCATTAATGCTCCTTTCATACCGAACCAAAACACAGCACAGCACACCCCCAAGCTATGGGGAGGAAAGTTAACCCTGTCCCAGCCGGAACCAGGACAACTGCACAGTGAGGTACATGATGAAGTCTGTGCCTCAGGCTGTGCTAACATGTGAGCCTGTGTTAGCCTAAGGAAGTCTAGGGCAGGGCATTAGCAGTGATAGCTCTTTCAGCAGCACATGTAACTGGAGTGCCAATGCAGAGTGAGAACCAGGTGCTGTCCCCTCTTCCCATCCCTCTGTCCTGCTCAACAGGCAAAGCCATAGGGAGGCCAAAGACAGCTGGTTTACAGGCAGCGATGCCTTGTGCCTTTCTGCTCCAACTACAAGGCACACTGCTTTTGCTTTTGTGTGCATCTGGAAAAAAACAAAAACCCTAAATCACTTTGCACGGAGAATTCTCCCCTGGGAAAGAATGAAAGACTGACAAAAGTTAATCTTGCAGGTTAACCTGTGCCACTTTGCCTTCACCACTGCAGTATCAGGAACCTTGCGTAGAACTGAGCTCTCCTCAGGCGAAAGTCTTTGAGAGGCAGGATACTCTCATCCAGCAAGTTTGCCAGCTGAAAGTCCCGACTTCCAGAGTATGAGAGCCTGTGTGCAATACTGTCTTGTATCTACAGATGTCAGTGAAAGACCGGCACTTCTGAGTTTTCTGGAGCAAAAAATCACAGAGTTGGATTGAGCCACAGAAGTTTAATATAGCTAAACTCCAGGGCTGTAGGCCCATCACCTGGAAAGCATGCAATTTAAAAAAAGACTTCAGTAGACATAGTGTCCTGGCAAGCTCAGAAAAGACCATTCCTGAAATGAGGACGGCTGAACAAATCAGCAGAACAGTTCCCTTCCACACTGGTCTAAGCATTTCCTTTGTGCCATGAAGCCCTGTCTGATTTCTCTTTATTCCTCAGGCCAGACACCTCCAGTTTCCCCATCCTGTGGCTCCTTTCATGCACTAAACTCCCAATGTGTTTTCCCTTCCCTCCACTGGACCCTGCAGGTCTAAACTCACCTTCTCCCTCAGCACTGGGTAACTTCTGCCTCCTCTGTGCTTTTCCACACCAACCCCATCAAGCTTCTAGTTAATGAAAAAGCTACAGAGTACCTTCTGCAGCCCTTCTGATTAAGGCTTTCCAAACTGTTATTGCTGCTCAGAGACCTACTGAAGGAGTGAGGGTGAGAAGCACCTTAGACATGGGTGTTCTGCACTCCCCGCTCCCAGCCCGGCTGGCAGTACACATTTGGCCCTTGGGGGCACCAAGGCAAGACAGATTTTAAGGAGGATTGTTTATGGCAAAAAGAGTGAGTGGATGCTTGCAGATGTCCTCAGGGACATTCGGTCAGCTAAACTCCTGCACCCTCCACGGGGTCTACCTATGCGTGATGCTGTGGTATTTGCATCTTTGTGATCTCCATCCAGGCAGGGGGCTCCTTTGGAAGCAGACTCAGGATAAAGCATCCCCTTGCAGGAACTACCTGGGACCATGTGGGAATACAGCTGCATCCTGATACACGGCCTCCTACACAGGAGCTACAGATGTAAAGCAGCTCCTCGCTGCGAGGGAGAAAAAGGAAAATAGTCTTTCCCAAGCAAATCCCTGCTCTGTATCGGCCCAGCTGGATGAGCAAATGTCTACTGACTTTTCATTTGTGCAAAAAAGCCCCGTGTCATGCACCCCTTCCCAGGGCGGTGTGCATGCACTCCTCATCACAGCTTCCCTGCAGAAAATCCCCTCTGACAGGGAACACACTGTGGTACTAAATCACCCTCCCTTGTCAAAACAGAGCCACAGATCAAGCTGGGAGGCAGCTACATGGCTGCTCCAGCCATTTCACGCCACAGCCGCGAGTGTCCTTGGCTTCTGCTCAGAGAGGTGCTGAGCACCACCGCTGCCATCTGCCGAGGCTGGCACAATTCCAGTCAAGCCAAGGCACTGGGGATCTCCTTCCCCTGCTGCTGCTCCTTGGGTAGGTGCTCCTGGCTGCAGGATGAGGCTGGGGCAGGGGTGTTTTCCCTGGGGACCTACTGGCCAATGTGCCTGGAAGGGATGGCCAGGTGCAGCTCTTTCAGATAGCCAGGAGCTAGGCTTGCTGCGCCTGCAGGTCTGTGTCTCTTCAGAGGTTTCATCATTGCAATTCTGGAAAGAGTAAATAAAAGGCATGTGAGCTTCCCCACCCATCCTACAGAGGCTCTCACTTCTATGAGATTTTATTTGCCTTGATTTAACTTTTATCAGTTGAGATTTAGAAAGAACATAATTCATTAAAATTTGAGAATTGAGATTGAACTGAGATGGAGGTTACCAGTGAAAATCATGAAACAATAATTGTTGCAGCTGTGATGCTGCTGGCACATTAGTGAGGAAAAAATTATGGACACGATCATTTCTGAGGTATGACATTTCTTGTTTGCAGGAGAAGGGGATAAGGTGCAATGCTTCAACCGTGCAGGTTGCTTAGGGAAACGGGAAGAAGATGATCCTATGGAAGAACATGGGAAATGGTTCCCTGAGTGAAGAACATAGTATATTAAGAAAATCTCCTGCCATGCAATTAAAGTTAACATAAACTCTATAATATATGAATATATAAAAATAATTATATATTAATATATATGAGAATATATAAAAATATTGTGCCCCTGTGAAAAACCCTTTTTTTCATGAAAAATTAATGTTTAAATACTGAAGTATGGTAAAAGTTCCCCCCCAAAAAAGAGTGTTCATGAAATACTTCCATTTTATGTCAAGTGTAACCAGATGTAGAACTACATAATGCTAACTGTTGTATCTTTTGAAAACAACACTTCACTTCCAACTGCTCAAAAATACTTTGGATGTCTCTGGAAGAGCAACCAAACCAACATTGCAGTCTGCACAGGTTTACACTAGTCTTCATTATTTGCTGTCAATGAAGCAGTTTCATGCTTTGCTATTTACAAATCATAGTTCTGATTACAGCAAATCTCTCCAGTTGCCATTCTCCATCATAATTTGTGGAGCATCTATACAGTATTCAAGGCAAAAGTCTCTTCTGTTTTTAAAGCCACAATTATTCTATTTTGTTGTCCCACTGAGCTAATTTGGGGTTTGGTGATTTTTTTTTTTATTTGGAGGAAAAAATTTTTATTAAAACTAACTCCATTCTTGTTAGTCTTGCAGACTACTCCTATCATGTGGAAAGGGATATTTGGTGCTCAGATTTGTGTCAAGATAGTGAAACAAGATCCCTGTAACGTCATATGCGGTGGAAGGGGGAAGAATCAGCAGCAAAGACATTTTATTTCAATTCCAACACGTTATTCCAATGTCCAACACAAACTTTCCAAATCTGCACTCTGCTTCAGAGGTGCATGAACAGGTTTGGGTTGCGTGACCTAAATCAGCATGGTGTAGGCAGTAGCAGCTCCCATCTGTCTCTCTAAGGTGGTTTTTGAGCCCTGCAGCCCTGGTCCTTCACAGTGTTCAAGATTGCACCTCCAAACTGTGGCCACCTGTGTGTAGGCATTGAGCTGAGCTGTGGAGCAAGTGTCTCTTCAGGGCAGCTACAGGGCAATTGTTTTTTCAGTAATTAACAGCCATCAGCTGTTGCTGGCAAACTGTTACATGCATGGCAGCTCCTCGTTCCCCAGGCAGCTCTTGTTCTAGATCTGTAACACAGCCTGGAATGGGGGGACAGGTTGTAGGAATCGTAGGGTGGCTACAGTGCCATAGCAGGCGGAGGGGGTCGAGCTGAGTCCCAATTTGTGGGACTGCAGGAAGATGAGGTTTTATGTTGGAGGTGTTACTGCAAGAGACGTTACGGCTCCTCTTTTGGTTTGTTCAGGCATCATTAATCAGGTACAAGGAGACTCTGCAAGCAACTACACACAACAGAGAGGCACAAGGCAATCATTTCATTGGCTAACACCTGTGAAAAACAGGTAGACTCTAATGAGCTATTAAGCTGAGCACTAGAGTGCTCACCATCAGGGTCAGGCAGAGTGGGCGGGCGGGTACGTACCTGAGTCCCTGAGCTTTTAACAGTCTTGTCTCACCATCTGGCTGCCTGAGTCAAGGTTATGCAGCTGTATTGTACCAGAGCTGGGACTTGCATCCTTGGCAGACAGACAGCAAAACCCTGGGATGGGAGAAGCTTATAGGAGAGAGACAGTGAGACACTATTGCTGAGCTCTTACCTGTGGGAGAAGTAAAAAAATTTACTAGTGTTTGCGTGGGGCAGGGAGTGTTGGAAAGTACAGCCAGTACTGCCTCTGGTGCAGATTGCCCTTGTAGCTACTGGTGCTTGCTGGTACCTGAGCAACTCGGTTTGAACTAAGTAGTAAGTACTTAAGGAGCTATAACTAGAATTCTTTTTCTTTTTTTGTTCTAGTAAGCTTCCTGTATAGCAAATCTTGAAGAGAAAGCAACCCTAACTTCTGCAGGAACTGGTAAATACTGTGCAGCCTCACTTCTTGAAAGGATGACAGTGTTGAATTTTTATTTTATTTCAAGAAGTTTGCTAAAGGACTTCTGGACTCTGCACTTAATCAGACAAGGTTTCTTTTGAAGTAAAGACTGAGTTAGGATTTGTGGATTGTCTGTACATCGGAGAAACGAATAGAGAATCTGTCAGCTGCTGCTTGCTTTTCCAACCCATGAATACAAGCCAATCCCACAGCAGGCAAATGTCACCTCTGTGTAGACAGGAGGCATGTAAGCAAAACAAACTATTTTTTGACAATATGATGTGGTTTATTTTGCATTCATGATTTGGAAAATTGCAAATACATGTATATCAGTTGCATTCGACGTATTATATGTATATGCTTTTGGATACAAAAGAAACTAACTTCAAGTAACTTTCTGTTGTGCTCAGGTCCTGATGCTTCTTTTTTCCCAATATTATGGTTATTTGAAGGCAGTGGTTTTACTGATGTACACCTGTGGATGTCTGCTGGAAGAAGTCACACAATGAGTTTGCACTGAGTTGCTGCACACCAGTACTGACATATATGCCCAGAGATGGTAACACAGGGTTAAATTTGCTACAGTAGTACTGCCCAGAGGTTTTCTTTAGCAGTCTTCTGGAAATGCAATAATGATTATTACTGCCTCCTACAAATACCCAAATTATCTGGTATACATGTATCAGATGGAGAGGTTTTTTTATTTTTGAAAGTAATGGAAGTACATTTCAGAGCTCTGAAAGCATAATACCTCATGGTACCGAAATAGCAAAAGGAACAATGAAAATTACTGTTGCCAGCTTATTAATGGAGATGTTTCTTCACACTAGGAATTCACCAATATGCACATCTCTCTTTTGCTGAAAGTGTCCTGTGGCTGTTCCTGATGAGAAGGCCACGTCCCTGATGCTATGCCATAAGTAAACCCTGAAATTCTTCAGAAAATTAAATTCTTCAGAAAAGGAGCTCTCTAGTGTCATCTCTTGGTGAAGTGTGGGAAGAGCCACTGAGCACTTCCAGGGTTCATTGCACTTTTGTTGAATATACAAGTAATAAAATGGTAAATTTTCATCTGAGGACACATGTTACTGTGAGGTTACCTGGCAATTCATATGCTGCATACCTCTATAGTGGTACAGGTGTAAGAGTATGTTTCCCTTATTTCAACTCCTCAGAGATACCAAAATACAGCCCCCACACAATAACTTGGGCTAGATTTCCCAGTTTGACAGTCAGCAGTGCCACGGGCATGGACAACACAGCTGGCCCTGCCCAGGAGTGATGCTGTGCACTGGGACGGGGTTGCCTGGCAGAGCCACTGCTCGGAATGGATCTGTAACATAAACCAGCACCAGTGTTTTGTGCCCATGATCAAAACCCCAGAGGCAGGGCAGGTCTGTACTATCGATGGCGTGGGACATATGCAGGAAAGAAGGACACATACATACCCAAACTACTTTTTTGCCATGCAGTTAGGACCAGGTGCCCATTGGGATGCAGAAGAAGGGGCAAAGAAGGAAAGATCTGAATGGGAATGGGAGTTTAAAGAGGACACATATCTCATAGACTTAATTCAGCTCTTTATGGACACAAAGTTTCAGAGCTACACTTTCCTAGCAGGTAACGCCAAAGGCTATGGTGGCTACTTCATTGCTAGTCAGTTTCTGAAGGAAAAAAATGGATGTGCAATTTATCCCCCAAGGTGGTGAACTCATATGCATAGAAGTCACCAGCCTAATTATACATTTCACTGACTGTTTACATTTTTTACCCCATCATTCTCCCAGTTTTGTGTATCAGGGTGTGCTCATTTTTTCAACACTGATCAAAATCAAATTTATGTGGGGCCTCTTCGACCACCAGAACATTATGGGGTGGATGGCATGATGCTTGAAGGAGAAAAGCTGTCCTCAGCATGGCACACATCTAATCAGGAGAAAATTTCTGGCTTTCAAAGAACTGAGTTGCTATTGCCAGCAGAATGTAAAAATTTTGAGGGAGGCCTGAGATCATACGGAATGAGATTATGGTAATGAGCCATCTCACACTCTGAGAAAGAGGGCAATGGAAAGGTGGAGGTTTATCACTGTAGAGACCCCTTCCTGTATACCACGCTGCCCTCTGCTTCCATATCCACGTACCAGTTTATGTGCCTCAAACCTAACATTGCAGCACTCCTCCCTCCAGGTGGCATTTTGTCTGCATTACAAAGCAGCCCCCAATGAAGAGATAAATTACTATAACTTTACTAGCCTTTATCCTTTATCAACAGAATAAAACCATACCCTCCTGTGCACCCTAAAGCTGTTCTTGAGAATTTTGACACGCTGACAGTCTGTTTTGGGATGGTCAAAGCAAAGATCTACCCACCTCATTGGCACTTTTTCCCCTGAGAGTCAGTGGCAAGCTATCTTTTCCTTTATGCTACTCTTGCACTGAAACCTGCTAGGCCCCCTGCAGCCAGTGATGAAGAGCGAGCCCATGTGGGCACCTGGTGTTCCCAGGAACTAACTAAGGCTCTGCAGGGGGGCTACAGGCAAGTTTTTGCAAGGTTTTGCATGGAGGGGTAGCAGCTTCTTCTCAATTGCATAAAACTGCACCTCCATCAAAAGCAGGAGGCATCAGGCTACCCAGCCTGGTGCACAGATGATAACAAAAAAGCTAAATATGTTGAAGATTACAGGCAGAAAGAAGATGTCCTTTTATGGGCTGAACATATTATGAAAAACCCCGGCAACTACCAAATTGCAAAACTGTTTTTAAATTCCCTGGGGGGGAAATTTGGACAGAGATTCAACCTCCCCAACACCACCATCATAAGAGAACCCGATGAGTTGCATGTTTACCTCTTTCTCTGGCTTATGATGTGTGCTCCTGTCATTTTTTTGATGACGGATTGATCCTTCACATGGCTGTTGATCATATGAATGAGCTGCATGTACTCTCTCACACAGCATCCATTCTCAAAATCAGGCTGCAGCTGTTTCGCTGGTGTTTGCTCATCACCATGTGGCCCACATACAGGGCCATAAAATTTGTATCGTGAAGTTGAAAGGGTTCTTAGCGTAATTGCGGCTGAAAGTGTTGTTATTTATACACCCAATAACAATGAAGTCTGGAAGCTGTCCCAGAAACAAATTTTCCTGGCTGCTGACATGACTGCTGGATGGTATGGTGAGCACTTTCGTGCCCACCTCATCCATATCCCACAGTCAATGGGCTGAGGGAGTTCCTCCACCACTACACAGCCTCTCCATCTGCCACTCACCTTGAAATATAATTTGCCCATGGCCCCATTGGCTGGTTCTTCTGGTTCATGTTGTCCTTTTTGAGAATACCGTAGGGTCTTTTTCTTATTCGAAAGTAGTTGTCCACTATTGGGTCCACACCCAACCAGTAGGGTTAAGTCATATAACCTAACTCACAGATTTCTCCAAAATCCCATTTCGGATTCAGTCTGTAAGAAGTGTGTGGGATATAAGCTGATGAGATTCAACTGCAGCATTAGTCAGCTCCAGTCCCAAGGCTCTGAGGGCACACGAGGCCAGCAAATTAATTTTTCATAATTTCTATTACAAGGATGTAAATGGAGACTAGATCCTATGTGGATCTTGAGGTTATAATACAGGGAAATTACAATAATAGGGGCCTGAGCCAAAGCCTGCTTAGTTAACAAGTCTTTCCTTGCATTTCAGAGATTTAAAAAACAACATCCTCATGCACAACCTAAGCAACCTTGATACTGTGAATCATACACTTTTAATGTATTGCTAACATCTGTCTCGTTCCATACTAAGGAACTTGGCCAAAAGAGCACAAACAGGATCTTTACCAGCAAAAATATCCAGGAAGTCATCCACAGGGGAAAAAAATTTGAAAAAAAAATCTACCATGTAGCCCAAAAGCTTGGACGTGGACACATTTTGTAGTAGTCCTCTACCAAGATTTCTCAAACAACTACGTACAACTTACATAACCCAAACATCATCTGCCTAATTATTGTGAAATAAAGAGAAAACAAAATTCAGATCTTTTGTATCCTAGCTTTGTTCTTTTCCATTTTATTTAAATAGCACATGGAATTTCTGTCTTTGTCCTCTTTTTGGGGCTTCTCTTTTCTTGCTTTATAAATCATTCTTAAGGCTAACCTCCACCTGGTTTCATTTTCCTTCCTACCTATCTGCTTGTTCGGTGTGACTCAAGTATGCATTCTCCTTTGCAGCTAATGGACATGGATATATTTTTGGTGCAACATCTGCATTGTATTGCTACCAATAATCCAGTATCATGGATTCAATCTCAGGTAAAAAAAACCTCCTCTTGAGCAGTAGAATGTAACAGTGGCAACTTCGCTTTCTGTGCATGGCATGTGCTTTTCTGCAATGCCAAACACTAAGAGGGTGGAAGAGAACTCCAACTTAGATGACAACCGGTATTTTAGGACTATTGGTTATAAATACAGCTCTCTGACTGTGATCGTGTTACTCTCAGTTATGTACTACATAGAATCATTAAGGTTGGAAAAGACCTCTAAGGTCATCGAGTCCAACTGTCAACCCAACACCACCATGCCCACTAAACCATGTCCCTAAGCACCTCATCTACATGTCTTTTAAATACTTCCAGGGATGGTGACTCCACCACTTCCCTGGGCAGCCTCTTCCAAGGCCTGACCACTCTTTCAGTAAAGGAATTTCTCCTAATGTCCAACCTAAACCTCCCTTGGCACAACTTGAGGCCATTTTCTCTCATCCTATCACTAGTTACTTGGGAGAAGAGACCAACCCCCACCTTGCTACAACCTCCTTTCAGGTAGTTGTAGAGCGCGATGAGGTCTCCCCTCAGCCTCTTCTTCTCCAGGCTAAACAACCCCAGTTCCCTCAGCCGCTCCTCATAAGACTTGTGCTCCAGGCCCTTCACCACCTTCGTTGCCCTTCTCTGGACACGCTCCAGCACCT
>VZTQ01004249.1:2155-25021 GCA_013400755.1 Pelecanoides urinatrix | reverse complement strand
CCCCCGCATCCAATAAAGGATGGACATTCTCCTTGGCTCTCTTTTTGTCATTAATATACTTGTAAAAGCATTTTTTGTTGTCTCTCACAACAGTGGCCATGTTGCGTTCTAGTTGGGCTTCTACCTTTCTAATTTCCTCTCTGCACGACCTAACGAGATCCCTGTACTCTTCTTGAGTTGCCTGCCCCTTCTTCCAAAGGTGATAAACTCTCCTTTTCTTCTTGAGTCCCAGCCAGAGCTCACCGTTCAGCCAGGCTGGTCGTCTTCCCCGCCTGTTCTTTTTTCGGCACATGGGCACAGCCTGCTCCTGCACCTTTAAAATCTCCTTCTTGAAGAACGTCCAGCCTTCCTGGACCCCTTGGCCCTTCAGGACTGTCTCCCAAGGGACCCTCTCAACCAGTGTCCTGAGCAGGCCAAAGTCTGCCCTCCGGAATTCCATAGTAGCGGTTTTGCTGGCCCCTCTCCTTCCTTCACCAAGTATTGAGAATTCTATAAGTTCATGGTCACTAAGCCCATGTTGTTAAGAACAAAATCTTAATTAAAACAAGAAATCTGGGCGGGGTGAGGGGGCGGCTTGGTTTGCAAGGCTATATCCTGCATATGGATGAGTAATTAGACTGTACTAGATATGGTGGTTTGCCTTTACCACTGCAAGATGACTTATTTTCATCAGATAAATATGCAAACAGAGCACAATGGAACCTTAACGTTAAAGTTGTCACTAGCAGTTCAAGATGTTTTGAGTTACATCAAAGGAAATAGCTCCCACAGTGAGATCACGAGTTGCACAGTCCAAGGCCTGGCTTTGTTATTGCACAGTTGTGGGGCGGAGTGGAAATCATTAAAGTTGCATTACAAGAAAGTAACAACAAAAAATTTCATTATTTTTCTTCTAATCTGACCTTCCCACAGGAAAAAGAACTGAACAGCAACAAATGTTCTTTGAAAAGAGTATGTTTCATTCAGCGACAATGTGTGAACAACAGAATACAGCAGAATTAAAATTGAGGTGTGAAAATGAAGACTTGTTGCATAGGGGGACCCATGCTGAGTGTGTCTGTACTGGAACAGCCCCATCCCTATCACTTGTGGTACATAACCAACTTGGGGCAGCATAGAAATACAACCTCCCTCCTTTTGTCACTGCAGAGTTGACACATGGGAAAGTCATAGGCTTGTCAGAGTCTCAAAAAGCTGGACAGTACCAAGTTATGGTCTATGCTCAAAAACACACCTTTCTGAGCACCTTTCAGGTGCATTTGGGCTGTTTTATCATGAGAATCAGGCAAAACAGTATCTCCTTTCCTCCAAGAATTACTAGGTCAGGTTAACCCATTTTTTGGAGACTGGACTTAAAGATCGTACCTGTGGGACTTAAGAACCATGCCACAGACTCACAGAATAACTCAAGTTGGATAAGCTTCCTCAGATATCTTATCCAATCCCTCTGCTCAGAGCTGCATCAGCTAGAGCAGATTGTCCAGGACTGTCCAGCTGGGTTTCAAAAACCTCCACAGACGGAAGCGCCGCAATGTCCCTGGGCAACTTGAGGCAGTGTTTGAGTGTGCTTGTGGGATTACAGTGTTTTCCTGTGTTCAGATGGAATTTCGTGTTTCGGTCTGTGCCCATTGCCTCTTGTCCTGTCACTGGGCACCACTGAGAAGAGCTGGGCTCCATCTTCTTCTCTATCTCCCATCAGGTATTTATACACATCGAATTTCGTGTTTCGGTCTGTGCCCATTGCCTCTTGTCCTGTCACTGGGCACCACTGAGAAGAGCTGGGCTCCATCTTCTTCTCTATCTCCCATCAGGTATTTATACACATCGAATTTCGTGTTTCGGTCTGTGCCCATTGCCTCTTGTCCTGTCACTGGGCACCACTGAGAAGAGCTGGGCTCCATCTTCTTCTCTATCTCCCATCAGGTATTTATACACATTGAAAAGATCCCCCCAAGTCCTCTCTTGCCCAAGATGAACACTCCCAGCTCTCTCAACATCTCCTCAAAAGACATGCTACAGTCACTTGATGATCTTCATGGCCCTTTGCCGGACTTGCTCCAGGAATCTCAGAGATTGTTTGTGCCCTGCTCTGTTGCACCTCTAGCATATATCTGGGTGGCTCAAGTCCCCCAGGAGGACCAGAGTCTGCAAATGTGAGGCTTCTTGCATCTGTCTGAAGAAGAATTCAACTACTTGTTCTTCTTGATCAGGAGGTCTATAGCAGACACCCACTACAACATCACCCAGGTAGATCTGCCAGCTTGATCCATACATTCTTCATTGGCTCCTGACCCACCCCAAGGCAGAGCTCCAGGCATCCCTGCTCCTCACTCATATAAAGGGCAGCTCCCCTCCTTGCCTTCCCAGACTCTTTCCTCAAGAGCATCTATCCATCCACTGCAGTCCTTTTTGTTCCCTATGCTGCATGAATTAGTTTAGAGGCATTTCAAAGAGGTACCCAAATGTGCTGATTCCCCAGAAAGGGCATGAGAGTGCTCCCCATAAGGCTGTTCCCCAAGCACGTCCTTCTTCACATGCCTACGCTTGAGGTGATTCCAATGTCCATTCTGTTTATAGTCTACAACTTCGTACATTAATGTAGTGGATGTAGAATAAATTAGATTTAACAGATGTGTTCTAGTTTTTTGGACTACTTCCAGCCTGTCTTACCATCTGCATATGTATTTCTGTGGGGCTCATGATGGTCTTCTCCACAGCCACCTATTCCTACTATATTTTAGAAAAAGGTTTGAGCATGAAGTAAAGAGCAGTCTTATACACACTACATCTTCTCTGGGTTCATTTCATTCTTCTGAAGATATCCCTCAAAACCTACAAACCACTCAGAATGTGCCCTGGCATTAGGTTTGAGCAATGACTGACCATCCACCCTGTGCTCCAGCTGCTCATTTCCACTTGCTCCGCCAGTGTCAAAGTAAGCCAGAGCTGGGAACTCGTTCAGCTGAAAAATTATTCAAGGAAAAAGGTTATTCTGAGTGGGATCAATTCCCCAGCCTGCCCCACGGAAGAACTGCACAAGTGCTGGTGCTGGCACCACTGTGGGCGGCACGGATCAGTGGTGGTGGCAGCTTATGCCCGCATTGCCACTGGAAAGCTGTTTGTGAAACCAGACCGTCACACTTGGCAGCAGAGCTACTTCACTAGTTATTTTTCAGCTGACTCGGCTCACTAATTAGTTTCTTTTTTGCATGAATACGTGTGCTGGCATGCTGGAGAGGGCGATGAGCTGTGGAAGGAGCAATGGGCAGCCAGTAACATGGGAAGCAGCAACTCCTCAAGATGCCTCTGCAACCACAGACATACATTGCCAAAAAAATCTTCCCAAATCTTGGCTGAAGTGCAGATTTTTTTCATAGCTTGCAATTCAATTCCCAAATGCCTAAGCATTATCAACACCCAAATGAGTATCCACATTTATCTTTTACATCATAGAGCTCTCTGTGTTAAAATATTTTTTTTATTCCTCATGGTAGGGGATTTTTCCTCTACTTGGAATGTAAATGTTATCTGTTACTTGTTCAAAGTTGAACAGTATGTTATCACTTTTGCTCAGAAGTCTTAAATAGCTCAGAATAGAAAGCTTTCTTTTTTTGGCAATTCTTTACAAGACCTAGGGTATTTGTACTGTGCCTTGTGTGCAAAAATTTGATTAGCATGTAGTTCTCTAGTTTCTTCACATCCTTCATGTTTCCAGAATCAGGAGAAATAGAAAGGTAGTTTTTAAAAAAATCCCAAATTTGCCACTTGGTTGTGACTTCAAAATCTAGAGCATTGGGTGGAGCTTTAGTACTGAGACTGTATTGAGGGTTTTACCTCTTCACTCTGATTTTGTAATTCACACAATAAATTGAACAGTTGTTTTATGTAATTGGCTGTGATGATAGCAAGCTTCTATGGTGGGATTAGCTATTTTGAAAATGCTAAATAACTTTCTTGTTTTAATGTATTTTGTGTTTGAGTTAGTTTGTTTGAGTGAAATATTATTAAAAAGCTGAAATTTTAATACAATCTTATGCCCTTTCCTCCCCTCCCACCAAATCTAAGATCTATATGGGAGACTTCCAGTTTATGTGCAGACATTCTGTATTTAAGGATAACAAGTAATTTCAAAGTGCTCTCATTTTCCTCTTAAAAACACTGATGTTTGTTTTCAGCAAAACATTATCATTTGCTGAACTCATTATCATGAGTCTGAAGAATAACAGCAGAGTTAAAATGCTGCTTATCAGAAAAGAACTCTTCACATGATGAGGTGTTTTTTACATGAGGATTCAAAGAAAAGAGCACAATTTCCAACAGCCAAACCCCGTAAAGATCATAGGTGTACTTTCTTGTGAAAACATGTTTTCTGACATGCTTTTCGGTACATTGGTAAATTGTAGATTGTCTTTGCTCACCTCAGCATTTCCAGAGGAAATGATCTAGAAGAAAGTCAGAAAATGAGATTAAATTAAGCTGAAAGCAAAGCAAATTGCAAAGGAAGGAGGTACGGAGGATAAATTGAGAACAGGAGATCACAGCAACTTTTGGCAAAAGGGTCAAGAGTCAAGGCTTAGGGATAAAGGGAAGCAGCATTCCCTTTTTCAGTAGGCATGAACAGCACCTGTACAACTCAGGAAAGTGGACTGCAAGCAGACAGGATGGAGTCAACTAGAAAGGTGGAAGATAGTGAAAAATATTCAAATAATACAAGTACTGGATAACTCTTTCCCTCTAAAATATAGCTATCTTAATTAAGCAAATAACATACTATAAAGGAGGGATAGTCTGCAATGTTTCCAAAGTGAGGTATCTTATAATAATCTGCCATCTTAAAAATAATAAACCTGCTTACACACACTGCTTGATACTAATGGAAATGTTACACAACATATTGTAACACGTCTAAAATTTGTTTAAATGATTCAGCTAATGAAGGTGGACAGCAGTCTCTTACATTACGTGGTTTCAAACAAATAAAATGTGGCATTCTGCAAGCATCATAAATTTGGAAAAATATTGCCAGCTACCTTTCTGCACCAATAAGTATCAGTCCTCATGGCAAAATCCTTGTGCTAAACAATATTATGCTGTTAGAGAAGAGCTCACTGCTAGAAAGGAGAGCAATACGAGTTAAATACCTTCTTGTATCTCATGGTTGCCATGATAAATAATGGCAATTATGCTCAAAGTACTAGGTACTAGATTGCTGCCTTCTAGGCAGCGCCAAAAAATGGAAGAGCTTAGATCAGAAGGCATCTGTAGAATTCACCTAATACTTCCTTCTGCACCAGGCAGGACTAACTGCAAAGCTGGGTCAAGTTGCCAAATTTTGAATATCTGCAAGGGTGGAGATTGCAGTCTCTGTCCCGGAGTTGCACCACTCCCATGCTTCCTTATTGCAACTTCTACCTATTCACTTTTTTTTTCTTCTACTGTTTCACTTCTGAGAAAAGTTTGGCTCTGTCTTCTCAATAAGCTCCCTCCAGGTGGTGGAAGGCTGCTTTAGTTTCCCCACCTTGTCCTACTCTCACTGGGCTGAACAAGCACTCCTCCCCTAGCTTATTCTCATATGTCACATGCTCCAGCTACAGCTATTTGAGTCATCCTTACCTAGACTCATTCAACTTTATTGATATCTGTTTTATAATGGGGAGCTAAAATTGGAGACTTTATTGCTGTTAAACTTGAAACTTTGCTGGTTTCAAATAACAATGTAGCAGCAACAAAGAAAGAAGTTGGCTTTGCAAAGAGGATTGGGTAAGAGGCAGGAAAACCTGGGAGACGACGGTGACAAAGAACGGGGGAAAAAGAGAGTGAGAATGAGAGGTAGAGAGCAGCACTTCTGTCTGAGAAATAAAAAACCCTACCCAGAAAGTAGGTATGACTGTTTCACCTGTGGGTGTATAATCAACAAATACACAGACACCAAAAGATGAAGTTCTGTCCTTTTTCCTGTCCCAGCTGCCCATTTCTAGCTGCTCCTTCACTTGGATCCAGGAGTTGAGTAGCTGCAAGGTGAACCAGATCAGCAGAAAAAGGAGGAAAAAAAATGGTTCCCTTCTCCGATTCACACTGTGGCCATTTGAACATGAGAGCTGGATCAAATGGAAGGGAGGGAAAGGGGCTGGGAAGGACATGGGGCAGTGACCGTGAGCTGGGAGGTAGGCACATAATCCCTTGGGTAGTGGTTTATGCTGACCGAAGAGCTATAGCATTATTCTGCAAGCTAAATTACTTCTGCACAATGTTTAATAGGAGCTGAGGAGTAAATACACAGGACTTCAAATCTGCGTCTCCTGAAGGCTTTGAAGGATACACATACCTGAAAAACCCAGGGGCTGAGTCTGGACAGAAGAAGCCATTCTGGCTCATGCAATAAGGAAAATACAAAGACAGTGCTCAACTGCTGCATTTTTAGAGGAGAAACCTCCGAAGTTGTACTTTTAATAGCTTTTGGTGTGCTTATGACAAATGAACGGATTCAATGATTGGGATCTGATAGTAAAGGCAACAGATATCAGGAGCATGGGACATCCTACTTACAAGACCTAGCATGGATTAGGTGGATAGAAACAGTGATCAGTGATGGACACAGGTGCTAGCTGGGATTGTCATCTGGGAAGAGGGAGCTGGGAAGGCAGCTCCCAAAGAGTTAACTGTGAAAATGAAGCATTAGCCCTCAAGCTGGTGCAAGGTATCCTGCAGGTGTATGGCTATAGGCTCACATTTTTTCTTTCTCCAGAGAACAGATGATCAACAACAGAAATGAATTAAATTGCTAACATAATCAATTGGAGACCAGCTTCACCTTAAACTTTGCAGGTAAAAATACCCCTGAAAAACCTTTCATGCCTTCCTGCTTTGGAGGCAACATGCTGGGAAGGAAAGAGGAGGACGAATATTATTTCTCTCAAAGACAACGTTGTTGTTTTAGTTAGAGTATGTTAATATGAGTTCACAAGACAGTAAACTGTGGTTCAGGTTCTATTAATATCAATAAATTAACTTCATAATCCTTACAGGGTTTATATCCTCCTCTTATGGAAACATGTTTATGCAAAGTGTCTTGGGAATACAGGACAGGGAAACTGATCGCTGTGGATGTGCATTCACTGGCATTTAGTCCCTTTCTATTAAGCTATTTTAATAGCTGTGACATTTTTTCCCTCCTGATTGGGAAGTGAGTCAAGAATTTCCCTCTTCTAAACCTACTCATTTCCAGGTTAAGTTTCTTCCTGGCTGTTTTGAATATTTTTTTTCTTGTCCTTCCATTGCTAATAATTTTAATAGTTCTTTTTTTTTTCCCCCTTGGTGTTCACTTGTTGATGGGTTTGTAGACAATAACCTCTCAGCTTTCATTTTGCCAAGTACAACATGTCCAGCACTTTCAGTTGCTTCCTATACAATGGGCTGTTGATTCACCTGTTTACTTAATAGCACTTCTGTGCATCTGCTACAGGCTTAAAGGATCCTTGACCAGGATAACATAAGTTGTGCATGGCATTATTGCCTTTGGGTATGGATATTAACCCTTCTCCATCCCTGCAGAAGAGATCTTTCCTGATGCCTTTTATGGTCATATCTGTCTGTATTACAGTTGCGTCACCGAGCCATGATTGTCCTCAGCAGTACTGCAGGTTTATCCCCTCCCCTCTTGTGAAGCCATAAATGTTCTCTGTGAAGTGTTTATGTTTCTCTGTGTTGTGCTGTTGGTTCCTAGGAACTTGAGTCAGTGCGGTACAATGTACATTCCCTGCCTCTTCTGCTCCTTACTAAGAACATATTTGATATTGTTTGCATTTACTCTTCAGTTCCTCTTAAGTCATAAGTTCAAGGTGGAGTTGCTGTTTGACTCATCCAGACCTTGCTTTTTGTTGAGCTGTTTTCAAAGAAAAATTTCTTTTTCCTTTATTTCCCCTTTTTTTTCCAACTTTATGTTAACTTGCTACTTTTTTTCTGTGCTTTCCCTTCCTTGTATTTTCAATCAAAAGCAGTAGCTTTCTTAGCTTGTTTTTGAGTGTTATCATATCATCCACCAGATCAGCATCAAATACCTTAATGATCTGTCAAAAACAAAAATCTGTGTTACACCCTGTGGTCTCACTAGCACTGACTCTGCCTCCAGCATCACCACCAGTTCTGGTTCTACTCAGGGTTTCTAGTACCAGCCCCATCAGCTGTACTGTTTTAAATCTCCCTAAATTTTATACCCCAAAGAATAAACGTGGTTGATTTTGGCTAGGATAGAGTTAGTTTTCTTCACAGTAGCTAGTATGGGACTATGTTTTGGATCTGTGCTGGAAACAGTGTTGATAACACAGGGATGTTTTAGTTACTGCTGAGCAGTGCTTACACAGAGTCAAGGCCTTTTCTGCTTCTCACCCCACCCCACCAGCGAGGAGGCTGGGGGTGCACAAGAAGCTGGAAGGGGACACAGCTGGGACAGTTGACCCCAACTGACCGAAGGGATATTCCATACCATATGATGTCATGCTCGGCATATAAAGCTGGGGGAAGAAGAAAGAAGGGGCGGGACATTCGGAGTGATGGCATCTGTCTTCCCAAGTAACCATTACGTGTGACGGAGCCCTGCTTTCCTGGAGATGGCTGAACACCTGCCTGCTGATGGGAAGTAGTGAATTAATTCCTTGTTTTGCTTTGCTTGTGTGCACAGCTTTTGCTTTACCTATTAAACTGTTTTTATCTCAACCCACGAGTTTTCTCACTTTTACCCTTCTGATCATCTCGCCCATCCCACTGGAGGGGAGTGAGTGAGCAGCTGTGTGGTGGTTGGTTGCTGGCTGCGGTTAAACCATGACAGTGGCCTTTACTACCTTTTTCCACTGTGGCTATAGATCCCAGCAAAGGGCAAGCAGTGTGGTGCTGGACCATGAGCACAGTTTCTACCTCCTCTATGAAAGCATCAAGGCCAAACTGATAGCAGCTGGAGTTATTGATGCATTTGGACTTCCGTGCCATTGCAGACCAGGTTGTATTTTAGGTATGTATAGATCAGTCTGCATCATCTCCTTGACCAGAAATAGTGTTCAGTCTGCTTCTCCACACCTGATGGAAGGGCTCAGCCAATGACTTCAAAAGAGGCCCACTCCTTTCCTGCAGACCATTGGTGACCACCTTAATAGATGCCTCTTCTGCGGTGGGAAGTGCCCGTTAGTCTTCTCTAAGTGTAAGGCTGGTGATCTACAAAGGAGGCAGAGTTTGCACATGCATTCTATGGAGCTGGAGAGATGTTCCTTTATCATATATGGGACATCTTCAAATCATGACAAGCAATACCTAGTACAGTATTCTGTATCAGCCTGCAAGGAGAACGGAGATCCTTCCCGGAGGCATGAAGCTAGTAAGCGTTTGCAATTGGACTATCAACCTCTACATGTACCTACTGGTGGTGCATTTCAGATCCTGCAGTCTTAACAGATATTTCTCCTTGAATCATCAGGGGTGTATCAGTCTCCTGCACTCTATTTTCCCATACAGCAGCCATCTAGATGTAGGCCTCCTTGCTTGATGCATTAATGAGCAGTTTTGTGTAGGTACTGCCTGCCAATATCAGCAGTTCTGGTTTCGGAACTGAAAATTTAAGAGTGCTAGGACTCTGCTGATGTTCTGCATCTTTTTTATTTAAAATTCTGAAAAGTTACACCTATAACAATTAAATTCTAACTACTTGTTAGTATCTGATATTTGATTGTAGACCCTAGCAAACCTACTGGAAAGACATCAAATAACAAGGGTTTCAGGAGGTTCAATCTAATTACGTAATAATATTTAACCGTATTTGAAAACATATAGGAATTCTTGGTTTAATATTAAACCTTCCAGCACAGTTAAACAGCTAGCTGTAAGCTTTTTGTGCTTTGTTAGAACTGCTATCAGCAGTTCCTTCAAAGTTCACTTTTAGCAAGTTCTGCTTTTGACAAAACTGACTTACAGCCAAGCCTGAAGACCTGATTTTGCTCCTGCTGCCAATGGCAAATAGGCATCAGTGCCAACAGGACTGTGCTTCAGTGTCTTCCTCACTGTAAAAATAAAGACAGATTACACAAGTGCCCAGGGTAGTCCTCACCTTTCCTAGACGAGGGCAGCATGGTTCATATGGGCAATGTCATATGTCCTATGTTTGCATGCTTATCTGAGCCCTGTTTGGAAGGATCTGTAGAAAGTATATGTCTTGCCTTGATTCCTTGCACAAAAACATGTTTTACCCTTAAATCTCAATTAAAAAAGCAAAGAAGCTTAATCTTAGCACAACTGTCTTCTGTATGAATGCAGTATGTAGGGGAAATGAAAGGAAAAAAGAAAAGATTTTTGAAAAACTGACATATAAACTTTGAATGAAAAATATTGCTTTTACACTTTCTCCCTAAGTAAATTTTTTCCCAAGACTTTTTACAGTGTCATTAAACAATATAGAAAGCTAATTACATATTATAGCACTGCTTTCTAACTAACTGGTGATTAGTTTCTAACTAACTTATGATTAGAAGTCTGCCAAAACCCCTATGTTTGTAATGGTGTGTTACGAAACTTTCTGTAAGATGAACACGTCAGTTGGCACTCCATCTACGCTTTCAATGAACAAAAGGGCATCCTTATTCAGCTGGGACAAAGTTATCCATGTTTGCTAAGCAGTGCTGTAAAATTGTTTCCTACTCAGAAGACATGCAGATACAAGTGTCCTTGAGGCACCACTATGTAGCAAATGGTTGGTAAAGAGCAAAATGGAAATGACCGCCCCACGTACCCTGTAATTCACACCGCACAGTCAGTCAGCCTGTTTTACTCTAATTCTTATGCTTAGATAAACAGCTAGCAAAGTAAGTCTTTTGCTGGTGATTTTTTTTGCGTTTTGAAAGCTTTCCATTTCACTGTACATGTGACAATTTTTAACCCTTAATTCTACAGAAAGAACCATAATGTCTGGTTCAATAGGAATGCATATGCTGTTCATAGCTTTCCCAGGCTCTTGGATATCGTGTAAGATGTGATATTTTTAAAGGTGTGAGTATGAGACAAATACAGCATGTCTGTATTTCCACTGGTAAAGCCTTCGTTTATAACTTCCTGCAGACAGAAGAAGAACAACATTGTCTACTGATATCTTTTTTGACAGAGAGAGCTAGCATTCTGGTTTTGACAGAAAGAAATTAAAAAGGAAGCCATTGCATCTGCTGAGAAACCCTCATGTTCATTTCATTTTTTTTTTAAATATAAAATTTCTGACAGATTTATTAACAGCCTGAGAGGCCAAAGGTAATTCCACTTTCATTAGAGAACTTTCCCATTTTGTGTGTGATTTTTTCTGACTAGCCAGTTCACAAGATCATTCTAAACTATTAAAATGTTATCACAATCACAGTATTTCATTCTTTTAGTTAATAAATAAAACAATAAAATTTGGAAAGAATACCTGGGGAACATGAATATGTGAGTTACCAAAAAGCAAATTTAAACACTTTTTAAAATATTATTTGTTAAAACTCAAGATTTTCTCAGTGATTTTAAAACTTAGTACCTAACTTCTCCTTATTTTAAGTATTAGTATTTATTGCTTGTTTGTTCTGCCCGCTTCTGGGGTAGACTACTCTCAACCATTTGGGGAAATTTCTCAATAAAAATCCTGTATCTTACTAATTTCAACCAAATTATTTCATCCCTGCTCCTTTCGAGTATTTGTAGAATAAATTTAACTCAGTTTCCTATATGCAGTTTAATCATTCATTCATAAATAGCAGCTAGACCTCATAACACCACAATGTCTTCAAAGACAAAGAGTAGCCCTGGCTCTGTTCACACATCTAGGTTTCCATAGGAATCATCAAATTCACAGGTTGGGAACTGGTCTGGTGAAATACGATTTTGATGCTCATATTGCTTCTACTCTCATTCGATCTTAAACTCTCCTATGCTCTCAAAGCCATTGTAATTAATTCAGGTAGAAGAGACTACATCTGCAGGACTTAAAATAATTTCCCATGCCCTCAAGTGCAAATTTTTAATGAATACTAGAATTGCTAAAGAGAATCCCGTTGGTAAAACTGCACTGAATTATTGTCAATGATGTGCAATACCATTTGAGTCATTTATAACCAATAAAATATGTCGGCTCAGGGTGCTAGAAGGTGACAGAAGAGAAAAACAAAACTTGTTTAAATTCTGAGTTTTCATTTCATTAAAAATAATACATTTCAGACTGGAACAAAACTGATAATCTTGAAATTTCTGGTAAAATATCATTTTTTAGTAGCAGCAGCACATGTGACCTGTAATATGATATTATCTCATATCATGTACTGTCATATGATATGCAGCTGGTACTTCTAAATACCACGTATTTCCATTAAAATGTCTATTTTTTTATTTTCTGATTTTAAAGTTTTCAATTTTATTAGTATTTTTAAAAATATGTTTGTGTTTCACAACTTCCATAAAAATGTGAATGATTTCACAAATTTCTTTTTGAGTAGCATAATTCTAGCAACTGGTTTGTGAGAAAACTGCCTTACAGGTTTCAACAGGATACAGCAAAAGCAATGACCTTTTCAAGTGAAATGCAAATTGCAAAACAATCGCAGTCCTCAAATCATTCAGCGGAACATCCATTAAGTCCGTATTCAGTCAGACTTCCTAAGAAGTGCTTTTTGTGTGTCTGGACTGCTACCTTTTGACCTTGGTCTGCAGTCAGTTCTGCTCGGCAACCTTTACACCATGTTAGCTATTCCCTTTTCCCACCTGATCCTCATTAAAGGCAACTTTCTTCCTGTTTTGTAAGAGAAATAGGAAATCTGCTCATCCAGTCTGATGCCGTCCAAGACACTCACTGCCAATAAAACAGTCTAGCTGCAAAATGCTAGGGGAGTTGAAAAAGGCCACGAACGACATTACAGAAAATCTTAAGTGACTGAAAATAAGGAAAATAATGGAACCCTGAAAATTAAACTGCATTATGGGGCTATTTCAGCTTCTCATCTTCTCTTCCTTTTTCTTTATACACCTACTATGTGAGATGCAGTAATTTGAAATCAAGTGCTATTTTCAAGGATAAGTACCCACAGCCTGTTGTCATAGACTTAATTGGCTTCTTGTAGAAAGCACCAAACTTCTGCAGCTTGCAAAAGCAGGAAGATCTGCAAATGTGAAACAACTGGCACATAAAAAGCTTCCCCATAAAAAGAGCTCCTTTATTTCTTCTTCTCCCACAGCACCCCAAGGGACTAATCCCTCATTCCCTGGTCACTCATCCATCCACAGCTTTCCAGCAGCGTTGAGCAGTCCTCTGGTCGCTGCACCTTGCAGTCGTACTGCAAGCCTGCTGCCTCCCGGGGGGTGTAGGTTCTGCCTTCGCCATGCTGTGGAGCCAGCAGCTGCCACTGACAGGTCTTGCTTGCTTCTCTTGAATTTTTTAGAGTTGCTAGGGAGCTGGGTGGGATAGAAAATTAATTTTTCCAAGGCTGAAGTCTACCATGCAAACCAGTTCTTACCCCCATATAAGGTATAGCCTAGTCACTGGTTATTGATTCTTCTGGGAGTTATAAAGATTATTTAATCTTTGTAACTTCTTCATTAAAGATTTTTCAGAATATCTCTTTTGATCTCTTCTCCTAGCACAGATAGGGAATATATCTGAATTCTTAAATTTTTTCACATAGCCAGAATATAATTTCCTGTCCAGTTTTTTCTGTAGTAATTAACTTAGCCTGTGTCAAAGCTGATGTGATGTTATAAAATTAAAACAAGCAGATCAATGAGTACAGATCAATAAATAGAAAACAGAAAGTAAAATCTGTTTTCATCAACATAATGGTTTCAGTAAATACTGTGTGGTAGCAGAAGGACAAGTACTACAGAAGATGAGAATTATAGTAATTACCTGATGAAACCGTGCTGCTAAATTATTATATACTTTAATTGAATCTTTCTATAATCTTTAGCAAGTGATTAATTAAGTATTATCCTGTCCTGGTTCCGGCNCTATTGTTTGCAAGAAGCAGCCATCTGGCTGAAACTGGTTTGCCAGTTTGGAACACAGTCAACTCAGCATTCTGAGCCAAAGGTGAAAAGTACACAGTGAAGAAGACTGTGAGCCTTCATCCAAAAGACCCCAACAGACGACCACCCGATGGCAGTACGCAAGCGCCAGAAGGAGGAGATTTATGATAATAAGTTCCTGAAGATGACATAATAGTTACACCCACTAATTGTAATAACCCAACCTATAGTAATAAATATGCATGTCTTTGTGTAATAAATAGATGCCTGTTCTATGACCAGGTGTGCAAGTTAGGAGGAGTGATCCCCCTTGCACCCGGCGCCACAATAAACATACCTGCTTTATAACTCTTTGTAAGTTATAGAGTTTGTTTCCGTGCGTCACTGAACTTTGGATAGCAGTCATGAATAATTCAGTATTTCTGTTTATGTGTGTGGGTAGCCTGTAAGATCTGAAACATCAAAAAAAACAGAAGTAAGAAAGATTATTTTGTAAAGTATGTTTAACAGATAGGGAGAAAGTACAAATTATACAGGAAAAATGTTATTGTAAATTGAGCTGGATCTGTTAGCCTAGGGGGAAAACGAATTCCAGGAAGAGCATTCATCAATATTTGAACCAACGAAGCATGAAGCAAAGGCGCTCTGGGAGACAGCCCTGCACTCGCAGGGAGATGAACTGGTGGGCTTCATATTAGGCAAGACAGATGTAAATTACATGCCTGTTTAAACAGTTTATTTCCGTATGTTTCTGTCACATGCTTACACTTCTATTGTTACTCTTCTGGAAGAGCAGCTGTTGCTGGTGAGCGGGCACACAGTCACACTGGCTCTGCTGTGGCTCTGAGGGGTCCTGCTGTGCCCCACCTGCCACCTGTGCCCCCAGCCTCCACTCCCATCTGCCCTGCACAAACTCCCAGCCCCAACACATGGCTTTACCCCTCCTGGTCACTGCTTTCCTCTGTCACAGATGGGTCACCTCCTTTAAAGGCCTAAATTTTGTGAAACCAGTGGCTAAACTAACAGTTTTCCATGATCCTCCCGGTCCCTGACAAACCTGTACCTCCTCACGTGCTAAGTGGCAGCTCATGACAGTGGGAATTTGCTCCACTTTATGCCTTCTCTAGTGGACCAGCTCTTTTAAGGGAAGGGATCTGTTTGTTGTGCTCACCAGCTGCTTCTGCAGCTGAATTTCTGCTGTATTTTGCAGCTTGAACCTTACTAAGCAGTATAGGGAGGTGTGAGCTGCATGTTGTCACACCTGTCAGTCCCAGGTTAAGCAGCTAGGCAACAACCTATGAGTGGAATTCAGAGCCCAGTGTGGCTTTGGGGTATCTATGTGTCGAGGAAACCTCCTCCATAAGAGATGTATGGCCTCCTACTACCTCTTCTGGGAGCTCCCAGACACCCCTCGGGGCCACCCTGGGTCCCAGTCTGAGGTGCTCGACTCCTTTATGGACTGCGCAGGGCACACAGCTGCTTAACATCAGCTTCCTAGGCTCACTGCCCCAGGGTTATGGATGGAAACACTTAGTGCTTAGGTGTGTAAATCCTTTGTTGAATCTAGCCTGATACTTGTCAGACACTGATATTCTTCAGTGATGCCTTATCTTGACAAGACAGAGGGAAAAAGTGAGATGATATCCGCTCTCAGAGAGCAGCAGTTATTATCTAAGGATGCCCATTTCCCTCCCATGCCAATGTCTGTATGTATGCATATGTATAGAAACAGATCTATCATACATATCTCTGTACGTCCACCCTGGCTCATCCTCAAGGGCTGCTGGAATACATCTTCCAGAAATGTGCAAGCTCACACAAAGGAGGGTTAATTACTGGTAGAACATCCCTGTGAAAGCAGCCCGCAGCCTGCCTGCAGTGCAGGCATGTGAACTGAGAGCATATGGAAAATGAACTTGTCACACTTAGAGCCAGTTTCAGAGCAGTATGGGTATCACAGGAAGTCCTGTCTTTACTGTGGGATGACAAGAGCAGAATTCATCTTCTCTGGAGGGAGCTTTCATTATAAAAAGTACTAATACACAACTTTCACTCCCATTTGTCTAAGAAGGAAACACAGTACAGGAGAACTCACTGTGAACAAGATTGACTGTAAACTTCCACGCCACAAAGATAAAAATTTTATAGCTCATCACAAAATTTGCACATGCAAAATTCAAAGGAACATACAGAGGAGTTTTTTCTCATCATAAGAATCAGGAAATTAACTTGGCATTCAGTTAAGGTGCATTCTTATTTCAAATTTCAAGGTAATATTTTTTTATCATTATTCCATAAGAAATAGCATAGAACACACTAGCACACAGTGCCGAACTCCTTAGACAAACAAACAGGTTCAGCTCCTCTGTGTATCTACACTCTGCTAAAATGCTGAATGATGCAGTGGTCTTACCTGCAGCATTAACTCAACATGACGTTTCACTGGGTTGTTCCCCCCCAGCCTCCTCTGTGAAGGGTGCAGTAAAAGTGGTCACGCAGAAATAACACCCCACTGCATGTGCCCACACCAGACTCGTGTGCAGCAGTTTGGCTGCAGGGGAAGCACCCCGTGCTGTCAGAGCTGCAGTGGTCTGAGCCTCTCTGTGAACTGCTTCACAGTGAGGTGGAAGATAATCAGTTTGCCCTTTCCCAGGCAAAAATGATGGTAGCCCAGGAACATGTTACCTGACTCCAGCCTGGGGTGAGTGCTGCAGCCTTTCTTCCACGTGGTGACAGGGGCCAGATCCAGCCTGGAAGTGCATATCCAGTGTAAGCATCCATCAAACTATTATTTCAGCAACAGGAGAAGATGTAGGGCTCAAGACTCAGCAACAGGTTTCTTAGCTGTAGTTCTGCATGGTGGGAAGTCAGCATGGCGCTTTGCATGGCTGATGCAGTTTTTTAAGGGCAGATGAAACCGCTGTCAAACAGGCCAGCGGTTTTGAAGCAGGAGCAGAGGTCCTGACCAGCGCTGTTACACAGTCCTGCATGTGCGACAGCTGAGTGAGAAAAAGCACATTCCTGGAGAGGCAATAGGAGCTTGTTTTGACCTTCCAGGGACATGACAGTGAGGGGCATGCAGCACTGAGAATAAGGTTGCTACTGCTATCCAAAATTTGCCAGCCACCTCCCCAGCTCAACTGCATGACTGGAAACCTGTAGCAGTGGTACTGAACAAGCCATGAGCTCCCAAGGGGAAGCTTTGCTGGGCAATTTTCATTTCTATTCATCCATGAGCAGGAAAGATAATGTATTTCCCAAAACTATTAGCAGTTTTTTTGTGAGGAGGTAGCCCAAACCATAGAGATAATCACATAATTATTACCTGCTTCCCCAGCTACATCATATGAAAATATGTAGAGGAGAGATTTGCCACTGTACAGGTTGTGTTCAAGGGTTAAAGACATCTAAGTGGAACACTTACGACAGTTTTGTGCATCCAAGGCATCTGGAGACTTGGTGTCTGTGAATTGCTATTGTGTATAATGATCCCGAGATATCAATCTGTCATGTCTTTACGCCAGAGAGTCACAAGAATATTGACAGCCTAGTAAGTTACTGATAAGATGACATCCTTCTTGCTATAATTGAACAGGGTAAATATAGTACAGGAAATGACATGTGAATATGAGTTTCAAATACCCAGATCAGAATAAATAAATTGGTGGCTTTTGGTAAAGGAAAAGGTGGCTTACAGGAAATATGACCTGAAGGAATTGTGAGAAGGCTGGGAAGAGCTGGACTAATATCACCTCATTTATATATTGGCCACAGATTAGCTGGCACTCAGTCGTGCTCACCTGCACATGAAGTGGTGCCACGCTTCCTCGGTGCTGTTTAGGTGGCTGTAGCTGAGGGCTGGGAGAACAGGACTATTTCATCTTCGGCAGGGTTTTGCTCTGAAATGAAAACTACCCCAAATCACTCCTTACCTGAATGCGTTCCTTAGGGCAGCAGCTGGTCTTGCTGTGTTTTCACTTTTGCTATGACATAAGAGTGACCCACCTTGGAAAAATTCTGTCTAATGATTATATTGTTTTATGAGATTTGTTCTTGATGTTGACATCCTGATAGATCCTGAAAAGAAAAGTGAGAATGGCTTCACAGATCCTTTGAGAACTAAAGAAGCAGTAATGGTGGTGGGAGCTGGAAATAACTGTACTTGATCAGAACGTGTGGCAGCTTTGTACCAGCTGCTGCTTCCTTATAAATACTCGGATTTGTTGTAAATGAACATCTGCCACATTTGGATAAACACGGGGCAGAAAAATACAGTGCTGGTTGAGCAGACATGAAACGTCGCATGAGATGCTGTAAAGCTTCTGTGAGATATAATGTGAGCTTGTGTGTGGTGGTGCAGCTCACACAGGTACAGCCCAGGACAGGGTGAGACAGATGGCCCAGTACTTTCCAGGGCTCCTGGCCAGTCAGAAATCAAAACTGTTTCCTCTGGAAGATGCCAGGCGCCCTATTGAAAGTGCCTGTGAAGAGTTTCCCTCTCCTGAGCTGCAGAGAAGGTCTACAGTAGGAAGAGCTGGAGCCTTCCTCATCCCATCAAACATGACTCCCTCTTTCAGGATTTGCATAAATTACCTATAGCAACTAGATCCAAGGAGTATATTAGAAAGTTTTGTTGCATTGACTACAGAAATCCTACAGCTTCCCTAGACTGTGGTAGAGAAATAAAGAGTCCACAGTAGGTAGCAGAAAACCCTCTTACAGGCCATGGCAGAAAATTCTCATAATCATTTGTTATAACCCATCTCATGGAATACCACCCAACAAGAACTGCAATAAACTCATTATTGCAATAAAGATTTGAGCCTGAACCTGTTTTTTGAACGGTCCCCTGTTCTGATTTGCTTATTGTGTGCAATGGAGATTTTACAGTAAATCTAGGCAAGGTCTGATTAATTACTCCATTGTTGAGAATATTCAGAAACCTAATTAGTAATGTTCCAAATAAGGTAGCATTAATAGACAAGTCAAGTTCTGATTATGGAGTTTGATACGCCCTGTCAAAAACTAGTGGGTATACTCTCCAAGAGAAAATCCATAGGCTAAGTCTAAAGATTTTTTTTTGCATTGGAGGTAGCAATATTTAGGCCTAAAATCTGTTAGTAGCAAGCATCTCTGAATTTCAGATGTCTAAGTATATTTGGAAAACTGAGTATAGGTGTTCCTGCATAGCTCTGAGCACTGACCCTTTTGAAAATCAGTCCATAAAAATTGCTGGAAGAGAGAAAAGAATAACAGTAAAGGAACCAGAGTACAACTGAACCTGCAGATAAAGGAGACTTCTTGTATGCTTTTTCTTGTATGTCCCTTTTGACATTATGCTATTTTGATTTCTTTCATTTTATGTGCTAAATTCATTGCTTATATCACATTGCAGGCTAGAAATTTATCTATTTTCAAAGGACTATTGAACATATCAAGGCAGTTGAATAATGTTTAAAGACAGAAGGGGACCAAACTCTAATGAAAGGTGAAAATGCATCATTAAGAAAGAAGTATATTTTCCCTTGAAATATTTAACAGGGAGTTATGAACAGTGTTTTTGTTGTTTGTTGGGTTTTTTTAAGACAAACAAACACAGGTCTCATTCATAAATAACAAAGTGTGTAAACCATTGCAAATTGTAACATGCAATGAATGCAGCAGTTCAGTATGCACTGAGGAGATTGCTCTGGCAAAGGAATGGTGCAGGAAGTTTCTGTTTCCTTCCTTAAAGATTATAAATTAATCTCAAAACAGATTATAAGTATCTCAAAGAGTTAATGAGTATCTTAAAACTGTCTGTTTCTCCTAATTGTCCAAAGGTCATTTGATCCTGAAATGTATAAAATACCAATGCATGAAGATGAGAAGCACAGCTGAGAAAGCCAGCAAACAAACAGCAGACAGGAACCAAGTGCTGTGTCTGCTAGAAAAGATGCCAAAATGTGCTTTTACCTTCATTCGTCTTTTTATGCTCTTACTTGGTTTCTCCTTTATTTGTCTGGGAGTCCTCTGCATTTCCACAAGTTCCTCCACATGCAGTTGTGGAAATAATGAGCTGTTGGTTTATTGCCTCATAGCTTTGGGGTTCTTTCTCTTTGTTACTGGCATTTTCTGGAGCACTTTCCATGAAGTCTTGAAATACAGGGGCCTCAGCAGCATCTTCATTCGAAATCCCAGCTGTAGAGAGCTACGCATCAGCACCATAGACAGGTACGTGTTGCAGTCCTGCTGCTGATGAATTAGAAGGGAGGAATGCTGTTTTGTAAACATACTGTATGAAGAAAGAAGCAATACAAGGTTTTTACGAAGTAAAACATATGTAGCCATTTTATTATACTTCTATGGAGAGAACTGTAGTCTGAAAGTTGATTTGCTAGAGCAAGCAGCAATGTGCAAACAGCAATTTGTGCAATCAATACATAAGGTAAGGTATACTAGAGGAAACACAGCAGGTTGCACAGAGTGGTCCAAAGCCATGCATGGAAGGAGCAGATGCAGCTACGCTGACTTCATGGAGCTCCTGCAGGAGTATCATTAGTTCCATCTCAACAGACAATTCCAAGATGTGTTGCTGTTGGATATGTGCTCATATTACTTATTACCAATGAGGTATGCAGGGAGCTTCAGCTTCCTATATGGTCCCTGCTAAAGTTTTCTTGTGTAATTGTCCCTGCTGTTTCGGAGGAAAGTCTGATGCTTTGAGAGAGAGAGTTTCTTAAACTGATTGGCACTGGGCCTGACAAAAGTCTTTAACAGGGTCACTGGATACAAATTACCTTTCCCAGACTGTTGTGGAAACAGCACCAGAAACACCGACAATGGGTGCTCTAAAAGCACTATAAAAACAACGGTCAGCAAATTTTGGTTAGATAAGCAGAAACAGGCAAACTCTATTTTAAAACTATGGAAAACAATGATTATTGTAATAACCCACTAATTTAACCTACTTTGGACAGCGATCTTTTTCTTCTTCCAAATCGAACTTTTCTCGGGCACTTGTTGAAATACTCACAAGCATGAGTGTTTGTATGGCATGGATGGGAACTCTCATGGGGAACGCTCATCTTTTTAGAATGCTGTTTTAATTTCTGTTTTTGCAGAAAGACACAGGTAATTATCCCAGCTATGCCAGCTGTTTTATATTGATATATTCTGTTGATCTAAACCTACTTAGGTTTCCATTTACAGTTTAAGCCTCATCTAAACTTTGGAAACATAACAGACAAAGCATCTAACCAAGCTCTCTGAGATAAACCACATTTCACCATGATGCGTTTCTTTTTGGTTTGCTTTTTTTCAGGCCTGACTTCTATCCCCCTTCCTATGAAGACAGCGTAGGTCCTGAAAAACAGACCTCCCCACTGCCAGTTGCCTCCACACTAAAACAGCCAGAAGTTCTCAACATCCCTCCGCCTCCATACAGCAAAAGCAGCTCAGAGTTCATCAGTGAAACTAATGAGCAGGAACAGCCACCACCGTACGAATTACCTGAGCCACAGCTACAGCAGCAGCAAACAGCTGACCAAGACTCAAACCCTGGAGGGGAGCCAAATTCTCACTATCCACACAAGAAAACAGTTACCAACAGGATCTCAGGGGAGATCTCAGGGGATCTCAGAAAGAGCAACGCCTGCCGGAACATCTGAGAGAAGCAGCGGGTAAAATCCTGCATCTGTGAAGCAGGGAAAATTGGAAGAAGGTGTGTGTCAGTGATCCCTAATAGTACACCACTTAGGGTGAAACTGCCCAGGAAAAGCATTGACCATTTGTGTGTTTGAGTGGAGTTGAGGGGATATGTATAAAGGTGCTCAGTATTTCAAAGCAGAATGAATCTCCGTAGAGATAGAAATGATCAGGCTGTGTCTTGTAAAAGTCAACATTACTGGCAATAGGAGTTTCTTATGCTGCAAGATAAATGAGACATCATGCTGTTATCAATCTTAAATGCCTTGTACCTCATAGGAGTTTCAGGTGAAAGCCCTCATTTGTGTTTTTTTAACATTAACTAACTCCAGAAACCTATTAACTCAGCTTTTGTTTGGAATTTGTAAATTATTTGTTGTAACTGATTATTTTTGTATCATATGCCTTTCAAGTTACTTGTTTTATTTTGGGGTGTTAGTATCTGGTATTTTACTACTGAATTTATGAATAAATTTTGTATTTAAAACAAACGTCCTGTATTTGCTTGTATGATACAAGGTGTCAGGATAAGCACACAATACAATACACACAATACGCTTCCTAGCTGTTAAACAGACAGCCCTGGTTATGCCCACAGCTCCTCAAAGGGAATTAGCAATTGCAGGAGGAAAAACCTTCTCTGACTCACTCCTGTGAGCTGCCTCTAAAAGCAGTTGCTTCCACTGCAGCTTACTCGAGACTGTGGGAACTAAGAAAGGGGTCCTGTATCCTGTTTCTGACACAAGTGGCCTCATGGTTAGGGAACAAGTACCAGAACGAGGACAGGCTTGGACTCATACTTCTTCTGTTACATGTTTCCTTACTTCCACAAAATCAGTGAGGCAAGTTTGCATCCAGACCACTGTCATCTATAATTCCAGATGACAAGAAAAATTTCATGGACGTTCAGTCGGATTTAGACCTGCAACACTGACTATAGATGGAGTTTTGCTTTTGTCCTGGTTCCGGCTGGGACAGGGTTAACTTTCCTCCCCACAGCTTGGGGGTGTGCTGTGCTGGGTTTTGGTTTGGTATAAAAGGAGCGTTAATGGCCCATTGAGCTTTGGCTGTTGCTGGGCAGCGAGCAGGGCCGGGCTGGTGGGCCCAGCTGGCCAATGGGGTATTCTATACCCTGTGACATCATGCTCAGTATAAAAACCAGGTGTG
>VZTQ01004248.1:106685-139171 GCA_013400755.1 Pelecanoides urinatrix | reverse complement strand
CGGGGAGGCCCCGGCGGCCCGGCCGGCCCCTGCTCCGGCCCGGTCCCGCGCCCGGCCGGCCTCCGTTCTTACGGCCCTTCTCCTCAGAGACCGCGGCGGGGACGGCGCCGCCATGGGGGAGCTGTTCCGCAGCGAGGAGATGACCCTGGCCCAGCTCTTCCTCCAGTCCGAGGCCGCGTACTGCTGTGTCAGCGAGCTGGGCGAGCTGGGGAAGGTCCAGTTCCGCGACGTGAGTCCCCGCCGCCCCTCGCCGGGGACACCCCGGGGGCAGCCGCTGCTGGCGGAGCTCCGCGTCTGTGCCCGCCGCGGCGGGTGCCGCCGGGAGAAGGCGAAGGGCGCCCGGCGACACCCGCCCCTCGCTGCCGGCGTTGCCTTCGGCCGCGGCCGAGCTGGCGGGTGTCGCTGAGACCTGTCTCTCTCTGCAGCTGAACCCGGACGTGAACGTGTTCCAGCGTAAATTCGTTAATGAAGTCAGGAGGTGTGAAGAAATGGACCGAAAGCTAAGTACGTTTCTCTCCGGGGTTTGGTATGGCTCTAACGCTGTAGCTTTCACGGAAAAACAAATCAAGGCAGGCTAAACCTGCAAGGCAGTGTTGGGAAACAGAGCGCTGACGGGAGGAGCGAGGTCAGGCTGCCTCCAGGGGTTCACCTCCTGCCTGAAAGATAACTTCAGCCGAATCAGAGGATCTCGGAATAGGAGGTGAAAGAATTCACAGCTGCTAATCAGGCTGGGTGGAGGTTATGGTGACAGTTTGACATTGAAGTATCTTTTTAGTTAACATTAACAGTGTTGTCTCCCCAGGGTTTGTTGAGAAGGAGATTAAAAAAGCAAATATTCCTATCATGGACACTGGTGAAAACCCGGAGGTGCCTTTTCCGCGTGACATGATTGACTTGGAGGTAATGATGTATGTTAAGACTCAAGTGGTATTTGACTCTAGATGGAAACAGGGGAAATTATCTCTGTTGGTAGAGACCCGGTGAATGTCGTGGCAAAGGAGCATTGACCATAGTCCCCAGCTGTCACTGGAAATGCTAGCTCTGCTAGCTCACGTCAGGTGGCTTTTGATTCACAGGCTTTGCTTGTGCATTTATCCAAATACAGTTAGAAGTCAAAGTAATTAAAAGAAATTTCACCCATTTTAAATGTGTCAAAAACTGTTGGAACTGCGTAGTGGGTCTGTCATAAAGTTTATAAGGGTTTTTAATGATTTGAAGAACACTGTATAAATCCAGTCGATGAAAGACTGGATTAGTATGAAAAGTTTCAAGTTGCCTGAAGAGAATGTCACAAATCTGGATCTGTGTGCCATAGCAGACTGGAGACACATCTATAATTGTATGCAAATCGTGTGGAAATATAAAGCATCTTGCCTACTTTCTTGTTTTAATAGACTTAACAGCACTTATTTATGGAATTGCTTTAAGTCCTTTGTCTTTTTTCTTTTCCTGTCTTGCAGGCAAACTTTGAGAAAATTGAAAATGAGCTTAAAGAAATCAACACAAACCAGGAAGCTCTGAAGAGAAACTTCTTGGAGCTGACAGAGTTAAAATTTATACTGCGTAAAACTCAGCAATTTTTTGATGAGGTCAGAACACCGGGGGCGGGTTAACACTTGGGCAGCTGGTTCTTCTCCCACAAATTACATTTTTATTCTCAAATATATTTTTAGTTGCTGTTTTGGACAGCAGGGTCATTTTTATGCTTTGTTTAAGAAAGCTTCTCAAATTATTTTCCATTTTTCATGCAGTACGCATAGCTACCCATGATTTGCCTCTTACGATGTTGTTTCCTTTTTTTTTTTTTTTACTTAAGCAATGATTTGTCAAAAAATTGTGTGAAATAATGAAGGTGCTAGTAGTTTTTAAAGCACATCAACAGACCAAAAGTTGGGTGCTACAGTGAGCACTTTCTTCAGTGGGTAAGAGTTTCTTTGGTATATATGCAGGCAAACAGTCATGCCTCGCTTACACAGAGGAATTACAATCAAGCTTAATTTCTCTTCAGCCTTTGAAATGTTATACGGAGATTACTCATTAAGGTCATAATGCAAAGTCCACTGAAGTAATAGATTATTTATTTATTTATTTGAGCCTTTGATCAAACCCTAAAGTTTTCATGGAGCAAAGCTGACATTTAAAATCTTCAGCATTTTGTCCAATACCAGCCAGGCCAGAAACTGGCAACTCTTTCACTGGACCTATGAAGAGCTTGTCTGATGTCTTTCGTGATACAGACATAAAGCCCGCATGGGAGAAGATGAAATCCTTCATTGTAAAGCTTAAGTATCTCAAAGTCTAGGGAGTTTTCTCAAAGAGCTCCTGTATGTTTTTTAGAACGGTAAGGACATGTTTTGCTGAGTACATGTCCTGTTTCCTCTAATCCAAGGATTTGATCAAAGAGTTCTTAACGGATATGGCTTCTGGTCTTTACAAAGACTGCAATCAAGTAGAGCTGGGCTCCTGCAAACTTCAGACCGTTTATCTAACAGTTTGGTTTTTGGTTTTTTGGCACAGGATGCTGCCTGTTCAGGCATTAAGGTTGTTCCTGTGCCAACACAAGTCTTACTCACTGCTGACATTGATACTGCTGCTAGTGTGATCAGTTGATTGATCGTGGGGTTGGTTTCAGTACAAAAAAACTCGTCTTCGAGTGTTGAATGTTCACTTACAAGTTGCTGGGTCTCCTTGGACAAACAGCATTAACCTGATAATCTATTACTTAGCTGCATTAAGGTGCCACTGCCTGCCTGTTCTAACTGAGTATTGAGTAAGATCAAGTACAGCTAGTGCTGTGCACTTTTTTATTAATTACTGTCCTCTCTGGTGAGAGCTGCCTATTGCTTTTCTTCATGTACAGTATGATCATACTAAATTTAAAGATCAAAATCAGTTTTCTACTGAAACAATCTATGTCAGGTCAGCCACAAAAGGGAACTGATGTCAGACTTAAACTTTCCATGGCCAGTTCATTTAGGTATGTTCCAGCTGCTGTTTGATAACTGTTTTCTGAAATAGTAAAACAAAATACAACAAATAAGAGGTACTGCTATATGTAAAAGCAAACTGAACAGGTCATGTGTGAAGTTCAGTAAAACATAAGTGTTGAAAATGTGAAACTGTTTCTGTTCACACTGTAAAGAGCAAACGGCTGTCCCTGAGAGATCCTGACTAGTCCAGGACTTTTGAGCCTTGTGCTTATTATCCCGAAGCAGTGAACGCTTCATTTCTTCATGCTGTCATTTGCACAGTACTTTCAACACTTGAAGACTTCAATAACTTGTAATTAAGATTGTGTTATTCATAGTAATAAGTTGCACAAGAAATGGCGTACTATCCAAAGTGCTATATACTTGGCGTTTGCCCTGCTCTCCGGAGTTTGTGCATTGGGGGAGGGAGGATGGCAAAATTTTTTCACTTGTTCTTCATATGGCCATTCTAGTCAAAGTAACCATTTCTTGTTTCAACATACCATGTTGATGATTATGCTCCTTTTCTCAGTCTTCTTGTCTTTGCTTATGAAGAACAGTATGAGCTGGAGAGATTTCTCAAAGTTTTGCCTAGAGTGTGAGCGTAAAAGAAGACTGGAAAAGTAATGGTTAATGGCATGCAGTCCCCTGTCTCTCTTTCCTCTAACTCTTCTTGCCATCTGCTTTTTTCTGTTTGTTTTGCATCTGTCGTTTCTGTCTGGGCTCTGGATTAATAAGTTAGATGGTGAAATTAATCCTTTTCGGTTCTTGTGAAAATTGATTTTTGTTTTGTTTGTGAACTGGAAGAGGCTTGAATTGTATGGCATTGTGTGTAGCGATCCAGAGCCATTACAGAGCAGAACTATAATCATGAGTAGGGAAAACGAACCTTTTTTTCAGACCTTGAGATTAAAGGTGCTGATCTGAGTGAACAACAAGCAATTTAAAAATGTTTAATAATGAAAGGTCTGCATTCTAATTACTGACGTGCAAATGCTTGGATTTTTCCAATCCTGAATGATCTGATGTAGTAAAAAATACTTCACAATAACTATGATATTTCACTTGCTGCTGGTGAAAACTCTTACTCAAAGTAAATTGCCTAGAGTCTTGAGTGTTTTGCGTTGTAGCTGGAGAACTCTTTCATTTCCACATAGTCTCTCATTTTTTAATTTCTGTTAAATCTTATAAAACTGCTTTAGTTATCCTTCCAGAACCAGAGCTAATGTTGCTATGCCATTTCCTTTCTAGAAAGGGCATGATCATCAAGTCAAAGTACTTGAGAGATGAATTTAAAGAACGTAGGATTAATAATAATACTTGTGTAAGAAAGCTCTTGTTTAGTAAAACTGGTCTAATCCAATCAAATCTATTCTAAGATGCTTTGTTTTGTAATTTCAGCCCCTCTAAGCAGGACTTGTCTTTGTTTTATACAGTGTCCTGAATAAAGGACGCATAGCCCAAAAGGGTCAGAGGTAATATTAAACATTTATAAGAATTACTCTCTCAAGTGAGGTGGATCCAAAGTTTTCACATGTGCTATCCGTCTTTTTTTATGTTTCATATGCTAAAATGTGGTGCACCTCACAAAAATCATCACAGAGATTATCTTGATTACCGATAAATACAATACAAGCCTCTTAAAATTGTAACTTTATCTTATTGTTTTTCAACATCCTGAAATCTAGATATCAAATAATCACTGGTATGTTTGGTCTATATGTTTTGTTTTGGAGTACCAAACTTCCTTTTTTTGGTTGTGTTCTCTATGAAGCAAAATTTTCGTTCAGTTTTTGATGTCGCAACAAGTTGCGTTAAAGTTGAAGGGATCAGAAATTCTTTTTGTTGGCTTTCCAAACGAAATTAAGAGCTCCCTTACTTTTGTAACATCTGTAAGCTAAAGCAAGTGTGTGTACAAGCAACTGAGCTGCATTTGATGTCAGCCTTGCAAAAACTTTTCTTGTATATGGTAAATACTTTTATTTGACATGCAAGTAAAATGCTGTAGAGTTTTTCACTAAAATTATGACGCAACTATTGCACAAATAAAGAAACTATGGCTGAGTCATTAAACTTGCTATATACTTCTGCAAGGCTGCGCTGTATGTGTGCATGCATTTTACATGTTCTAGGGTCAAGCTCTACCTTCAAGTGTACTTTAGCAAGTTCCCTTGATAGCTCTGTGGGGAAGACCTCTGGATACCATGGAGGGTAGAATTTGGCCCTCTGTTTGTGCTAAGGAACTGTAATTTTTGCCATTTCATTATATAAGCTGCAGAGGTAGAAATAACTGTGACACGGGGTTGAACAAAGTATGAAGATGGTGCACAAGAGGATGTGATTTGAGCATCCTTCCTGATTTGAATTGCTGACACTTACAAGCTATATTCCCAAGAATTTTAGCTTGCAAATTAGTTGCAATGAAGGACGGTATAAATCCGCGTCCTATTTTAATGCCTGGCTAGTCAAAAATGAGCAACACCGTCACATTGCCCTGAGTAATTCATCTTATGTGTCTGGTAATAATAAATGTAGTGAATAAGGATAAATATCTTGAATAATTAATAGATTTAATCAATAAGCATGTTTTTAAGCTGGAAGTATTGTGTGTGGAGGGAGAACTTTGTAAAGCCAGTAAAGAAAATGACCATCCAGTACTTCCAGGTTTTGTTACTGATTCTGACCCAGTATCTACGCTGATGTGGCAAATAACATGGAATCAATCAGACTATCATCACGTAATTCCGAAATGAGAGATGTATTGCCGTTGCTTTGGAGTGTGGCAGAAGGCTGACACGTATAGGATATGCAGGTCTTGCATAACCGGTTGTAGGGTTCCAACTTGTGAAGGTGCAAGCTGCCCTAAGGTCAGTTAAACCGTCTGAGGAAGACTTACCTGAGCATCGTTCTTCCTGTTGCCTAGAGCAAGACTCCCAGGCTACGTTACATGCAAGTACCATTTCCCAGGCACTTCTTAGAAACGCCTTTTGCATCTTGAATATGCAGAAAATGCACAAGTAGCGCAAGAGGAAATCAGCATCTACCTTCATATTTTTCTCCATTTACGGTCTAGGGAAAGATGAGAGTAAGGTGTGTCACTCTGTCTTATGCCATTAAAATGGTTCTTGGGAACATCACTTGTATTTAAAACTTGACAAATTTTTTTGAATTCTGCCTTTCTTCAGGCTTATATATCCCATAGCCCTTTTGTTCTGTTGCAGCAATCTTCAGACCTTTCCTGTATAGAAGCTTTGCTGAGCCATTCCACTTTTCCTCTTGTTTTTCTCCTTCCTTGTGCGATTCTTGCTGTCTTTTCTATCATCTAGTTCTTCTTTCTGCTGTCTTATGTTTGTTCTTTCTTTTTCTTTTTTTTTTTTCTTTTTTTTGTCTCCCCAAACTATCTCCTGGTTCCTCGTTCCCTGCATGCCACTAACTAGTTTCATTAGATATTAATTGATTTGTGAATTCAGGCTGAATTGCATCATCAGCAGATGGCGGATCCAGACCTGTTGGAGGAATCCTCTTCTCTCCTGGAACCAAGCGAGATGGGAAGAGGTGCCCCGCTACGACTTGGGTAATGGCAGTTTGTGCTTTCTTCTGTCCTGTGTTAGGGCTGCTGGCTTACGTTCATCCTGTGGCGTCCGCAACGATTTGAGCGCAGTTGTGGAACTTTCCAGACTGGCACGTCAAGCAGATGAAGGCTGTTCTAGAACTAGCTGTTGGTCTCTGGTTTTGTCCTGTGTACATTAACTTCCCAGTTCATATTTGTGCTTCACACATTTCTCTCTGCGCAAAAAAAAATTTACTAGTTTGTTCCTTGTAAATCTGTTCTGGTTGCTTTTTCAGGTATTCTAAGCTTTCACGCTTTGTTGAAACTAGTAACTACTATGGGCACATAATACTCTGAAAAATCTGTATAGTTCTATATCTTCTTCATTAGCTGCTTCCAGGCTGTCTGTGTAATTCTTTATCTGGGGTTTGAACCAGAGAGGTTTTCTGAAGCAAATGCCTAGAACATAGTCAATGGTAGCCGCGACTGCTATAATCCTTGCCATGTAATGTACCAGTGACCTATTGAAATGAAGACTAGCAGGCATAGAAACTGTATGTCTAAATGCATTTGTTTCTCCTTTAACCAGTGATTCATTTATTTTTTTATTAATAGATTATTTCATTCTTAAAAGGCATAGCTTTTGCTGTAGGGCAGTTGGTTTTGTCATCTTTTTATCTCTATGTATTTAGAGGACCTTCCATTTTGCCTAAAGAGCTAATTTCAAAATAAGACATTTGTAGCTTTCAGTCTGATGCTAAACTCCAGTTGCCATCAGTGTTTTGGGTGTTAGGCTATGTATTCTTTTAGGTGCAGGACTTACATTTATGCTGTCCCCTTTACAGGTTTGTGGCTGGTGTGATCAACCGTGAGCGAATCCCCATGTTTGAGCGCATGCTGTGGCGAGTGTGCCGAGGGAACGTATTCCTGCGTCAAGCAGAAATTGAAAATCCCCTGGAGGATCCTGTAACGGTAAAAGGAACTATTGTTCACAGCAGCAAAAGTCTCAGAAGTGTAAAAGGATTTTCGTACAGATCTGAGCCTTTATCCCTCAATGAGCCCCATGCAGTCAAATGTTTTTGTTGCATCCCTTCACAGTACCTACTTGCAGCCTCTGAGGCTTTAGTGACAAATGTTTTCCCATTTTATTAAAACAAAAGTAGCAGGATGGGTGGTGAATGCTGTTGAAAAGGGGGAAAAACAACTTAAAATTTGGACTGCAGCAGGGTATAGTTGCTTCTCTGGCACAAACTACAAGTGTAACTCCTGTATGCAGTTCTGAATAAGTAATCCTCCTTGAAAGAGTCTCTTTTGGACATTAGCAGTGTAACATCTGTAGCTCATTCCCTCTGAACTTTGACCTTTCGTTTTTCCTAATTTGCTAACCAGTAATTTAAATATCCACCTGAGAATTGTTGGCTTTATTACAAATATAAATAGTAAATGTTGTGATTGGGCCTGTTTTTACATTCAGCGTCCTCTTTGCTCAAATCAATGGACAATGCCCAAACTTTGGGAACCCTTGCTCTTAACCAGTAAAAAGAAAGGCTGTATGTAGGCTGCACTGGAGCAAAGACAGAAGAGTTGAAATTCAGTAACTGCCTGTTTGTTTCTCTTGTCTCACCGACTGCTGGTAGTTGACCTGTTGAATTATCTGTCTAGTAGGAGAGACTTTGTTCTTATTGTGCAACACTTCCTTAAATTGAGGTTACACCTAATGTAATTATTCTGGAAGCATTACGTTAAAATTTCCTAAGTAAGGTAGAACAATAACTTGTCAACAAATGCAGGAAAGGGGACCTGGCTACCAACATGAAAACAGCTGTACAAAGAATGTGCCGTTGGCCTCCCTGGAGAGTCAAAGTTGTTAAACCTTACTTTCATTCACTCTTTAGCTTTTTGCTTGATTCTGTAGGTGAGCTGACTGCAGTAAGTGCTGATAAATATTTCATTGCATCTCTGTTCTTTTGGAGATCTTCCCAGGTTTTCCTGTTTATTGTATTACATAGAATAGATAATAGATAATCTAGAACATTTTGCTTCAGTAAACACAAGTACAGTAGAGGTATTCTATACTGGGACTAAGAAAATTGCTTTCCTTGTGACTGTTTCAGTGTTGTTAAGGTACATTCTTGACTCACAGTGCAGATATGAGCTCTATATGTACAGATACAGGGAAAGGAAAAGTAGGACTCTGTAATTTGCTATAATGCCAATTTCTGTAAACAGCTGAGCTATGACAGTGCACTCTTTCTTCTATCCTAGGGGGATTATGTGCACAAGTCTGTGTTTATCATCTTTTTCCAAGGTGACCAGCTGAAGAACAGAGTCAAGAAGATATGTGAAGGGTATGAAAGTCTTACAGCTGTGCAGCTGTCTTAAATACGTGAAACATGTTGACATGAGTTAATATCGATATTTTTCAACTCCTTATTTCACAATGACTGTAGGAGTACATATTTTGACAGCAAATAAAACATATCATAAGTAGCCGAAACATTTTACGGTCAAGCTAGCCGCTCCCCAAGCCTAAAATGCTCAAAGTAGATGACTACTTTGCTAGAGAATGCCTAAAAACAAAGGAGTTCAAGTGTTGAACTCTCAGACAGACCTAGTGGGATGTCAGTGGATGATATTTTCACAGGGAAGACCAACAGCGACTGCTTCTAGCAGCAGCTGCACTGGCATGATAGCAACACCCTGAGCTGGGAGGGTTAATCAACTTTGTGACAGTGCCTTTGAGACACTGTCAGTACAGGGAACAGAGGATTTTCTCCCACTTCCATTTTGTTAAGCATTCAGCTTCTGTTTTGGCCAAAAGCAAGCTTCTGTACCCGTTTGATTTAAAGACTGAAACAGCTTAGCAGTCTTCGCTGATCAGAAACTTCTCTTAAGGCACTTCTTGCTTTATTTCTGTGTTCAGCCATCTTTTCCGTCTTTGTCACTAAGGTGGCTCGCATGTCTTTCAGATTCCGTGCCTCCCTCTACCCATGCCCAGAAACACCGCAGGAGCGGAAGGAAATGGCTTCTGGTGTCAATACCAGAATTGATGATCTTCAGATGGTAAAATAACTGGGGTCAATGCCCTTTTTTCTTTTTTCTGTAATAATATAGTTGAAAACGTCTTTAGATCCTATTAAAACAGGAGAATTTTTGGCCCTATTAGATGGACATATTTTCAGCTCCAGGTAGCTTGAGACCAGCTGTTCAGCAGTGCAAGAAAGATGTTTGGAGACTGTCTTCTCGGTTGTTTTCTTTGTCGGGGTTTAGGATGGTGGGGTGGTTTGATCTTTCTGGAGGGCTAAGCAGTTAATTATATACATGTAAGTACAGCATCAATAGAGAACTGCATGCCAGGAAGCAGAGACAAATATGCATGGGTAGGGAGATACCATGTTTTCCAACTCTGAAAGCATGCTTATATAATTGCCTGCTTCATCTGCAAGAACTTTGAAAACATTTAAACTTATTTCCAAGTTGAGATAACAATGCTAACTTTAACTTAGCTATTCTTTTTTCTGCCTATCTTCATATTTTCGTGTTGTGCTGTCCTGAAGAGCTTCTGCTTTACAACTAATCTCTTGTGCAGCAGCCTGAGTGTTGGTAAAAAGTAATAAGCACACAAATCTACTGGGTGCCAGCTCTGAAATACTTGATGCTTGCTTCAAGGAAAAAAGGCAGTATGTTATTATGCAGAAAAATTTAAAGGATTTGAGACAAAAAATAAGAAAAGGTTCAGAAACTAAAAGGAAAACCGGTTTAATTTGGACTGCTTATTTGATGCAGAAACTGTCTCAAGGTGGGAGTTGTGTAGTGCAGCTGTTTAGCAATTTTAAAGTAGACAAGAACTCAGAAGCAATTTAACTATTAGGATTCAAAGCTGCCTGTGCCCTGTGTCCTCGCTTTCCCTTGAGTCTAAGACTTGCCAGTCTGGAAATCTGACTTGGCATGAGTTAGATATGTTCCAATTGGAAAACACCATCAGTAGAAAACACTTTCTCCTTTTCCCTTCAGTAAAAAAGTATTTCATTGTAATCTTTGTGTGTTTTCTTAAGGCAATGTACACCTCACTTGTAGACCTCTTCTCTGCTCTTTTAACCTGGGTGGAGGAAAAAATGTTCTCTGTGATCTCTGAACAGTTCATTGTTTGAAATATCCACTGACCTTGGAGCTGGAGGAGGAAAGTAGTCAAAAAGTATCCCCGGAAAGAAGCCTTAAAACCTTTTAGCAGACCTAATTAATATGGAGACTAAAGCATAAATTGCAGGCATGTGGCGGTCTTGTGCGTGGGATGGGGGAGAGGGCTCATCCATCCATCCTCTGGTGGGTAAGGCTTGTCTTGTTGGTCAGCCCGATTTCACTGTGCACTTTTGTATGCTTTGAGTTTTGGTCAATGATTTTGCCTCATCTTTATCCTACTTCTCTATGAAAGGTGCTGAACCAAACAGAGGATCATCGCCAAAGGGTTTTGCAGGCAGCCGCTAAAAATATCCGTGTCTGGTTCATCAAAGTACGCAAGATGAAGGCCATCTACCATACCCTGAATCTGTGCAATATCGATGTGACACAGAAGTGCTTGATTGCTGAAGTCTGGTGTCCTGTTGCTGACCTCGATTCTATCCAGTTTGCTCTCAGGAGAGGCACTGTGAGTAACTGCTGTACTGCTCCTGTCTGCTGCTGTTCAAGCAGACTAGCAACTGTCAGCAAACACAGCGTGGATTAATTGATTTTTCCAAACTGCGAGTCACTGAAAACCATCACTTTGAATGAGTCCTCACAGAGGACAGTTTATTTAACATTCAGGAATCATGGCTTATAGATAAACTTTGTAACAAATATGTTGTGTAAAGCTTTAAGTTCAGGAAAATGCTTTTCTTTTAATGGCTGTGTTTGAGTCCTTTGGTACACTTAGTTACCCTGGCTGTGCTTTGTAGTCTTGCTGTTTGGATATACAGTGGAACTTATTGAAAGGAGCTATCCAGGACATTAGCAAGCTCGCTCTCTGCTCAGATGAGTTGGATGTCTTGAAGTCCTTTCATTTGCTGTTTTAAAAAAACAAGCAAACTCTTGCATGAGTTTTCTTGTCTGTCCTAATCAGACCATGTTCATCCTTACTACAAGTGCTTCTTCTCCTGCTATACAAAGTGGAGAGCAGTGGAAACTTGGCAGCCTTCCTCAGCTGCACAAGTATATTTCTCATCGTGCAAGCACACTACAGAAATACAAGCTTCTAGTTTTCCAAATGCTAACGAGAAAGCAGTGTTGTACTCTGTCCTCCAGTGCTCTGAGGGTGGGTTTTCTAATCTTCCTTTTTTTTTTTTTTTAAAAAAAAAAAAAACAGGAGCACAGCGGATCCACTGTCCCATCTATTTTAAACAGGATGCAAACCAATCAGACCCCACCAACATACAACAAAACTAACAAGTTTACTTCTGGCTTTCAAAACATTGTTGATGCTTACGGCATTGGAACGTATCGGGAAATAAATCCAGGTAAATTCATAGTTATAAAAGTCCAAGACATCGATCTCAATTTTTTAGTCATGTTGTTTCTCTGTATTGTCTGTCCTGTATAAAAATTTCTAATAGAGTACTTAACACCTTTCTGAAGCAGAGGAGAAGCTTGGGAATTACACTGCTAAATTGCACTGTAGTAAATCTGGGCTTGCTCAAATACAGTGCACTAGGAGTGTCATCTTTTCTCTTACAGCACCATATACGATCATTACCTTCCCGTTTCTGTTTGCTGTGATGTTTGGAGATTTTGGCCATGGAATCCTGATGACTCTGATTGCTGTCTGGATGGTACTTAGGGAAAGTCGTATTCTGTCACAGAAGAGTGACAATGAGGTAAAGTGACAGGTCATGCTGAGCTTTGCATTTAAAACAGAGTTGCAGCTTGGTTTACTGACATCCTTCCCCCCTTGAGTTGAGAATACCCATTTCTCCTTACATTTGAAATTTGTGAAGTACACAGAGCGAGAAGCTTGTAGACCACAGACTGAGTAGCATGATTTCATAATAGTAGTGAGTTCCTTTGGTTTTCCTTTCAGATGTTTATAGGAAATTATTCCTTTCAGTTGTTCGAAGGAAATTGTTTATCAAGTGTAGTAGGTAAGCTGTTGTAAACACATCACCCAAAACTTGGTTGGATCATAAAGGGTGTCAGTCACTGCAAAACTCCTAATTTCTGTACATGTATATCATATCTCTGAGATTCTTCCTATTTGCTCATCTAGATGGGTTTTCCTTGCTCAGGGCTTAGGTTGACAGGAGGTGAACCAGAGTTAAGATACATTGACAGAGCATGGAGAAAGCTGAATAGGGTCTGCACTGCCTAGTTCCAAACTAATGCTGCCAGCTGGGGGCTTGCATCAATGTGTGGAGTGTCATTTATCCTCTTCAGCTAATCCCAGATTCTCTGTGGACAGTCACACTGCCTGTTTGTCCTCTGTATTCAGAGTCTGTTCTGCAGTGCTACCTCTTGCACCCTTAATCCCTGCCATGGGGAAGTAGAGACTTTGGGCTTTTAGTCCATGTGGCTGATACTGTTTGTCCTGCAACTGACTGATTTTACTGTTTTATCTTTGAGAGACCTTCCTTGTTCTCATGGACTTTATTTGTTCCTTTTTGTTTTGTTTTGTTTGTTTGGTTTTGTACTAGATGTTCAACATGGTTTTTAGTGGTCGATACATCATTCTGCTGATGGGACTGTTCTCCACTTACACAGGCCTCATCTACAATGACTGCTTCTCCAAGTCTCTTAATATGTTCGGTTCATCTTGGAGTGTCCGGCCGATGTTCTCAAAAGGCAATTGGTCGTGAGTAAATCGTTGGTAACTAGACAAAGAGTGACAGTGATAAGGAGGTGACTTATCTTTCCCCATTGTCCTCCCAATTCAGTAAAACAAAAACTTCTGAACTCAGGCTCAAGTAGAATTGGAAGAGGGATGTAAACGTGAATCAAGTTTCAAACCAGCTTTTTTTTTTTTCCCCAGAAAACTTGTAAAAATGCAGTTTAGCACCTTTCTTCTCATTGACATAACAAGATTCCTGTCCCATGCATCTTTCTTCCTTGTGACACTGAGTAACAGGTCAAGAGACGGGTTTATTATTCATTCAGAAAATCTCTAGGACCACACAGGAACCTTAAAGTTCTCTCAATTTGAGATATTTCTTGCTCTCACAAGGGAAGAATGTTGTTAGTTTTTACAGAAAGAGGACACTGCTGCTTGTGTTAATGTTTGTGTAATCTACTTATACCCAAACAGAGATGCCTTGCTTGAGAATACTCCTCTGCTTCAGCTGAACCCTGCTATTCCAGGGGTGTTTGGTGGACCCTATCCCTTTGGCATTGACCCGGTAAGAGCTTTTCTTTCCTTTGCTGTCCTTTAAGAACATCCTGTGTCAACAGAAAGAAAACTGCCTGTCCAGTTCACTGTGAAAGATTTCCACATCCCAGCCATTCCCTTAGCAAACTCTTTATCAATGTTCAAAATACTCCTGAACGATAAAATTAATTCAGTTCCTATTGAGACGCTAGATTCAGGATAAAGAGACTTGTTCTCAGGTCCATTAAAGGCTTCTTTCTCACCCTTTCTAACCTGCAGTGTTTTAAATAAATCTGGTTAGACTTGCAAATCACTTTATGAAGTTACTTTTTTACCTCGGGGAAAGTTATTTCTTTTTTCAGTCAGTCTTGGAAATGTAAGTTTTGTATCTGCCTACATCAATAACACTGCTCCTAATGCTGCTTAGAGTATTTGCTACAAAACTTGCATGTGTTCCACATCACAGAGGAAGTGCAGAAAATCAGAATTATGTGTAATTGTTCATTTAATGGATAATCGTTTTTTTGTTTTTTTTTTTTTCCTGTCAAGAATACAGCCCCCTTTTTCCTGCAATTTTTGCCTACCATTAAAACAAGCAAGGTTTGATTCCTGCTCTGATGGTGGGATCAGTTGCTGTAAGACTGTTTCTAGCAGAAAAGTTTGTCTGCCCATTTCCCCAGAAGATATCCGTGTGACAAACACATCTGTAAAAAAAACTACTCTTACAGCCTAATACTTCCTGGATGGTTAATACTGTTTAGTTTAACATGAACATTTTCATTCTCCTCTGTTTTTCTTTTACTCGGTGTTTGGCTGACTCAGTGTTGTTTTTCACAGATTTGGAATATTGCCAGCAATAAGCTGGCCTTCCTCAATTCGTTTAAGATGAAAATGTCTGTGATTCTTGGCATTATCCACATGCTCTTTGGTGTCACATTGAGTCTTCTCAACCATATGTAAGAACTTTGCTCTATTTTTCTCGGGGGTGGGGAACTTCTTTGGCTGTAATGTGTGTATTAGTTTAAGATGCAGGAGCCTATCAAGACTTTAACTTCTGATTGAAGTGTGCAATACAGTTGTTTCTGTCTGTGTATGTAGAACTATACATGTCGAGTAGTTACTGTGTTTAAGTCCCAGCTATTGTTGAAATGCTGAGCTCCTGCAGTTTTGTTCCAAAGTTGCTCTTCATGTTCTCATTAAAAGTTTCTGCCCTATGTATGCCTAATGCTAACCAAATGTAATTTTAAGCTCTCCTTTTTCTTCTGCAGCTATTTTAAGAAGCCACTGAACATATACCTTGGATTTATTCCAGAAATTATTTTCATGTCATCACTGTTTGGATACCTTGTTATTCTCATCTTCTACAAATGGACAGCCTACGATGCTTACACGTCAAAGGATGCACCAAGCCTTTTAATACATTTTATCAACATGTTTCTGTTCTCCTATAGTGATACCAGTAATAAGATGCTTTATAAAGGGCAGGTGCGTGCTCTTGCTAGAATAGGATCAGAGATGCTTCACGATATTAGCCTTTCATTGACCTTATAATAATTCTGAAATCAAGTGTGAAACTATTTTTGTCTGCGATAGAGGAAATGTGGCATCATTTCCAAAGCCTTACACTATGTAATGTTGAAGAAAGAAGGAATAATCCCTGTACCAGGAATTTATATCAGTCTGAATTTAAGTAAGTCAACTGTGGCTGCAGAACATTTGGATCCAGACTAATAGTGGAAAGTGATAAGGCATATTGTCCTGCATCTGCAGTGTGCTAAGACACTAATGCCATTTCATCCCAGCAGTATCAGACACCTGCCAAACTGTCATTCCCTGCAGAATCTTTTGGCTTTTTCCTTAATCTAAACCAGTATCAGCATTACATGCTGTGTACAGTCAGATGGGGCAGCTGCAAGCAGGCATAAAGTACAGCACATCTTGCTGTTCCAGGAAGAGAGAGAGAGAGCGAAGCGTCCACGTACTCTGGGTATTCGGTCGTTCAGTGTTGCATAAGACGTCTTGCTAGGTTTTGTGTGTGTTTGAGCATGGACTGCCACTAAATCATCTGAGACTTGTTTCTTTTACAGCAAGGGCTCCAGTGTTTCCTTGTGGTGGTGGCGTTGCTGTGTGTGCCATGGATGCTGGTAGCTAAACCCCTGGTCCTTCGCCATCAGTATTTGAGGAGAAAGCACTTGGTGGGTGACTACCTCTTATATTTTCAATATGAAAACTAATTACAGTTGAAAAGCTATGTTCGCTGCCTTGATCTTGGGTACGTAGGTTCACACTGCATTGTGACCTGTAAAACGTTTTTGCATATTCCTAGGCATAAAGGCAGGTGGGTTTTACTGGAGACAGAGTATTGCCTGCCTGCTTCTCCGATCTGGATCCAGCATAAAATCTGCTTTTAAAAACCCTGTATGTTGGTAATGATAAAAACAATGTATCTGGCTTGGGCTTTGTCAGCTGATTTAGGAACACTGTCTTACTAGTTGCTGGATGCGCTTCTGTGCCTTCTCTAGGCTGACAATGAAAAAGGAGAGATGTAAGCTTAATTGGCTGGCAGACTTATCAGCCATCTTTGATAAAGCAGTTTGGATGGTAAAAAATAACAATTAAAAGGAAAAAAAAATAGACTTACGCAGTCATTTTGTGAGAGGTTGTCTTCTGGGGTAGTCTCTAGGTTTCCAACTGTACTGTAACGTATCTTTATATAAAATGCAGGAACCTGGCACACGTGCACTGAGGAGACTTGAAAATTCTCCCTGCATGTATGGCAGACAGCTTTTAGGATGTTGAGTCAAAGATCAGTTCAGTTAAAGACACTCCCTCTCCCTTCTCTGACCATCTTCCATCCTCCCATGTCCCCTCCATTCGTCTCCCTTTCTCTTTTTGTTTTCTTCCTCCTCCCTTTCTTTTCTTCCATTCACTATCAGGAAGGGCAACCCGTGGAGGCCCAAGTCAGCACAGTCCCGAACGAGCAGGCACTAGAGGCAGCAGCGGCTGCAACAGTGAGTGGATTTAAAAATCACCTGATGGATTTAAAGATGGGAGTTGGCTTTCTATCTAATTATCAAGAGAGCATGGAATGTATCTGAATTTCATAAGGGAATGACAACTGCACCTTTAGGGTGAAAAACACTTTCTCTTGGAAAGAGCAAAGTTCAGCAAAATTGATACATTCTGGAAGAGCTACCAGACTGAAGGATGATAGTTATGTGTGCACAGAATGCAGAGACACTTCTTTGCAGGAGTGCTGCTGAAATCAAAACCTGCAGAGCAGCACAAGAATATCTTGCTACCACATCCCCCCAGGTTAAGTTCCCCTTTTTTCCTTTTCTTGCATATTTGTTTAAGATAGATTAGGATTATTCTCAGTGAAGCATTTCTGTTTGCATTATGTGTTCCCAAATATCATGTTTATGTGATGGCCTCCCAAAAACCTGTGTCCTTGTAGACACTTAGACTTGAAACTATGATAAAATGGTTGTGCGCAACCAAGCCTCTCGGTAGTGTTTTTCCCCTACTTATTTGTGTCTAAGCCTATAGACAGCCCTTTACTGCTAAAGCTTTTCTGCCAGAGTGAAGATTGCAGCAGCTCCCAGAACTTTGACCTTCCCCGGTACTGCATATTTCAACTTATAATGCTGCCTAACTAGGAGGCTTAGATCTCACAAACTGGTGAAGCATATTGTGCATTTCCATAGGTCAAAGGTGCTTTGAGGCACTTTTTAGCTGTTGGCCAGTGTTTCTATCATGACATTTTAAATAGCCTCACAGAAATGTCAGAAATTAAAATGGATCTTTTGTGCATAATCCATCCAGCGTATTAAGTGCATCTCAACACAAGAAGCTGTGAGGGAAGGTCTTTGTATGAGATGTGGTTAGAAGTATAAAGTAAACAACTAGACCTTTTGGAGCCATGTTTAGATTGGATAGTTTACAGAGAACAGATACAAGTCGAGTGCGAGGGAAAAGCTGAAAAAGTGCAAATTCACACAGACTAGAAATACATAAATATAATACTGATAGTAGTCATCAGTAACTTGTAATGTTTCAAAGATGCTGAAAACCCTAATAAAAGCATTGTCATACTTATAAATGGTTAGGGGTTTTTTCCATTTTATTTCTATTTTCAGAGCATAAACGTCTACCTAATTGGTTTTTAGAAACCTGACAAAATATTTAATTCACATTTGGCATTTTGGGCAAATTTATAGTTCAGCCTAAAATAAAAATAGGCTTCTGAGAACAAATCAGTTAAAAGAACATCAAGCAGCCATTCCGCTGGTATGTCAGAGTGATGCGCTGCGAAAGCGGACAGGCCACGGGATCTTAAGCCTCCTTGGTTTGCACAGTCATCCTGAAACTTCTGAAGTCTTAATGCATCGTTAGCTCGTTCACATTCCATGTCACAGATGACCCCAGTACAGTGCTAAAGCTGAATGCAGGGCTTTTCCTTCCATTTGTGGCATTTCAGTTTGCTTCTCTAGGTGGGTCAGACTCACAGGTCTTAGTTCATAGTCCCTCAGATCAGTCATAAGCATCTTCTGTCTTGTGAACATCTGGAGGGAAATAGAAATCCTGCTGTACTCAGAGCTGCTTGCTGAACAGAAATCCAAAGATAGTGATGTGCAAGTTACGCCTTCATTGTCCAATATGCATTTATGATGCATAGGCTTGTGCATCCTTTCTAGGTGGTAGGACAGTATGGAGGAGGAAGCCTGCCATAAATCAGATGTTAACTGTGCAATGCTTACAGTTGTGAAGTGAGAGGAACTCCTGACTCTGTCAAAGTTTCAACTGAGTTTGTAGATTATTCTTTTCTGTTTGGAGTGCAGTGGAGTTACGGCTGAGCGTCAGATGTTGAATGTCAGAACAAATGTCTATAAAAGGGACTGTTTGCGCAACGTGGAATTTCCAAGTAAGGGAAAGTCTGATTTCCCTTGTGTGGTGTTAGTATGCCTGACGCTGGTGGTGAGCAAGTGTGTGTATGTATATTTGTGTCAGTCCATTCTGCTTTGAGTTGCCGCTATGTGACTTGTTTCATTTACAACAGCAGTGGAGTTTCAGTGCTTGTCCAACAGCTGCTGGGCAAAACGTTGGTCTGTTGCACGTCAGTGCCAGCAAATGTCCTCTTGAGAGATGTGCCTTTTATTTTACTTAGGGTTGCAATTACTTTGTAGAAATGTATCAATTATTCATTCAGACAGACTTTTTTTCCTAGCCCTAGCAGGAATCAGCATCTTTCCCATCCAAGCAGGGAAATAGAATTGTACAGCTGGCTTAACCTGGGCCTTAATACTTAATATTTTGTTTTCTCCTGTGAGCTGCTGCTGCACGTGGAGTCATAAGAAACATGCGCTCTTGCAGTAAAACAAAAACAACACTTTGCTCTTTCTTTTTTCGCATGTGTTAGGGAACGCACAACTTTGGTGGGATCCGGGTGGGCAATGGACCAACTGAGGAGGATGCTGAGATCATTCAACATGACCAGCTATCTACCCATTCCGAGGAGGGGGAAGAGGTAAGTGCGTGACCGTCCTTGCTCTCAGGGCAACGCACTTGGTAGCAGAATGTGCTAGCGTTTTGCTGTATTTTCTGATTTCTAAGCTGTTTAAAACTAAATAGCAACATTGTCAGTGAAGTGTTTTCATAGCAGTTTTCATACAGAATATGTCTTGGTCATTCACAGGACTCCAGAAAAAGCAGTATAATTTGCATATAAAGGGAAATGTGGCTCTGTTTGTCCCCATTAAAAAGAACCATCATCTTACGGGCTACGCAGTGAGAGTTGCACAGTACTCCCAGGTGGCATACACAGCTTACGCTCTGGCTGAAGTGCAGTGCATTTGTGCTACCTGCTTCTCCAGTGTCAGCCAAAATCCAAGGGCTGTACTTCTGCAGCGGTGAAATCTTGCTTGTATATTTAGTTTGACTGTTGGGGGTAATGTTAATTGCTTTGCCTTATGTCTGGTAGAGAGGAAAAAGGAATCGATCTCATGTAGTTTGGGAGTATTCTGGTGCCTCTTAACAATTCTCCAGTGGTATCTTGCCTCTCTCGTGCATGTGATGTTACTGCTTTACTGTGTTATGATTAGGAGGGAATTACTGAATGTGTTCATGATTAATGTTGTGATCGACACACCACACTAAATGTAAACTTATGTTTTCAAGCCTACAGAGGATGAGGTGGTAAGACTACAGCCAGCTTTGCATTCATGTGTATCTGGACCATTTCCCATTGGTGTAAAATACATGCTGAATTAAACATGTTATGTCACGACATCTTGTTTTCCAAAAGATTTAGCTATTTACATGTTACAGGCCATTTTTAATGCTTCATACATACATGCCCATTAACAGACCTTTAAGTACTTCATCTATACAGCGTGTTTGTCTTATCCCCTGCCTGCAGATCTTTCTTAGTTTACTTGGAAAGCTGTTAAGCTGGAAGTCTGAGACTGAAAAGTTTTTGCTTTTAAATTCTGAAGAAGTCTTGTTTGCCTTATGTTGTGTCTTTGGTAATTGCACTGCAAAAAACTGTTTAAAGATATGTCTTCCCAAGCTATCTGCAATTTTAAGGATGACACTGATTGTTGCCAGTCAGCAAATACAGCAAAACCAGTCCAGTTTCATACAGTCCAACAGCTTAACTAATCGGTATCTTTCTGTAAAAGAGGAGCTCTGTTCTGAGAAACTGCTCATTCATAAACACTTGTAACAAGTATGAGTATTAAAGAAATGTTTTTTTAGGAATACTCATACAGGATTGATTATAGGTTTCAGCTCTATCAGGTAACCAATTTTATTACAAAAAATATAAATGCCGTGAAATTAGAGTAGCTTCACGACAACGATGCTGTTGTAAATTGTGCTGAAAGTGGTTTTGCTTAGAGATCTGTTATGCGTAGGTCCATCTAGAATTGAGGGGGGTGCGGAAACAGTGTGCTGGTGTGCCTGTTAATTCTATATCTCACTAAACCTGTGAAAAATGTGTAAAACTACAAATACGGTGCCTAGCAATCCTGCTGATTCTCCCACTCCCTGGCATAGCGGTAACGCTCTCCAGCAGTTGCACATGGCTGTAAATTGTCATTGTTTAAATATTTATCACATTCCACTTACTGCACACTGACTTGCTGTGTGTGTTGGGAGGTGGGGCAGGCTTTATTAAAGAACTTTGCAGTTTACATTCTGTGGAGAAAGAATTAGGCCTTTGACAGCTAATTTAACTTAATTGTTTGAAATATTTATTGCCCTGGATATGCTAGGGGAGAAATAAGAATATAAATAGCTTTCTGTGCATGCTTAGAGCATGAGTCATTTGATATATTTAAAACATAGTGTTCACTCAACTTAAATATGAGCAGTTTCTGAAGCATGGATTAAATCCAAAATGTAGGGAATGCTTTCCCAAGCTGCAAAATAAGAAACTGTCCTACATGGCAGACTTCCTTATAAGTTATTTTATTATTTCAAAAAATTACCAAGACACAGAGACTTTGCCAATGAATGGTACATAGATGTGACTTTTTCAAGATTGCTTTGCGCATTATTTTTGCTTTCAAAAAGGGCAAGTTCGCATCCTGCAAAATGTTCTTGTTGATCCTGTAGCAAAGGTACATATGCAGTATCAACTTGGAATATTGTCTCCTTTTTCATAGAGGTGCATAGAATTTACCAGTGAATTAATATGAATACCATGGTGTTGCTGAACAGTCTTTTCCTGGCAAAGTGCATGGCTGAATTTGAAATATCTTACTTTCATACAATAGAATGTGAAAACAATAATATTCAAGCTGCAGCAGTGAACTGTCATTCTACAAAACCTAGCAAGACAAGAGAATTCATTTTTCATTTATAAAACTGACATGCTAAACCAGGAGAAGACAGTATCAGTGTCTAACTTCAAACACGATATCCTTGGTAATAGCACCAGGTAGTGTGCTCCTCTTCCCTGATCAGCCACCCCTTGCTGCTTGCGAGACTCGCAGCTCTCTTCATTTTCTGTGTTCTCTTTGCAGTTTGACTTTGGCGATACTGTGGTGTACCAGGCTATCCACACCATTGAATATTGCCTGGGGTGCATTTCAAACACTGCATCCTACTTGAGGCTCTGGGCTCTCAGCTTAGCCCATGCACGTGAGTATTCCTTAGGGAATGGAGGTTTCATCCGTGTGTCTGATCACCCTGGGCAGGCGGTAGGCGAAAGGCAGGAATGCAAATAGCCTCCCCGGAGCTCAACTGTGAAGCACTGCTGGAGGAGGACAGGGCTGTGTATGCGTTAGCTGGAACTAATTAAGTCTAAACGCCAGTGTCTGCTTGCATAGCGCTCTGCTAAAAGCTGTCTGGATCTAGAAGGGAGGGATGGAGTTGAAAGCACTGAATAAAGCAAGAGCTGCCGAGCAAGGACTCTGCCCTGCGCTGTGTGACAGTTGGAGGCAATGTCCTGACGTACTTGGCTGCAAAAGCTGTTGTCCCTCTAAGTTTCCCACCTCATTGTAGGAGGTTGCTTGACTTTAGTTTTTGCTTTGTAAGTACACTGTAACAACCTCCCATTCTTGCTGAATGTTCTGAAATGAGCCCTCTTCTCCCCTTTCTCCTGGCAGAGCTCTCAGAGGTGCTCTGGACCATGGTGATCCACATTGGCCTCAGCGTGAGGAGCCTGGGTGGAGGCTTTGGCCTCTTCTTCATATTTGCTGCTTTTGCTACCCTGACAGTAGCAATCCTCCTGGTCATGGAGGGGCTGTCTGCTTTTCTCCATGCTCTTCGCTTGCACTGGTGAGTTACTGGAACATGCAGAAACTTCAAAGCTCTTCATAGCAAGAAAATTGATGCCACCTGGACTATGCAGAACTGCTATCTTCTAGAAAATTGTATTGACCCTTACACAGGAAAGCTAAGGCTATAAAATCAGGGTAGTGGATAATAGTGAGCCAACATCAGCTATGTTCAGAAGTGCTGAAGTACCTGAACATCTAAGTGTCCTACAGCAGATGTGCACTGACAGCAGAAAGTCTTTAAAAGGGTCAGAGATTTCGGTCTTGTTTCTAGTGATCCACCACTCTCCTGATAGTATGCATAAACGTTGCTTAGAAGTTGTGGAGAGTAACTGATCTCTGCTTAAAAATAAGTTAGACTAAAACTTTGTGAACAGTGGGATGGGAAGGCTGTGCTAGATAGATGAGCATGCTTGTGGCTTTCAGTAGGACTTTTCTGTTCTATCCTTTGGTCTGCTGCCTGGTTCTAGTGTTTGTTTTCCTTAGTGTGCAATAGCTGCTGAATGCAGTTTCCTTCATGTGGTCTTGCTTGTCTTCGTAAGACTTTGCATTGAACAGGGGCAGCTTTGCCTGTCTGCCCTTTGGGGTGCTGTGGAATAGTAGCTATTTCTTGCTGGTCTTTCTTACTGGCTGATGCTTTTGTAGGCCCTTTCCTGTGATTTTAAGCTCCTGTGTATGCAGACAGCCAGTAAACAAGAAGGTATTACTCACTAGAGTGCTCATCGCTTTCTCTGCACCCAAGTATGGAAAGTGTTCAAGAGCTTTCTCTAATCTGTATTTAAGAGCGCTCATTGTTCCACTTCAGATTCTCTGGTTCGTGCACTGGTGGGGTCAAAGAAGCAACATGGGAATGGGTTTGGCTCGCCTAGGGTTCTCTTCAGCCTAAAGTGTAGGAGAGTATGTCTATACCTCTCCTCTGGACAGTTCTGGTTGCTGCCATCTCTTAAGATAGTTTCTTTCCTGGTAGGTCAGGAGAAGAAAATGAAGTCCCATGAAGTTCACAAGGAATATTCTGTCTTGCTTAAATGGGAGGAAAAGGTTGTGAGCACTTTAAAAAAGTAATTCTGTACGAGAAAAAGGAAGCCAGTGCCTTTACAAAAACAAACAAAACAAAAAAAAAAGGGAAGAAAATCAGCCTTTTTGCACTTTTCCTCTACTTCTGGGGAAGGAAAACTTTGTCCTTTTGCCCTCTCTGTTGGCAGCCTGCGGGGTGCAGACTGGAGTGTCTCGGCGTGCCTGGGTCTCTGAAGCTCGAGTGAGTCGAGCTTCACCCAGGGCTTCAGAGGTGTAGCCATCTTGTGCCGAGGGAGCCCATGGGGGGGCCGCTGCTGAAAATGGCTGCTGGATGGTGCTTCTGTTTTTCCTGGCATCCAGCCTAGAAATCTTCATACCAGTCACTTGAGAACTTCTTGCTGACTGGTTGGTGTTTCCTCATCCTCATCCTGCTGTCACTGTACTACGCCATTGCATCAGTGTGAAAGAAGGAGCTCTGCAAACCCTGTCTGGTATTACTGCTAGCAGTCCAAGAAGAGCAGAGAGTAAGCAATACTCTAACTCCATATGTGGTGTTTCTGATCTGCAGTTGCTTGTGAATTAGTACATTTTAAGTCTTGCTTCTCTGGACTGCAGTGCTGCGTGGTACATTTCTGAACAATAGCAGATTCTGAACGCCTTCTCTGTGTTTTCTTTTTTACCCAAAGGGATGGGCTAAGATAAGAAAGCATGTTTTTCTGGAGATACCTGTCTTGTGTTAATAACCACAAACTGCACTTATGGATACCACTCACAGAGCACCTGGAACAAGTGTGAACTGAAGGTTGTAGTTCAGCCAAGAGGTGGCTTTTCACGTTGCCAGGCTATCTCTAAAGGGTAATTAAAAAATTGTCTGGAAGTGTGTCAAGGGAAGATGCGTGTCACTGAAATGGCAAACAGAGAAACCCAGATGAGCAGTAGCAGAAAGCATATGCATCACTGGTGCCATGCAGACCAGTGCGGGGCACTTGCTGGGGAGCTGCGGAACTGAAGCTCTTAATGCAGTCATATTTTCCCCAAACATATGTTTCAAAGTTGTAAAACTTTAATATACTCTCTAAGAGAAAATCTATTCAAGCTTAGGGTCTGAAAAGCAAGTTTAAGGCAGTATTTCAGACTACAAGTAATCTGCTGAAATTATTTTGAGTCTGTTGGATTTTTGTTATCACAGTGAAGAGGAAGGCACCTGCAGTTGTTCAAAAGAACATACTGTTAACATTCCTTTTTGCTTCTGAACATGAAATCAGGATGTTTCCAGTGGTAGGAGTTCCTTTTTTAGAAGGCGGGTGGGGGGAGTGGGGGGTGTCACATACAGCTGTCCTGGGAGGAGCAGATCGGATTTTCTGGCTGTAGGAGAAGAGTCACCTATCAGGAATTCTGAAGGTGTGGGTGGTTCAGCCTTCCTGGAAAGAAGGAGGAATTTAGCATGTGTCTTACTGCTGGAAAAAAAAAGCACAGATTGTTCCATATGCTCTGCCTATCAGTCCCAAATAAGGAAGATACATTTTGTGCTTTTTCAGAAAGTATGCATTCTTTCAGCAGGCTGGGTTTTTCTGGGGCGTTCTGGGGTGGAGGAAGCACTCTGAGTGCTGCCAGGATGGCAGGCGTGTGTATCGGAGGCCTGCTGGTGCTTGGTAGCTGGCTGAGCCGTACCCTGCGTCGTGCTGTTGACTCCTTTTACTGTAACATCATTGTTCTGAAACATTTTACCTTTCTATTTGCTTTTCAGTAATGTAGTTTGACATGAACGCTTAGATTAAAGTAGCTTACCTTTTTTTAAGCTAGTCAGCTCTCCTAATGTGAGCAAACATAGACTTTGCCCAAAAGGAGAAGTTTGTAACTGGATTCAAAGTAAGGTCCCAACATCATGGGTTGATGCAGGAATTATGGTTTCAGTGGAGCTGTTTTCTTGTATAAAGCAGTATTTTGGGCTCAGTTTTAGGCCTGATTTGGAATTGGAAGCTATTGTCCCTAGAATATGTCCCAAGACCAGGCCACAGCTAGAAAGAATGGATAGCAGTAGGCATAATACAAAACAAATCAGGTTAATTCAGAGCAGTGAAGAGCAGGGTTTGTATTGCTCTGTAGGAGAGAGGTTGGTGCTAAATGAGCATCATGATGTAGGGGGTTCAGTTCCAGAGTTCGGAGCAGTCAAACCACGTTGTTCAGATGTAGCTCTGGTTACCCAGGTCTGTCTCTCAGCCAGTCTCCCACCCCTCAGTCCATGTCCATCAGTGTGGCGAGCGTGGGTCCCGGCCACGCGTGAGTTGAGGTTTGGCAAACGCAGAGGACTGGGTTCAGCTGCTCTTGCTAAAGCTTTCAGTCTGCTCTCTCTCTCAGGTGTAGCATCAGCAGCATCCCTGGCAGGTGTGTGCACTTCATCGTGGCCATACTAGAGACAGACATAAATGTGATTTTTCTTTATCATGGGTCGCTTGAGCTGTTTGCCACTGGTCCATAAACATCCCCAGAATGAGCTGAGCCCCTTGGAGGCAGTGAAACGGATCCAAAGCAGTGCTCTCACAGTGTTAGGGGCAGCTGAAGGCAAGGAGCTCACACGATGTCTGTTTTGTTCTGAATGGCAAAGTTGGAGAGTGCTGTGGGTCTGCGCAGGGACACCAAAATAGATTTCAAACACAACAAATGTGGTCAGCCTCAACCAACCATGCGGAATAAATAAAGAGCAGCAATTATGCAGCGCTTCATGGACAGCTGTTCTGAGCTGTAAACTGAGAACGGACAAGGCAGACCCTCCTCTGCCTGGGCAGAGCTCCTGGCCCGCTGCCACCCAAGGGGGAGTGCTGCTTTCCGACAGGCGTGGGCGTGCTGGAGTTGCATCCCGCTCGCGATCCAGCGGCAGTGGGAGTGGTGAAGCCCAGCTCCCCACCCGCTTGCCAGAATTTTATTTTCTTTGTAAAGCTCATGAGCCAGAGCTTGTGTTTACTGCAACCATACGAGCATGCTACTGCTCTAAAAGGCAATCTCCTGTAAGCGCGGGACAGAATGACCCACGGTGCGGCATATGAAACTGCTGTCTTTTTTGGGCAAGAGTGACTACAACAATCTCTACACAGTCCCATCATCGCTTTCTGACTGTAAGGTGCGCTGTAAGCTACCCTCTTCGAGGTGTGCTCTGAATCACAGCTGACCCCAGGCATTGGCACATGCCTTGAAGAACACAAATACCAAGCAGGAATTTGCACTTGTACTAAATGAAAGTTAGGGTTCCTGTTCAACAACCATCTCTGCAGTTGCTTCCCCCGGGACCGTGAGCTGCCTAGTTTTCCTGACAGTGTGGGTACTCTATGACTCTGTTGGAAAATCCATATAACTACAGTCCAACAAACACTTAAGCTAATTATTAATACAAAAAAGCTGAAGAGTGGGGTTTTTTAATGCTGACTGCCAGAAAGCTTTCTAGTCTGTTTATTTATAGTGCAGTGCTAACTGCCTAGTAAATTCTTCTGCAGAACTTCATCACTGATGAGAGAGAGACAGTGCAATAGAGCTGGTACACATGACAGCCAGTGATCCTGGAAACAGCAGTGTCTCATACCAAAAAAGGACCTTGGATTCTGGGTGTTCCTGTAGACAATTGCAGAAAAAAACACACAGAACCTTTAAGCCATTATATTGGTTAAATAAACTTTTTCACTAGTTCCCTAACTTTACAACAGCCTCTCCGTGAGCTTCAGGTATCCAGTTGTGGCCAGTTGTAAGTAAGTGTGTCCAAAAGGAGCTTTCAGATGTCAGGGCCAGCTGGAACAGTTAATCATCAGGGTTAAAATTTCACTTACAGTGGGTTCTGTGTGACTCATACCCAACCCTCTGCCTCTTATTTCCCTTTGCTTACAGAATAGTTACTTAGTCACAGGATACTTAGGAGATTATCAGGGTTCCTGAAAAACTGGAGCATGTTGGCAAAGAGCCCTTCCTCCCACGCGGAAAATCCTGCTCATCCTAGGGATTCCTCTGCAGGGAAGTCTGCGTATCTGCATGAACAGGCAGCAGAAGATAGGAGCAGAAAGCTGTTTTTCTGAAAGTTTCCCTCCTGAGCTCTGTTGGGAAATCAGTTTTTGCCAGCTGAAATGCCAGCAGCTTTGGAGTTTACCATGATTCCTGCTTTGGAAAAAAATAGTTAAAGTCTGCCTTTTTGTGCTTCATAAAAATACTTCTCCTGAATTGTGTTAAATTGCTCTACAATTTGCTGTCACTTGATTCCTACAGGGACTTCATTTTTTTAGTGGACCACGCAATGGAAAGTGTTTCTAATCAGGCTCATGAAACACTGTGCTTGTTTTTACTGTGAATCATGGGATTATTTTTTTCTTTCCCTATTTGGCTGTTGCTGACCATTGGATAGTTCTCTAGAATAATTCTTTTTTTAAACTGAGTTTATTAGGGGAAGCAGGCAAACAAGGCTAAGTTAATGTTCAGCTGGAGACAACAGGCACATCTCTAGCTGAGCAGAAGTAGTCATGTGGGGATAAACCAAATATGTTTAAGTAAATAAACAGAAGTAGCTGATGGAGGAAGTCTGAGCACAGCATCACACGATTGAGGTTTGTTCTAACTAAAATGTGCACTTTAGTAATGAGATCTTACAGGAAATGCTGTGTGCTCCTAGATGCTTCTCAGTGATGCTGCATTTAGGGAGTTCATCCTATTTTTGTTGCCCTTTTATTGCACGTGGGGGTGCGATTGAAGTACCTGGACAATTCTCCTCTGCTCCACTCCAGAAATGTCAAACAAAAATGTGGAGTTTGTGCCATAGATACGCTTAATTGTAATACCACTTTTTCTCTTTAAAGCTTTATTTTGTTATAGTTAATCATACTTTTAATGGAGTTCTTGCTAATTGCTAACTCGTATCTGAAAGCTGCCTTTTTAATGAATGCACGCTCTTCCCTCTTGCAGGATTGAGTTCCAGAACAAGTTCTACACTGGCACTGGATTCAAGTTTCTCCCTTTCTCCTTTGATATCATCCGTGAGGGGAGGTTTGACGATTAAAGATCCCTCCACTCAAGCAGTGTTAAACATCATGTGTTTATGGCTAGCCCTCTCCCATGTGTCTGAGTTGCATGTAATCCTCCCATAGTGAAAATAACTTATTGCAGCACCCTCGAGCGTTACCATGGTGTTTCAAAGCCAAGAGCTTTGACATTCTCGGGTAATGAGTGACACTGGATCAAATAAACTTTTCGTTCCTTAGGTTTACCACTGAAGATACTAAGTGCATGAAGTGTCTCAGTTTGGTGTGTAGTAGTGTACTTCTCGTGTTGTGAATTCCCTGGCAGGCTTATCAGGGCAGTGTGAGAGAAATGCAGCTATGGCTGAGTGGGCATACAAGCACATGGAGAAGAGGCGTAACAACTTCAGCTTGCACAAAGCTTGCTGCTCGGGAAGAGATTTTCTTTAAGAAAGTTTTACATGTGGATCCTATGTGTCTCTGCCTCTGATTAAACAAATCATGAGCAGTGGGCAGTTGACAATCCAGGGCGTGCTTCTCTTACCTCCAGGGCTTCCACATGTGCCATGTTTTCATCTGATAAAAACAATGTCTCATCCTGTGCAGGGATTCAGTTCTTTGAACTCTGGCTGGGGCTTGATGAGCCAATATGAAGGGGTAGGACTTGGCCTCAGCTAAGTGTATGGTGGCTGTTTACTCTAGTGATGGGGAAACACCTTGTCCTTGCAAGAAAGGCTGTTTCTTTCCTCCGTGGAGAAGAGATGCTCCTTTAACTGTGCACCTGCACGCTCATATCCCAGGCAAAGCCCCAAGTCCAGTAGCGAAGGCCCCTTCCACCTCTTGTTTCTGGAGGCAGTGGGGAGAACAGGGGGCTCAGGCACAGGGGGCTTGGCTGCCTTGCTGCGGTACAAACTGTCTTCTCAGGTACTGACCACTGGCAGTGGAACTTCTTGGGCTTCTTGTTTAAAACCAAAGACCTGAGGCTGAGGAGTCCTAGAGGCACATCCAGATAACGCCCATGTAGACTTGGCATCAGCGGAGGCAGCTTTTGCAACAGGTGGAGGTACCGGTGACACGTGTTGTCGTGTATGCCCCGGTCTAAGGAGCCCTTTAAGGGAGAACAGAGGCTGAGTCTTGCCAAAGTAGTCCCATGGCAGTGGAGTCTTGGTGGAGTTTCCCCGTGGTAGCTGTTGCTTTTTCTCCTGTGCAAGATGTGAATAATTTCATGCCCTGCTCAACTTGATGTAGCTGTAGGAGCAGTGGGGGAGTGTTAGTGCTGTGTGTAACTGTCGTGTTTAATTGTCACAGTGGATCTGAAGTATTTGTGTACGAACAGATTAGAACATAATGAGAATCATTGTAACTTGGAATTGAAGAGGCAATGCCATGCAGTGCAGGGCTGTTTAAAATTACGTGAGAAAGGTGTGTGTGCGCTGCACACTGCAACGAGTGCGTGCACGGAGCATGGGGATCTGTGTGCTGCACGTGGGCAGCTTCTGGGTAATCACTGTGTTTACAGGTGGACTTGTCTGTATGTTTACAATGGTGTTTGCAGAATGAAAGATGAAATCAAAACTTGTTTGCAGGTGGAGCAGTGACGCCAGTCCTGCTGCCCAGGTGAAATGTATTGCTGACAGTCACTGTATAAATTAAACTAACTGCACAACAAGCGGTGTGGCCTCTTTTTTGCTTCCCCCACGCTCTCTGAAAGGTGCTCCCGGGCAGCCCCTCTTCCCTGTCAGACACTGGGCAGAGCCCCGAAAGCCGCCTGGGGGGAGCTGGGACCTGCAGCTTTCCTGCCTTGGGATCCTGTCACCTTGATGGCCAGTATGATGGGGTGGGCAGAGCTGGTCTGTAAAATGAGACTGGCCTGACTCTGCCTCGGCTGAAATGTCTCTGTGCTTATCAAGCCCCGGCTGACATCCTGAGTGAAGGCTGGCTGGGGCTGAGCAGGGGCCGTTTTGTCCTGGAGCCTCCTGCCTGCCCAGATAAACCTGTTAACGGAGTGAAACGCGCACTTATGCAGGAAGAAAAACTAAGCCTTGATTAAACCTGGGTGTTGTGATTGTCCTTTCACAGGGACTGGGGCAAACACACTCTGCCTGCTCAGGGCTGCTGCCCTGTCCCCGGCCCCCCCAGGCCGGAGGGCGTCCCCCCGCAGGGACCCGCTCCCCACCCGGGAGGGATGTGTTTACTCAGGCCTTTCCTGCAGGGCCTGGAGCTGCCTGAAGGGGTTTTTCCACATGTGCGGGAGGAGCGGAAGGGAGGTTTCTGTGGGGGTTTGGCGATTGTGTTTTTGAGGTTGTTGCAGCCCAGTGTGTTTCCCGTCTCCTAATGTCTCTTGGAGAGCGAGGAGCCTGTCTGTGCTGCTCCTGCAGCTGGAGGATGCCTGCCCCTCGCCCTCCCGCACCCCTCGGACGAGGAGACAATCCCCTGCTGCTGCTGGTGCCAGCTGTGTCTAGGGGATGCTCTCCCCTCTAACCCACTCCCCTGCTCTCTTGCACCACTCCCGTGTGCAATCACAATATTTCTGCCTGTTTCCATGGCTCTGCTTGGCCGCTTTCACAGCTCTGGGGCCACTCGGGCAGCCCTTGCTGCTGGCTGGCGGGGCAGGAGTCCCTGGCCCCCTCTGCGGACTGTGCCGGGGAGGTGGGGGGAGCCTTGGCCCCACTCTGGAGCAGCCCTGAGCTCGTCCTTCCCTTCTGCAGCAAAGGAGGTGGCATGGCTGTCCTTTGCAGCCAGGCTCTGTCCTCGGAAGTGCCCATGAAGCACTCCCAGAACAAAGAGAGACCCTGCACAGCCTGGGCAAGCCCCTGCCCCTGTTCTCCGAGGGGTTCACGTTTGTGTCCCCCAGCAGCTCCGTGCAGAGGCCCGGCCGCGCTGCGGGACCTCTCCCAGCTGCCATTGTTCACCGTTTCCCTGGCTGGGGCCCTGCTGGCGCCCGCTCTGCCCGCCCGGGCGCTGCCCTGTGCCCCGGCCGCAGCAGGCAGCGCGGCCTGCCCTGCCCGGTCCGTACCTGCCTTCGCTGATGGAGGGCGAACGCAGGGCCTGTCTGCCGGGGCAGCGCCGGCTGCGCCCGCGCTGGGGCCCGGCGGTGCAAAATAGCTGCTGGGTGCGACGGCCGCGGGCGTGCAGCGGGGTTGGGGTGCAGCCTCCCCGCGGGGTTCCTCCCCGACTCCCCGGGGGTCCGCGCCCACCCGCCTCCTCCGGCAGCAAGGGCCGGGCCCCTCGAGGCGCGGAGCGCCCCTCCTGCCTGTGCCATGGTGCTCGGGGGCAGCCGGAGCGGGGGCTCGGGCCGCGTCCCGGGCCCCGGGCTGCTCCGGACGCCGCTGGGGGCAGGCGNGCCCGGTCTCGCGGCGCCCCCTTCAGGCCGGAGCGGCCCCGGCCCGGGGGCTGCGGCGGGGCTGAGCCGTCCCCGGTGCGCGCAGCCCCGGGAGCGGCCCTGCGGCGCCGGAGCGGGTTTCAGTCGATCCCGGGAGCTCGGAGGCGGGCAGCACCGCTCCCCTGGGCTGGCGGATGCTCCGGGACCGCCGCGGCCCGGTTCGCCCCGCGGGTGCGGAGCCGTCGCGGGTGGAAAACGTGATATGAAAACAGCCCGGAGCCACCGGTGCCAGCCCCGGCGCTGCCCAGCCCCGGTGGCTCCCGCTCCCCGCGGCGCGTCCCGCTGCCCCAGGCAGGAGCTGCAGTCCCGGCCCCGCCAGCCCGCCGGCCCCTGCCCGGGCTCCCCGAGCGGCGCGGAAGGGACCGCGGTGGTCCCGGGGCACAGGCAGCGCCGGCCTCCACCCCCAGCCCCCGCCCGCTGCGTCCCCCCCGCTCCGCTCCGGGTGTCGGGCGGGGCGAGGGGCCGGGACC